>JANQAP020000242.1:42702-57901 GCA_026874005.2 Erythroxylum coriaceum
TGAAATTCTGATCCAATGAATCTTTTGCAAAATGAAATTCATTCCCCTACCACAAAGAACACACTCTAACAACACCTATTCTTTCCTTCTAATCGAGAACTTTGATGTGTTTGTAAAGAAAAAGCCTTTCTGTAAAGGATTATGATCCCTTATATAATCTGATATATAGGCCACAGATAAAAGGCACCAAATTCTGATATTAAAAACCTTCTCTTATCTGAAACTATTTATATGACAAGGTAATTGAAAATATAACAATTCCCCTTTTGTTGAAAATATTTAATAGTTATAATAAGAAAATTTAATAAGCATGATTATATGAGTTAAAATTTAAACCTCGGTTAAACGGTTGATCAAAAAAAGATGATAGAAATAAAATAAAAAATATCAAAAGAAATTATATAATAGATAATTCATCATTTTCTTAAATCAGTAAACTTATTTGCAATCAACATCATTACACCTACAGTAGATAAATTATAGGGCAAAAGGGGACCTATATTGCACCTATGCCGCCAGTTTTGCACAACAACTTGTGAAAGAAATTGTTTTAACCTATTGACCTCACATTTTTGGGTAAAATACAAGTGGAAATTTTTAAATTTTTAAGCTTCATATATATGCATGCTTGTGCAAACCAATTTTTATGCTTCATATAATTGATGCATATAACTACAATTTTCAATTCAAAAATTTTCTTCTCGTACTTACAAGAATAAATATCTATACCTGAATATAATTGGAGCATTGCTGGAAAGAATGCACTTTGCAATGGAGTCTAGCAAGTAGAGTTAGTTATACAATAACCAACACAAGATTTGCGCCCAAATTTAGCCATTTCCCATCTTTCTACACCACCAGCAACATCCATACTCGAAATCCCTTCCTCTAGCATGAAAATAACTTGCTCAGCAACAATAACTATCTTCCTATTTTTTTATTTCCCTTTCTAACTCAATCGAAAGTTGCAGAGTGAGAAAAGTCATGAATAGTTAAGAATAGATGGATGAGATAGAATAGAAGCGAGTTGTGAGAGAGAACTTGGTTGAATAACCATGCATAGGATTATGGGTGGTCATGGTTAGGTGTACCTCTCAGACAATAAGAAAGAGAAAGAAATGATATCATTTTATCTGCTTTTGAGAAGCGTTACATGCTTTCTGAACATATTTAATGTTAGGAGGAGACAAGTTTGGATTTTATTTGTATATAGGATCAGCTAAAAGTAAAAAAAAAAAAAAGTATTGTAAGAAAGGAAGAAATGACTATATTATCCAATTCTTTCACTGAAATGAATGAAAAGGCTTGACATTTTTAAGCGGGAATGAGTTGATAGGGATTGAGTTTTAAGTAAGTAAGTAGATTGGTGTTAGACCGTTATAAAACTAGTTAAAGATTGAATAAAATTGAAAATTTTGAAGAATAATTGAAAAATATTATTCTTATTTATCGAAAAATTTAAAGTTTAACTGGAAAAACTGCTAAATGAAAATTAATTGATTTATTTTGTTTTATAAAAATTGATTAGTTTGAAGAAAATTGATCGATTAATTAATAAATTAATCGATTTTTAACAACAAAAATCATTAACTAAATCAAACTGAAAAGTTAATCGATTCAAAGTTTTCGTTATTAAACCGATTGAACAACCTTTGGTTTTCAAAACATTAGCAGAATATTCTATTCTAGAGAAAGAATAAAAGAATAACTTTCTCCTTTTACATGTCCTCTCCTCTTCAAAATATGAAATAAAAATCTGATGAGCAATTGAACATTACAGGACCTGTATTTTTAAGTTAGAAATTTTGTGTTTAAACCAAAAATTTCACATATTACAAACAAAACTTTTGAAAAACAATATTATCTCTTTACCAATCCTAAAATTATAATTTCCTCCAAACTTTTTAACTACAGATTTTTTTTTGTTAATTTAACATGATTGACATTTGTAAACTATCATTAAAAATTTATATATTTCTAGCTTGACTATTTTTATACTCTAAAAACCAGAGTCAAAGTAATTACTATTGGGATTTCAAGTGTGAGTGAAAAATAAGAATCTCGCATTGAAAAGAAATAAAACTAGTGAAAAACATATAAATGAAAATGATTCATAAATCTAATACTTTAAAGTTTTGAATTAAAATGTGGTATCAAAATTTACGAATATGTTCTCTCGCAAAGTTTACAATGAAAATCTCCTAAATAAATGAGCTCTTTAGTGCCAACATACACTTCGAACCTCTTAAAATAGGACCAAATCTTTTCAGCCTACCTTGTGTATTTTAGACAAAAATTATCCAAGGGATCGTGCCATACGAATGACAACTTCATAGTTGGTGGAGGAGAAGTGGAAAAGCGTAAGAGTATAATTGCAAGTACATGTGTAAAATGCAAATCACGCAACTACAACCTCCGACACTCACGATTTCAGTTGTAATCTATAGTATTTAACATCAGCCACATATTGAAACCACAAGTTGGACCGTAATATGAATGCCTGCCTTATGCGTATCCGACTCAATGTTCATTATTTATTCATAGCCCTTCTACTTGACTATTTACACAGTGCTAGCTAGTTCATGCACTGGAGTACTGGACCCTTATACGTATATATCTGGCGGCCTGTATTTTTTCCTTTGTCTTATTTAGTAAATATCAAATGAATGACAAGTATTAGTGTCCGTCCTTTTTTGCTTTATTTTAATAATAATTATACCATTTTTTATTGACCCGAAAATGCTGTTTAGTCAAGAAGATCAATTAAGAAGAAAGTGATAAATGTAATTTCATAAAAGGTTTTAATAGTGAAAAGAAAAGGGTTATAAATTGTTAGGAAATAATAACAATATTTTCTAAAAGATCATTTATAACTATGCATAGTCGAGTTTGTATGAATAGGATCAGAGCATTATATTTCCGTTAGGTATTTTAATTTTGTGCTACTTAATTAAGCCTATGCATTTATGTAAATTTTGTATAAATATGTGGATAAGATTTAATGAAATAAAATATTAACTATTAAACTGAAAGATTTGGGAAAAATAGTGCAATGTCCAAAGAGTCAACAATCTCGTGCTTGTTTTATCTCTTCTCAACACTATGCACTAGTGTAAGATCTCTCTTACAAAAAAAAAATGTATATGCTCTCTCTCTTGAGGATATGAACGATGTAAAAGAGATACGTGTAGTACTCCTAATTGAATTTGTCAACATTGAAGTGATTTGACTTCGGCTAAAGGATGTAGGGTCCATAATCATATTCATATGACCTTTCACTTTGTACCCACATTCTCAAACGTATCATTTTGGGGTGATTATTAGTTAGACAACTGTTCTGTATCTATATCTAAGTGGACCAAATCAAATTTGTAATGTGGCAAGAAAGATACGCATATCTCAAACTTGAAAACCATTTTAAACTCATTCTCCCAACCCAACTTTTTTTTACTCATAACCCAAAATTTTCCTTAATCTCATTTGGCAACCTTTCTGGAGTCGAATTTCTTTTTCTATGAATATATCCTTGCGGTCTACAGGGGACCAATTGGGCCTATCTATCAATCTGATTATTTTGCTTTGGTCCTCCCTCCCCTTTTACTTTTTAAGAAAAAGAGATGATTGTCTGATTGAGTAGAACATACTCCAACATTCATTGCAGAACTAAGGAGTGAGGCAGCGAATAAACAAAGAAGAGAGGCAACATAAAACGACAGAAAGGGACACATTCTTTCATTTACCTTTGAGCAGGAATCTTTTCACCCACTTCCCAACAAAATAATTACCATATAAAATTACTAGTTAGGAAAATTACAGACACAAAAAGAACACAACATCCTCTCATGTCATGTGTCTCCAACTAGCAATTCCTGCTTTTTATGATCCTCAAAAAGTGACAGAGAGACCAGTCACCAACTAACATCAGCTTTTTTATGCCCCACCACCATTTCTAATCATCTCTTCTGCAATTTAAAATAACAAATAACATTTAATCAATGGTTATTATATCATAATCTAGTACTAGTTACATCTATCTTCTCCAGTTATTACAAACCCAACCCAAGGCTTGTTATCAGTATCAACCCACTCACCCACCATGTAGAGGATTATTTATCAATTTTCAGAATCTTAAAAGGAAGTTTGTGATTATCCTATGTATATTACAAGGGCAAAACAAATGAAACTTATAGTTTAATGAAGAACTGGCGTGTCAGCCAACCTAACCATATAAAAAAACTTCCTGAAACAACAAGAAAAGGATAGAAAACGCAGAAGCAGACTTGAATCGAGAGACGTTTTGTTCTTCTCCACCCTCTGGCTTCATAAACAATAGAGATGTTAGTTGTGTCACATAAAGACAACAAGAACCAATAATTTCTTTTCTTGTTCCTCAAAGAATGTAATGTCGAATTTTGAGAGAAGATGAAATCTTTTGGCTGTATTATTACCCTAAATGCTAGGATTATATAGGTGCATCTTGAACCCACTTGCATGGCACAGAAACCATAAGGGTTTAGAGGATGGACTCGAGACAATGCAAACTGCAGTTGGTCCCCGGCAATGCTACACCAAATGAAGAGAGAGATTAAAGGAGCTAGCCATTGGCTTTCAAACCCTACTTTTCTCTACATATATAAAACCCACAAGCATATTAATTAAGGTTATCCGTAACAAGCCATCCAGAAAAAGATTGAATCCAGTTACACTTTGAGATTTATATTTGTTGATCGTTTGGTAAGCTCTGAAAATAAATGTATTCAAAGGTGGTATTAGCAGAAACACAGCTGAGGCCTGTGTAATTGGAAGCCAACCACTTTCTAGGGAGTGGTAACAACAACAAAAGTTTTAGCGATGGTGTAGCATATAAAGTAGGAATCTTTTTATGCTTCATTGGCCTGTGGTGTTGTGGGTGAAAAATGGTTTACAGACATTTGAAAACGTTGGTGTTTCGATGTCTCCAGCATATCAATCAATTATACCTGACAGGCCAAGAGTTCTGTTGGGACTTGGAACTTTGAGGCTCACTGTTCTTGTTTCTTTTTCTTAAGTACAAGAAGAGCTCTTATCGTACTTTGTAATAAAAGATGATTCTACTGTGGTAATATTAAGAAGTATTTAAATTCTGAATTGATTCAGGACCGTGTGTTTAAGCGGCAGTCTCACTGTCAAGGAGAGTAGAGAAAGTGACTTAAACAAAGGGTTGTTGCTGAGACAGGTAATGTGGTTTCGGCTCAGAAATGTTCAAAACTGATTATCAAATGAAGTTCCTATCGTTCAATACAACACGATTTAAGGAATGTAGAATAAACCAAGCCAAGCAACTTAACATACATTGCGTATTCAGCTCTTTTTGGTAGACTAAAATGCTCCAGAAATTCAGTTCTTTATATAGTTGACATGATCTTTAATCTTTTTTTCCTGAATTTTCAAAATGAAGTGGTCAATTTTGTTAGACGATGACAGTTGAAACGACAAATCGAAGTCGTTACAAGCTTATAATAACATTATTTCATCAATTATTAATATACCTTTGTTGGTCCAAGCAGGCTACGGTTGGAAGAGGCACAAGAGGTCAAATTCACTCTCATCATTACCTTTCCTCTCTTGCATCACTAACATTCCTCTCTTGCATCACTAACATTCCTTCAGTCCTCTCGCCCACCGCCACCACAACTTTTCCTGCATCTTAAAATTTACAAAACCCAACTTTGTAAATTTATGGTTTAAGTCGAACCCGTTTTGGTAATTTCACGTAAAGCCGAGGAGCAGACAATCCTACACTAATCTGACGTTAGCACGACAGCAACCCCCACTTCTCTTATTTCAATCTTACAGTGGCATCCGGTGTAATTTCGTGAAAATTGGCGCCCACTTTTCAAAGTTCAAGTTCGGAGATTCCCACAATCTCTCTTCACTTAAAAACACTCTCTTAAAGGAGAAACAAAGCTAGAGAGGGAGTGAAAAAGACGCACACATACAGAGAACACAGAGCCAAAAGCCTAAGACTTCTCTTTTCTCACTCATCTTCAGAGCTCAATCAAACCCTTCACCACTTCTGCTAACTACTAAGAATCCCAAATCCCATTTTTGCTTGCTCTTCTTTTCACATATTAAAGCCGGCTTCTTCCTTTCACTTTGGTTAGGTAGTAATCTTTTGTTTGTCTGAACATGGAGCAACTCATGGCCACCTTCAAGTTAGAAGCTTGTGGAATAATCTAGCCGAACACTACTACGATTACTACTACTACGACTACTCTTTGCTTGGTCTTCTCTGCTTTGTAGTTAGGTGGGGTGTGGCGGTGATGGGTTGCCGAAGGAGGACGTTGGCGGCTGGAAACTTGGATCCGGATAGGAAGAGAAGCGGCGGTCTGAGGACGAAGCAGGCGGGGAGAGGATCGTGTCGAGGAAGTTAGCGTGTGGAAATGTGCAGCGTCTTTCTTGACTTGGAGTAGCACTTCCTTTTTTTTCAGTACTGTTCTGTATTTAGTTGTTCTTGTTGCTGCTTGATTGAAAGAAGGTGGGGTTCTTGAGAAGTGATCAGAGATGGGCAATTTGTTGAGAGAAGTGTTAAAGACTTTGTGCGGTGTTAACCAGTGGTGTTACGCTGTTTTCTGGAAGCGCGGTTGCCAAAATCCTAAGTAACTTCTCTTCCTCTTCATCAAATAGTCTTTTGTTTGTGTCCTTTTTTTTTTTTTGGGGTTGGTTGCTGGGAGTTACATACATCTGGTCCAAAATGGCTGGCTTTGTTTTTGATTGTTTAGTTTGTTGTTTTGGCGCTTCTCTCAAGATGTGACTGTTCGGTTGACCGGAAAATGGGGCGAATATGAACTAAAGAAAATGAATCTTATTCTTTGACGGTGCTTTTTTCCCCTTGCCTTGCTTTTTTCAGGAGCTGGAATCTCCAGCATCATAGCCAAATAAGGTTTTAAACGGATCAGATCGTTTAGACTGATAGGCTTTTTCATTTTGATTGTCTGTTTTATTATTAGATGGTGCATCGAAGAAAAAAGTTTCCGTTTTTGACTTTGGTGTTACGGTGTTTATTTTTCGTGGAAGCGGAAAACAAAGTTCTTTAAATATTACTTTTCTCATTATTTTCTCGGTGGCCCAAAAAGAGGAGCAGAGAGAAGGAAATATAGTCTTACGTTAATTGTTTGTCTTGATGTAATGTGTTACCAAGTAGACCTTTTATTCCTGTTTTTGGAACCTTGTATTATGGTTCCTTTTGCTTTGTCCTTAAGAATCCTGGTGAAAAGTTGATGTATTTGTTTGATTCAACCATTTCTATTTTGGACTTACTTTGTTTCTCAAAGCTACTTATTTAGAGTTTGTCTTTTTTCTGTTTGAATCTATTCTATCTTCCTTTTTTTTTTATTCTTAGGAAAAAGGGATAAGTTATAAGTTCCTTTTTATCTCTATTTGGCTTCTGTGATTAGCGTTACGGAACTGAAAGGAAAAAGAATCAATTTAGAAGACGGTCATCAATCTTTTTACTCTTCTCTTAATACTCTTTTACCTGTCTAGCTGCACACGTAAAAAGATGTTGGGCTTTTGTGTTTAATCTGTACTCTTTTTACCCGCACTGTATAAGATAGTCCCTCCAATATGAACTTTAAACTTGCAGGTTGTTGATTTGGGAAGAATGCTACTGCGAACTAACCCCAAGTTCAGTTCCTCAACCCAACTGTGGTCCTGAGAACTCTGAACTACTTTTTGGGGAGCATAAAGGATACTGTGGCTCTGATACTCACTTCCTGAATCCTGAGTTTCAAGCAAGAGATAAAGTTCAGATGCTTGTTAACAAAATGATGCTGAATAACCAAGTTTATGTAGTTGGCGAGGGGTAACTTTTCCCTTCATTGCATTTTTTGTTGCTTTAATTGGTGGTCATTGAGTTCTTGAAGTCTGCTTTTCTTGTTTCCAGAATAGTTGGGCGAGCTGCATTTACAGGGAAGCATGATTGGATACTAACAAACATGTACACTGGAGATCTCTGTCCACCAGAGGTATCCTACTTGATTCTGTTTCTCCAGTGGCGAGTAGCCCAATAAGCGAAGCTGAATTGATGGAGGCCATCGAGTCTATTGAAAATGAAATCCTTTTCGTTTCTTGCTATTACTTGTATTATGGAAAATATTTGTCACTTTTGTGTGAAAGACCTAATCCTCTAAAACCCTGATACATGCTTGTCTTGACGTAATGGTACTATGTTATGATCTTTTGAGTATGGCATTTACACTGCAGATAAAACTTCATAGTCTTGTCTATAATTCCATTTGTCTATCTTGGTTAATAGTAAACATTCGTATCTTTGTGGCTAGTCTTTGTATAACTTAAATAATTGTTGTTGCTTTTAGGTACTGAATGAGTTACATCACCAATTTTCAGCAGGCGTGCAGGTTTGATAGCTTTCCATTCATCTTTCAAATATACTTAACTTACTTTCTGATTATATTATCTTAACTTGGTTGCAGACGGTTGCAGTTATTCCTGCTTTTCCTTATGGTGTTGTTCAAGTTGGTTCTTTGTTGTCTGTAAGTGCATTTTTCTATGATTTTGAATACGTGGAAGAGTTAACTGCGTTCTGTTCTCCTTGTGAATATTGGTTTTGGGAGTATCAATCATATGATGGATTTTGTTATTGGTAATGTAAATGATCTTGGATTCAAGTTGAGTTGTGGGGTGGCCTTTCCACATTTGAACCATTTGGATTCTGTTTCATAAGTTGGTCTTTCCAGCAAAGTTATTACGTTCTGCTTTAGCTGGCCTGTTCAGTTATATCCACTTGGCAAATTTCTGGATGTGTATTCAGTGAGTAGGGAGTGTCTTGTTCTGCCTTCTCTGTCTCATTGTTATTCACGATGGCTTCACTACAATTCAATAAAGATATAATGTCTTTTAGAATCTAGAGCTTATTGAAGCAGTAATTTTTATTCTACTTTACAATAGTTGATGTGATGTTTCACATTGCAAAGCATGGGTGCACTCTAATGTAATGAAGCCGCATGCAATATCATCAATTTTAATAATTTCTTTTGAACCTACTTTACGTTTGGAGGTTCTCAGGTTGCCTGCATATGCAATATGTCTTTTCTAGCACCAATTGCGAAACAGCCTTTGTTCGATGGCCTAAATTTTTCTTTTACTTTTCAAATAAAGTAGGTTGTTTGTTGCTTTCTAATCCATTTATTTATTTTTCCTAGATTACAGAGAACATGGGCTTCGTGAATAATGTAAAGAGTTTGATCCTACAACTAGGATGCAACCCTGGAGCTCTTCTGTCTGGTTACCATTCAACAAAGGAGTCAATTGAAAGAATTGGCGTGCGGATTTCTGATGGAACTCCTATTTCCACACATATGATAAACTCCACTACTTTGTGCACTGAAGGATCTAGTCAGCAAATCATATCAGCTCAGGCTTCTAATTTTTTTGGTCAAACTTCTTATTCTCGACCTGGAAAGAGTTCATCAGTTATGGCTTATAGTATGCCACATGTGGACAATCTTGTGGCTAAATCTTGTGAAGGCCACTCTGAAGTGAAAAGTAGCTCATTGATGAAGTCAGGGTCTACTTTCAGAAGCCCCCTAGAAAATGTTCTTGAAACGGAATTGCTTCCCTCAAATTTTGATGCATGGCTGAGCCAGCATGCCACTTCAAACAATTCGATGGCTGGGTTTAAATATCAACCTGTTACCGGCCAATCCATCACTGGTAATAGCTTCCCAAAATCATTGATGTTGTCAGATGCCATTCACGATTGCATCAGTAACAATAGAGATGCATCACAAAGCTTACCCTTGCCACAAACAAATAAAGGGTGGCTTAGTGATTCTCATGGAGGTTCACTTACATCTAGTATAGATTTACCAAACAAATTGGATGGTCATATGAAGCTATCTTCTATTCCAAACTCTAATTTAAATCCAAAAAGGTTGGTAGCTTCATATCTGGAAGACATTGGGCCTCAAAGTGTTGTTACGTCAATGGCAGAGGAATTTCTTTCATCCACACTGGTTCCCCAAGTTAGCAGTAGTGAGATGCTTTCTGACTGCAACAGTATGTCCTCAGGCATGAAGCCTATCAAAGGCGAATTAGTTGATGTTAAAGAAGAACTAGATAATGATTTGTTTCAAGCATTTAACATTTCATCAACTCAACTAGAAGAGTCTTTGTCATTGGTTGAGCACATTTCTGGCACTGGTCTTGATTGCCTGAAGCATGCAAGTGGAAATCAGCATCCTCCATCAGGGGATGACTTGTATGATATTTTGGGTGTGGATCTTAAAAGCAAGTTAATCTATGGCGCCTGGAATAATTCATTCTCAGATGGGCCGCATTCGAATACACAAAATCTGAGCAAGGATGCTTTAACCGTTATGAATATGCAGGATGCAAGTTGCGATATTTACTCAATCAAGGAATGGACAGCAGGCAATAGCATTTTCTCAGCAATGGATAATGATCATCTTTTAGATGCTGTGGTGTCTAGGGCCCAGTCTGCTGCAAATCAGAGCTCAGATGACAATGTTTCATGCAGAACAACATTGACAAAGATGAGCACTTCTTCTGTTCCCAGTGATTCTTGCAATCGTGGTCATCTCGACGTGCCTAATCAACCGAACAGGGAGTCATTTGATCTTCAAAAGTCTCTGGACAAAGCTGGGACCACAGCATCTAGCTCTATCAGATCTGACTATGCGAAGGGTGACAAGGGAGGTTCTTCCCAATCCACTTCAATTTGTGGGTCTCAGCTGAGTTCGTGGGTTGAACAGTCTCATAACCTGAGGCCTGATTGCAGTATTTCAACTGCATTTTCCAAGAAAAGTGAAGAATTGAGTAAACCCAATCGCAAAAGGTTAAAACCAGGAGAAAATCCTCGACCCAGGCCGAAAGATCGTCAGATGATCCAAGATCGTGTGAAAGAGTTGCGGGAAATTGTACCGAATGGCTCGAAAGTAATGAAACCCTCAACTCTTTTGTTTTTTAGTTATGATGGTCCCAGATATTAGTTAACTTATGTACTCATTCATCCATTTTTGTGGGTCAACAGTGTAGCATAGATGCTCTGCTTGAGCGTACAATCAAGCATATGCTTTTCTTGCAAAGTGTGACTAAGCATGCAGACAAGCTAAAACAAACAGGGGAGTCAAAGGTATGGATACAATTTACTGTCTTCGGGTCATTATAGATATCTATATGCCTTTTCAAATTATTTGGCTGGACGTTGTCCGATAGAGTTGTATCAGAAATAGGTAAAATGATGCTAACTTCTGCATTTTTCTTGAACATCTTATTTTGACGACATTCTTATTCGGCATATGAATTTTCTTGGACGTATAGTTGATTCTTGTATGAATGTGCAGATTATTAGCAAGGAAGGTGGACTACTTTTAAAAGATAATTTTGATGGAGGAGCAACCTGGGCTTTTGAAGTTGGTTCACAATCTATGGTCTGTCCTATAATAGTTGAGGATTTGAATCCACCTCGTCAGATGCTTGTGGAGGTAGCGCATATCCATTTTTTTTATAAATCCAGATGCTGGACCTTTCAAACCATTTTTCTTTATGGATTTCTCATATTTGTTGTCTTATGGCAGATGCTTTGTGAAGAATGTGGTATCTTTCTCGAAATAGCTGACCTAATTACAGGATTGGGACTGACAATCTTGAAGGGGGTTATGGAAGCTCGAAATGACAAGATCTGGGCACGCTTTGCTGTTGAGGTGAGTTTTAGAAAATGAACAATTGCATCATTTTTGCGCTACTTGACCCTCAGAGATGCATAAGATCCATTTTTTTATATAAAAAGATACTTCAAATCTCCTTACTTTCTGAAGCCGTACTTTGCTTAAATTCTTTTATATCCTTGACATGACATTCTTAGTTGGGTGCAATGAGTTCTTTGATGAAAAGTGCTGCCTTCAGGCAAAAATTTCTTTGAATTGCCTAGGCAGTGAATTGAGCGGCTAACTTTTCTAAGACTAAAATCTAGTTCACTGGAGCTTTGGCTCAGCTTGTTTAGATTTTTCTCTGATTCGATCTCAAACCAAGGGTCTGACTTGTCATGCTCTTGTGCAAACAAGTGCTTAAGAAATCTTTATGTTTTTGTGTGTGGAACTAGTATTTAAACTATTATTTTCTATTTCGCAACTCCACTGACAAGTCTGTACAAAAACAATTGTTCAGTAACATAAATATCTCCTAAACATTGACTGATGTTGTCAGTGTATTCTACACGATTGTGAGTATCATCCTTCACAAACAAGTAAACAGATAAGCAATGTGATTACTGGAGTGATGACTATTATGCTCAACTTATATCATCTCTATAAATGATAGATAAAATATTTATATTCAGGCAAACAGAGATGTAACAAGGATGGAAATATTTGTGTCCCTTGTACGTATTTTGGAGCAAACTATGAAGGGAAGCACATCATCAGCCAATATTTTGGAGAACAACAACATGATGGTTCATCAAGCTTTTTCTCAAGCTCCATCAATCGCTGCAACTGGTAGGCCTAGTAGCTTACAGTGAGCTGCCTGCTAGTTCCCTACTCTGGATATGTTAAGAGCATGCCTTCTTTGGCATGCCATGACTGACATGGATTCCAGTGTCAGGTAGTTCTAATTTTCATTAACCACTTATTATCTCCCAAAGATAGATGATGTTTAGCCTCACGGAATCAATTAGATAGAAGTGACAAACTTGAACTCCCAAGGTTGTGTTCCTTCAGAGGTAGACTGTTTCATGATTGTAGTACATACTGTTCGGAAGCATAGTGACTCAAGTGTGGCAGAAGCACAAGGGGTTGCATAATAGTGGAGCTTTGTCGTTGCATAACTGTATAGGGATACGGGGTATGGAATGAAGGGGTTTACAGTTTTTTACCAGGAAGCTTTGTTTTTCTTTTGCGCCTTCCTTGTCTTGTATGAGTATCAGTTTTCATTCAGCTGACTTGAAGCTAGATGCGTTGTATTCCTCGTATTACATGATAGTAACAGCAGGACATATGTGAGTGGGATGGTTTTGGAAGGTAATGAGTTCAAACAGGTCCATGAGTAATTCTTTTGATCTTAACGAAAATGTCATTATGAAAATAAAATTTGAAACAAGATAAAAAAAAAACCCAAGAAAATAATGCAGTGTCATACAGCAATGGAAATTAGTCCAAGACCAGAAATGTTCTTGCGTCACGGTAAATTATGTTCGCATATTTCATGCTTGAATCAGACCAAATGTTCGAGGTTGAACTGGAAAGGTTACTGGATTGCTTCCATATATACAAACAAGTAACAATATTATTAGCATCGTGCATAAAAGAAGATTTAATATGCTGAGAAGAAATCATTAACCATCATCTCGAGCACGAACATTGAAACATTAACCATCATCTCGAGAGCGTATCATATTTATATAAAGAACTTGATCTTTGGCAACTCAGTACTTTCTATCAATCTTCTAAAGAACTATGTAACTTTAAAAGTACAAAAACATGACACACGAGGTCCAAAAAGGTTTAAGTAAAGTACAACCTTAGCATTAACTAATAAAAAGGCTATTTTTGAAAAGAAAAATAGAGTTGTTGCACCAGATATTACGTAAAAAGGCACTGGTAATAAAGACGAAAGTGATAACTTCGGATTCAATACATGAGGCTGATTTTAGTCCCATAGGTATCAAATTTGTAAGTACATTGAAAAGCTTCCCAAGCATATCAGCATATACTGAAGCACCTTACTGGCCTACGATACCACAACTTCTACCACCAATTGCCTTTTCATCTGTAGAAGAGTTCGTGATGATCTCTCCACATATTAGATATCCATCTTTCCTAATCCTTAACATCTGCAAGACGTTCCTCTTCAGCATTATACTCGAACTCAGTACTCCTGCTGCATTG
This sequence comes from Erythroxylum coriaceum, assembly GCA_026874005.2. Lineage (NCBI taxonomy): Eukaryota > Viridiplantae > Streptophyta > Magnoliopsida > Malpighiales > Erythroxylaceae > Erythroxylum > Erythroxylum coriaceum. The sequence goes on from JANQAP020000242.1 coordinate 56,610, forward strand.
AGACTAAAACCACAATTACAAATCAAACATTATGGGCAGAGATGGCCATACACTGGGGGAAGAGATGCATTTGATAGCATATCAACAATAGAACCTAACAAAAATGGTATGGACATGTCAAGATTTTAAGAAGTGGTAGTTAAACCAAAGTCTAAAGTTTTCAAAGAAAGAGTGTTAACATTGCAATGTGGTGCTATTCCATTTAGCATACGCTAGGCAGAGGTAGAAGATTGCAGCAATTTGAATATCTGGGTCTCTAATCAACAGCAAGCTTAAATTTTGCAACTACCGTTAGCCTGATCAGTACCTCTAGTGAGTTAGTGGTACATAGTGAATATCTGAAACTCATGGAAGCACAAGCCAATGCAGACGCCAAAATTTGTTCAGGCATTAAAGTTTGAGAAAGGATGTACTAGATTTCTAATCAAGGCTGAGATCAAATGGTGTTTTTGTCTGACAGAAATCAAATATCTAACAATGTTCGTAACACGGGAACATGATCAGTGCCCAGACATGTAATCATGCAGAATTTACATCATTGAGGAATCGTCCAATAAGGATAGGGCCCAATTTTTTTAAAGACAACAATAACATCTCAATTGAAAGTTTCACTCAGACACAAGATCTGAAGAAATTCAAAAATACGCAGTCTTATCCTTAACTGATAGAGAATTTGTTTTCAAATCTAAAAATAAGAGCAACATAAAAAAGGATAAAATAGGGAAAACTCGGATTGAGTCCTAAAGCTCAAATTTGTCTGAAAATATTATGATGCAAGTAAACTTTGTAGGCTAGTACATTTTATCATCCTGGGGTTTGAAATTAATAGAGGCCTTCTCGTACATCACGACTTCCATCAGTCTTTGCTTGAGCGGTTAAGTTTTTCCCAATTTTAAACTAACTGGCAACAACATTTCAAGTCATCGACAATGTTTTTCTTTCAAACACTCCGGACAAGAATGTTGATTCTATTTAGATGTGATCTTCTATCATAAACCCCTTTAAAAGAGTTTGTCATTGAAATAGAATTTCTTTAGAGAAGTGTCAAGCTGCCTATGTAGCACGGATACGGACACGGACACGCGACACAACACGGACACGGAGACACACCAACTTCAAAAATTTGGTGATCACGGACACGGCATATATATATATATATATTAAAATTTAGAATTAAGAAATGTTATGAAACTACACTAGAATTTGTCTCTGCAATATATCAGTAGAAATGGCAGGAATAAACTAGGAATAAACTATCAACTGCCGACTGCATTTATTAATAGTAAATACAC
>JANQAP020000242.1:101240-114123 GCA_026874005.2 Erythroxylum coriaceum
CTACAAGATGTGACATTATGTTTTATTAGTCTTTGTTAATATTAAGTGATGCCTAAATTTTTTTATTATATTAAAGTGAGAGATATTATTTGTAAGATTATAAAAGAAACCTCAAAGTTTACCAGAATTGTTTAACTATATGCATTTTTCGTTAAAAATGTTATTAAAAAATATTTGACGTGTTCTAAAAACAAAATTTCTTATACCTTTCAAACATTTCCACTTATGATAGGAAGAAGTAAAATACATTATTATTGCGTGCTATATGATACACAACTTTATTAAAATAAATAGATAAAGGAATGTATTATTTGAAGTTTATGATAAAAATAAAGAATCTATTATAAATGTGTAAATAACGATATAAATTCTCAATTGAAGTATAATATCACTCTAACACAACTTTAAAGTATGTTTCATAAATTTGATGGAACTTTTTAATAAGACCTTGTTTGGTAAATTACTTATTATCCATTTTTTTGGTGGATCAAAAGATTTTAGCTGTTTGACTATATCAAACCGCTGATAATCATATTTGGTAAGCAGCTGATTGGATTGGCAGATTAAACTTAATCTGCTGATTTTGAAAACGCTACTACCATGAGCGTTTTCCTCAAACAACTGAGAAATTGAGAGGCTAAAAGACTATTACATCTAAAAGTTATTACAAATTATTCAAAAAAAAAGAGATAGAGATAGAGATAGAGATAAATAGAGATAGAGATAAAAATATAAATATAAATTTGACTTAATTTATACAAATTTTAAAGAGTTAGTCATTAAATTAAAATTTTAAAATATTTAATATTAAATTAAAATTTTCAAAAAATTATATACTTTTAAATTTGTTATCTCTAATTATATTACATTACTTACTTTTGTACATACTTGATATTTAGGTCCTTTTTTATATCAATATTTAGTATATAATATTATTATCACTTGTATATTATGTTTAATTCAATTCAATTTAATCTAAAATTAATAAGTCAAATTTAAATTAATTATTTTTATCTAAGTTTAAATTTTAAGACTAATATAAAAAAATTTCAAAATAAATTTATTTTAATTTAATATATTAAAAAATATAGTTTCTATTTTTGAAATTAAAATAACAAAAAATTATATTTCCTTAAATTAGAAATTAAATCGATATCATTTTTACAGACCCAATTTCATATTAAGCTCGTTGGTACTGTATTTGAGGAGAAACTCCTAATGTGATCTGACAAAACTCATTCTCAAGCTTATTTGTAGTGACACTTTAGTGATCTCTCAAGTTCTTCAGTTGGCCCTTGCCAATTCAAGAGGATCTTGATAAGTTTTTAATCAAACTCATTCATTATTGAGAAGTTATATTGAGAAGGCTTTTGGTGTTCTTAAGGCTTGATGAAAGATATCGGAAAAAATGATGATGTTGACTTCTTTTGCTCTTTCTAAATTCTTATGAGAATATTTAAAGAAATATTAAGATATAAACAGGTAATACTCATATCCTTATGAATCTTTTTTCTAAGTCATACCCTCATAAGTCATTTTATATATAAACAGTTAATATTAAACAACCAATTTTATCAAACAACTTTAAATAAATCGGTGAAGTTATCTGCTGGTTAAATCAACTATATTAATCCGCTATTAGCTAACTGCTGATAAAATCAACTAATAGCTAATGCAATCCGCTGATTGTCAAACAGAGCCTAAACGTGAAATGATTATACTAATGATAGTTCTAATTACTTTTATACTTTTTTCGTAACAAATGTTATTATTGTACTTTAAAGTATCGTATATGATAAATATCTTTAATTATTTTATTAGAATTAATTAATATAATTTTTATATTAGAATCTTATTCTATATAATTAACGTGCAAATTTATTTAATAATATAAATATTTGCAATATTTATTTTTAATAAAAATAAAAACAACAATAACACTCAGTAAGAGTCCCTTTGAGCAAGGGTCTGAAAAGTTCCAGTAGTATGTAACCTTATCCCTAACTAGTAGAGAAATTGTTTTCGATAAATTATATAAATACAATTTTTATTTTTAATAATTAATTTAATAATTAATTTTAATATGTAAAGAAATAAATTAAATTATACTTTAACATTAAATAATAATATTATATTAAGAAGAAAACAAAACAAAAAATTCAGTTTTTTATTGTAGATTTCAAGTTTTTATTTCATTTTTATTATGTCTTAATGTTTTTTTTAAATTAAAATTAAAATAAATATCAATATCAATATCAAAATAGAAATTACAACAAAAATATTGGTGAAACCAAATAACTGTATATCAAATGTAACTAATGAATATATATAGCTTTCAATGTGAAGACCTAATCCCTTCGAGATAAACTATACAAAGTTATCATGAATTTCAAATTATGGAGAAACCACTATTGTTTAATGTTAGAAGATACAATGTACTATCTATTTTTGTGCAGAAATAAGGAAACAAAGTAATCTTTTTCAATTAACCGTGACTTGTACTTTATGCAATTGTATTTTTGCATGAAAATGATATAAATATTTGCATTTTGTTAATTGGTTCTTTTTAAATTTAGACTACGATATAATTTCAGTCTAACCAAGAACATAGAACCTAAAACAACACACATATATAACTTGTTCCACTCAGTCGTCGGATGTTGGAATTTTGGATTAAGTAGAAGCCATGTAAGTTGCAATTTTTAAGGCAAATTACGTACATTCTAGCATATGGTTGTTTACTTGTTCATATAACAAGTCAAGTGTAACCAGTCCTAACTATTTATAAAGACCTTGGTTAATTAAATCGTCCCAAGACAGATTACATCCTCCAATCCTTTCCAACAACCACTTGCCAGTGACATCCACTGAAGCCTAAGTACATGAAATTATAGTTTAAAATGTCTCTTGCTCTTGCCACATTCTCAAAAGCTTCAATAAAAGACAAATGAGGCTGGTCCTTATAGGACTTGGCTTCGAAACAGTCTTTCCATTTGCACTAATTGATAACTTGGATTATGGGATGACAATCATCCAATACCTTTTTCTTTAATCGGTACTTAAAATGAAAAGATTGATTTCACCAGTGTCATGCAGGCCTTAACGTCATTGAGACTATCACATCTCTGCTACAAGATACACTGAGAATATATTTGGTACTGAAGCTCGAGGTTAGTTATTGCAGTACATATTTGGCAGCACCCGCAGATGTCACAATCCATTGATTCTATTCTAATCGTGAAATGTGTCATCTGACCAACAAATAGTCATCCTTGACTTCTGAGACAGGCTTTTAATTCACTTGAGCACCTAATTAAACTGGAATCGAGCTAGCTTTTCAGTTTTTGCGTTGGTTAATGTGTAACAGAACTAGAACCTAGCTGCTAGCTATGTCTGTAGTACAATACCATTCTCACGTCACAAGCTTCCAGGATGTTTCAAACGTCACTTGAAGGATTCAGTAAGTATTATACTTTGTATGGTAAAGGAATCCGTTGGAACAGTTCGGCTTGTTTGTTAAGTTTGAATGGATATACAGAATACCATTTAAAGTTCAGTTTCAAAAGACGTGCATGCAAGCTATAAGAAACCAAGGCGTCATAAAACATAATATATATATATATATATAGAGAGAGAGAGAGACCATTTTGTGTATCTAATCATATTTCATAGCTACAGCTGATGATGCTTACATCGTTTGGCATCTGCTGAAACGCAAAAAGGAAACAAAGAAAAGGAGAAAAGCAGAGAAACATATACGCTGTTTCTTCAGGGTTTGACAAAAACTTACATCTACCCCTGTTTCCAGAATTTTGCAGTACCTAATAAACTATACTATTTTAAACGGAAACGGAAGTCATGGAGTTCTTGGCTTTTTGGGGGTGCCACCATTATGATGCAAAGGGTCTGGACCAGAGGGAACTGCCCTTAGCTCTCTAGCCATCAACTTCTTGCCATCCTCAGTGAGTATAGGCGCATGCATGCCTCCACTCTTTAAGATTCCCAGTACCTGTACTCACAAAGAAAGATTAAACAACATAAACAAAGGGAAAACTAAATGCAGTAGAATAATCATCAGCCAACTTCAGAACCAGGATTGAGAGCAACCGAACCTTTCTGCTTTGAGTTTCCATGGAAGATGCCGTTTGTGCATAAGAGGACCTCAGTCCGCTACAGCAACCTGTCAACGATTAAAAGGTAAAACGTTTTAGGCTTTCTGAGTCTAGTTGCTTGGACGTGTAACTTAGCATTAGTAGAGTAAATAGCAATATTTTTGATACTGAAACAAAAGTTTTTGTAAATGCAAATCAAAATATACGTTCGCTAAGTAGAAGAATGAGAAAGAAAACTCCACCAGAAACGTCTTGCACATGAACAGAGAATAAGAAGATCGCCACCAACATGACAGAGTAGAACTTGGCTTTGGGAGCCATTTCACCGTAAACAATACCAGAACTTGCCAACTGTAAGTTAACAGAAAATTTTGTAAGATATGGAAGGATTAGTTAGGGTAACAAGTCATAGACACCAAGTTAATTTATAGAGCAATAAAGCAAGCATAAGGCTATAGAAATGAAAGAAGCTTTAAAAAATGATTGCCCATGCAGCCATTTTTGGAGAAAACCATTAAAGAAGGCTCAGGAGATCTCATCTCTATCCCTGACAACACACCTGACGGCGCCGTCTTTAGTGAATGACTATCACTATCAACCTCTCTGCTTATATATACCAGCTAGAAGCCACCTCGACTAAGTATCATGACATCATCTGCCCAAATAGTATCAGTACGATTTACCGAGTTGACATACACCTAGTTGACAAGGAGTGCTCTTTTTTGTGTTCTATCCTCTGGATTCCCTTTTTTAGGCCGCTGATACGTTCTTGTGGTACTTTTTTACGGTTCATGTAAACCAATGGAATCATGATAGTGATGTCCGAGACTTGGTAATGTGCATCTGTACCCAGATTTGGTTATCAGAGATTTATGAGGTAAGAATAATAAAATTCTGCCCCACAGATAATATTGTGGAGAGATGATTGATTGATGGAGTCATGTTTCGATGCCTTTCTGTATTAGGTTTCGACGAGATTCGAATATTGTGATCAAAGCATATGAAAGACTTTCAGAATTGTTTTAGAGGGAAAATGGTATATGATCTCTATACTGTATAAAAAGACGTGTTTGTGTGCACATATGACAAATTTTACAATATAGTGTCTTCCATCGCTTGTTTTATTATCAAAATAGTGATTTTACTAGCAAACTTCATTTAGAAAATAAGCATCATTTCATGGAGTAATTTATGCCCAATACAGTGGTTAAGTATAACAGTGCTCGGTCAGTATACCGTTCAAAAAACCATCTCTTAGTGCAATGTTAATTCTCAAGTTGGGCTCGACTCGAAACCAATATTAGACTAGACGAAGCCTTTGACTCTTTTAGGTAATACAATGGTACGACCTCTATATATCTTGACAACAACCTAAGCTCTAAACCCAAAAGAGAAACTAATAAGAAACTTAAAACAATTATGAGTGACCACGTGCAATTCCAAGTGCTTGGTGTTGTGAAGTAGCTACAATTACAAAGGACGACCGCGTTAATGACATCGGATGATATCAAAACTGAAACTCTTGCCTGGATTCTTGAACATTTACTTGTCACCATGTGCGACCTTACCATCCGTTCCATTATTCTCTACAAGCGTTACCGTTTGCCTTTTTCCACTGCCAATCGGCCGCGACTTTGGACGAAAAGGTAGAGAATTCGGCTTTCTCTAATAGTCACGTTAAACACTATTTTCCTTCAATAGATAGTAAATGCAATTAATCAGATGTTTCGCCACTTAAATTGACACATCACAGCCTAACCCAAAGCTTAACTGCACCATCATTAGACTTAAAGTAATTACATAACAGCCACCGAAAGGCAGATAACACCTTGTTCCCTTCCTTTAACAACTTCAACCTACTTCTCCTTAATCACCTTTCTTTCACTTAAACAACGGTTAACTTATTTTAATTCAAACATGCTTTCCAAATCTTTAGCTTGCCATCTTACGGGATTTCTTAAATACATACCTTATCTTTTATTAATAAATTTTTGCAAGTTGATTAATCTTTAATATTATGCGGATGGTATACTTAACATTTAGATAAGAATACTAATAATGTCCAATTAAAATTTTAAGATGGTTCATTCCAACTCTAATGACTTTGCGAAATATTTCAAAATTACAACCATAAACCTTTTTAAAAATTTAGAAAATTAATTATAATTATGTTTAAGAATAATTATAAATTTGATTTTATGTGATATTTGTTTTTTTAATTCTTGTTTTCAATTTTAGTAAAAGAAATGTTTAGTTAAGTTTTTTATTTATATTTTTTGTCTGACAAAAAGTGCATTTTTAACCTTGTTGTTTTCACAAAAAATATATGTCCAACCCAAAATTTTAGTGTTCAAAATAAAGTATGAGATTTATAAAACTTTCAATTTAATTCTTAAATGAATAGAAATATTGACAAAGTATGGAAAATTGGGGTAGGATATGATCTCGTGCGCAGCAAAATAAATACGAAACTTTTTCGTGATTTCTTGAAATTCAAGATCACAAAAATTCTATAATACGATTAACATATAAAATATAATAAAGAATGAATTATAACATATACCTTATTATGAAACTTAATCATTTTCTTGTTGTTTCCATCAAATCGTTTATAAAATCGATTCATCTCTTCTGATGTAGTGGCACAAGTGTCGACCTTTAACGATATCTACAGAACATATTGAGAGAACTTTACAACTATTGTAAAGAGGGATAGACAAAGAGTTCTAGCTTCCTTAGAGCTTAAGCCTATTTTTAATAAAATTTGGATATTTTAGTAATTTAATAAATTCTAATTTCAATTACATTTTAATTAGAATAACAATTTATTCTAATTAAATACCAATTATGCCCAAATAAGATTCAATATCTCATGTTGATCTTTATTTATTAAATATCTCATATTTAACTATAAAGTTTTTCAAACTTTATAATCAAGTCTAACTTGATTAAAAACATCTTTTCTCTCTTTAACCTATTATTTATGTGTGATCTATTAGATTTCCAAATATATTGAAAACTATAAATTATAATCCTAAATCATATTTAGGATTAGATGAATTAAACTCGTTTAGTTTATCTTGAATTCTCTAATTAAACAATTTGTATCCATAGATTAAGATTGACATCTAGCAATACATCATAACTACTCAAATATTTAGGAAGGTCAAAATGAATTTTATTAATCTTTCCGTGCATAATTTTTTTAATATAATTCAATCATTTCATCATACATTTTTCCAATTAAACATAAAGCATAAAATTAATGTATACTATATTTTGAATTCAATCATGTTAGTTTTCTACCATTAGTAATTGATTTAATTAATGACATTTAAAAACTATTTTATAAAGTGCCATTTCACTTTAGCTAAAGATTTCTCGAATTACTACTAATTGAGAAAAATAAAACATTCTCCCTAATTACTTAGGGTGTGAATTCTGTATTGATCACTCAACTACTTCTATATAGTTTATACTATATCTAATGACTACCGACTGAGTTATTCTTGATTAAAATATGTTACAAGTAATATCAAAATACAATAATCCCTATATAACTTTGAAGATTTCAAGTCACATGATCACTTATATAATCATCACAATGAGAATTTTCATTAATACATAAGTAATGCTCCAAATAGAATTCTCACACGAGATTAGTTCAATGAACTTGTTCTCTAACAAGCATATACGTTTGTTAAAGTATTTTCATACTTTAATTTACGAGATCGACTACTTATTTCATGAGGAAAAACGAAACATATGTTAGTCTTTTTACATTCTATTAATGTCTAATCTTGATAAAATAATGATTAGGAACAATTTAGGAATAATACATAAATGCAATATGAATTTCATAATTATAGTCTCATCATAATTTCTTTTACAATGTATATTTATCTTATGAACTTTATTATATATATTTTTATTTTCTATATTTATGAACTAAGTTTGTTTAATGCCTAGGTATGATAAACCTTAAGTTAGAATATATATTGTGATTTGATCTTATTTAATGCAATTTGATTTATTGTACAATTTAATTATGCATTTTTATTCTCTAATTAATATGTTCAGGATATTAGTTCATCGTATGGTTTCATAGTATTGAAATTGAGAAATCCTTTTATATAAATATATCTACCAAATTAGAAGGAATTGCATGCAAAACTAGAGATATATAGACATAAATTCTCTAGATTGGGGTCAAACTTAATTGTAAACTTCACGAATTGTGTAATGTGATCTTAAGAGTTTTAACCCAAAAGATTTTTTAGTTAATTAACTAAGGATTAGTTGTTAATAGACCTGAGAAAGATATTAGCATATGATAAAAATATCCACGATCCAATGATCAATAATTGAATTGCATAATAAAGAGTTAATACTTAATAAATCTTTGGAGGATTCATTACCTAGGTACCAACGTTCGTTGTATTATCTGTGTTCTGATTTATTATTGTGTTGAATTTTACTTTAGTTTAATTTTAAATTAAATCATCATCCTACTCGATAATAAGAAAATATAAAAAAGATTATTACTATTATTTGTAGTTTTTGTAAGATCGACTTGCACTTTTTTTTAGAAATTAAAATTCATTAAAAAAATGAAGATGTTTATATCAAGAGAGTCTCACCCAAGCGAGACAGCCCTAACACTAACACGGGAGACCAAACGGTGACGTACTAGCAAATAACAAAACATGGTCGTTTAACAATTAGGGTAAAACGAACCTACCCTTTCCTCAATAACTTTAGAAGTTTTTCGATTTGGGAGGGAAAGCGATGGCGATGGCGATGGAGATGGCGAAGTATTGACGAGGTTTGGTTCTCGGTTTATCTCCCCAAAGTATTTCGACACTAGCGCTCCGTGAAGGGGGTCTCAAGCACAGGTAACATACTTTACTGCAAGATTGCGATATCTTATCGCGATTAAGGCATAAAATTTTTGTTTCCCATCTCAACATTCACTGCTCTGGGGTCTGTGGTGAAGGTCAAGGAGATAATCCACTACCCAGTTAAGTCGATTCTGAATGAATCCTTCCTTTATAAGTTATGGGTTTACACAAAAATTAACTACCTGTCGATATCGGGGACTAGAGGACAGCAGAGATTCTTCAAGCCAATCACAACTAGGAAGAGCTTATCTGGGAAGCCCCTTCGTTTTCAACAGGTAAGCATCCCTTACCCCTTTCCCAAGCCCCGATGGCTTTCCTTGTCGACAACTAAAACAGTAAGCCCTTCTCCCTGTAATTTCCATCTTGGTAAAAATATTATTCTATTGTCGATGTATGTTTCCCTATTTTCTAATTGCTCAGCATGTTTCTTTATATTCTCCATTTGCAAGCTAAGATGAGCAATCCTTGATAGAGTTAAAGGAGATAATATGTTCTCTAACTTTATCAAAGATACATATTCTAACTTGATGTGAAGTTCTGCTAGAAGTGTGGAATCTTCACATTTTTCTTTCTGCCCAAATTTCTTTAATGCAAGTCACAAAGGAAATTAGATTGATTAGAGAATGAGGTTGAGAAATAGACTGTACTGTGCTGAACCACTGCATAATCCCTGTGAATTGAGATGTGCTTAGGGACCATAGACATTTGTGTCTTATCCAAGACCAAATGTCTTCCGAGAAAAGGCACTCGAAAAATAAGTGATCCCTAGTTTCCTGTCCTGAATTACACAGGACGCAATCTGCCTTGAATTAAAAAAAGAGAGCCTATCCATAGTGTTAAGTTTGTTTTGAATAGTTATCCATAGGATAAATGAATAGCTCAACCTTAGTTATTTATGTCATATAACTTCATACCATTCCACTTTGGTATTCCTCTGAAATAGCCATTCCTTGCAATTTTTTGTTGTGAAAATACCTTGTGGGTGATTTCTCCAAATGTATCAGTCATGGATTAATAGGTTAGGGGGTAGGAAGGTTGTAGATAATGAATTCCTATCAGGAATTCCTCCCACTGACCCTCCTTAATAAAAGCCTTTACGTTTGCATTTAAAGGCAAATGACTTAAGAGTTGAACTGTAATCTAATTAGAGATTAAGTTACCATTTTCTGACCAATTATCATACCAAAAACTAGCCTTCTCTGCATCCCCTACCTTGCAAGAAATTTCAGAAGTCATATTCTCCTTTATCTTCAATAATTGAGATAGAAACTAAGAGTGGGAGGACTTAGGATTAATAGACCATATGCTTTGATCTTTTAGGACATAGACATGAAGCCATTTGACCCATAAGGTATTGTCTCCTTACAGTATAGACCAGAATTTCTTCATTAAGAGAGTTGTATTAGACAGTTTTATAGGAATAATTTCAAGTCCTCCCTCCCTTTTGGGTCTGCAAATATCAACCCATTTGACCTTAGCATACCCCTTATTTGAGCCACCACCTCCCTATAGAAAGTTCCTCATAAGGTTTTCTGATGATTTGATTACTCCCTTTACCAGCACCATATTTGAGGACCAATAGGTGTGCGTAGAGTTGAGAATAGAGTTGATCAACTGTAACCTTCTCCCAAAAGATAGAGCACGGTTGGTTCAAGAGGATAATCTATTCTGAATTTTTTCAATGAGTGGGTAGCATTCCTGAAACTGAATCCTTCTGGAAGTAATTGGTAAACCTAGATAGCACAGAGGAGAATGATTCCTTAGCATACCAAATAAGGAAGAAACTAGACCTTCCAAGTGGTCTGCACTTTTAAAGAGAACAAAGTGGCTTTTATTATAGTTAATAGTGAGGCCAGACATAGAGCTGAATAGGTTTAAAGAAGTTACAAGGAGTTTGATAGAAACCTCATAAGCCTTGGAGAATAGGAAAAGATCATCTGCAAAGCATAGATTTATCAAAGAAACTTTCTTGCGTCGATTATGATGTTTGAAACCCAAACCCCTGGCAGTATTATACTTTAAAAGAGAAGTTAGAGCTCCCATACATAATATGAACAGATAGGGAGACATAGGATCACCTTGTCTGAGTCCTCTATGCCCATGAAAGATTTTTGTAAGATATCCATTAACCAATACAACATAGGAGGGGGAAGAAATGCAAGCTTCTACTCATTTAATGAACACCCTCAAAAACCCCATCACTTCTAGTAGTCTCAACATAAAATTCCATTCTACACTGTCAAAAGCCTTCTTAAAATCAATCTTAAAAGCACAATTCTTTAGAGATTTCTTTCTCAAATAACTTCTAAGCAATTCTTGTACAATGGAAATATTATCCCCTATTTGTTTGCCCTATAGGAAAGCGTTTTGATTATCACTAATCAAGGACCCCAAAATAGATTTCAATCTATTAACAATAATCTTTGCTACCACTTTATAGATGAAGTTAAAGCATGCAATAAGTCTATAGTCCTCCAAGGTTGCAGAATTGCTTAGTTTAGAGACTAGGCAGAGGTAAGTTTTGTTGATCTCTTTTAAACGATTTCCTGAAGAAAAGAACTCTTTAACAGTTGTTTTCACCATAGGACCAACCTCAATCCATGCTTTCTGATAAAAGAAACCATTGAAACCATCAGGTCTAGGAGCCTTTTTACGATTCATTTAGAAGAATACCCATTCTATCTTCGAATCTTCCACTTTTCTAGTTAATAAAGTCTTCTCTGCATTTGAGAGCCTATTACGGATAATGGAATCCAAGTACTGAGAATTCATAGACACATTCCGAGAGATATAAAAGTCTTTGAAATAGTTCTAAGCTTCTTTCAACAGATCCTCATGCTTACTTAACTTCCTCCCATCTGGTAAAGTAATCTCCTTTATACAATTGTAGTTCTCCTTGGCAATAATTGAGCTGAAGAAAAATTTAGTATTCCTATCTCCTTTTTTAAGCCGCTTCGTCCTAGCCCGTTTCTCCATAACACTAGCATGATTGTTTAGAGCTTGTAAATAGGCAGACAAGGCTGATTTCTCTTAAGATAATAGGAAAATATCCCCCAAGTTGTGGGAGAGATTATGCTGAAGTTGGGATAGTTTATCTCTGGCTACAGATATAGCCCGAAAAGGCTCTCCCTTGTCTGATTGTTTAGATTCTTTAGGGCCTCTCTGATTAGTTTCAACTTCTGGATACATTGGAATTGAAGGGTTCCATTAACATTAGTTGTTGCTCCATCCCTAACACAGTTCTGAAATCCTTCTACATTCACCAAGTAGTTGTTAAATCTAAAAGGATGGCAACACTTCACCTTTAGGAATAAGTCTCCCACAGACATTGGGGTATGGTCCGAAAATATAGAGACTAGGAAGGAGGCTTTACTTTCTGGGAAAGCCTGTAACCATGCTTGATTGACCATAACATGATCTAGCTTTTTCCTAAGTGCCCAACCATTAGACTGCTTATTACTCCAGAAGAAAAATGACCAGTAGCCTTAAAGTCGAGAACTCCTAATAGATAAACACATTCCTTGAAATCAATAGAGTAATTTCTTAAGGAAAAATGACCTTCTGCTTCTGTTCTATAGAGTGTAGAATTAAAATATCCTGAAATAAGCCAAGGTCTTGCCACCCTTCTTTGGAACCTCGGTAAACTCACCCAAAGCTCCTTTCTTTGAAACACATGGTTTAAGCCATACACTACTGATGTAAAAAAGGAAGAATTATGCTCAACAAAATGCCATTTCATGTGCATAACCTGTGTCTCCACTTCCAACACCTGAATATCAACTATTCGAGGATCATACCCAATAATAATTCGGCCAAAAACATGAGCTTGATGGTTAGTGTGGAACTGCCACTTATTTCCTAGGTTTTTAA
>JANQAP020000242.1:241234-252905 GCA_026874005.2 Erythroxylum coriaceum
GAGTGGATGATAAATTTTCTTTAGTTACATAGTCTAATCTCATATTCATATAGGCAAGAGGTTTCATTTTATGCTTTGAGCATGATGTATGTTTAAATCAGATAAAAAAAGATATTAAAAAAAGTTCAGCATACTTGCAGCTTTTGTTTGGATTCTTGATGTTACGTAGATGGAACTCTTTATCACTACAAACTAATGCTCAAATGCGTAACAGTTTAATTTGCAATGTACATGAACATTTTGCTAATAGTGACCGGAAAACACTAAATGTATCAGCCATTAAAGCGGAAGAATGATGCAGCAGATCATGAAGCTGAGTCTAGTGAGTGGAATCCTGGTCCTGGGTACACAGAAGTGGTGAACAGCCCCCTCCAGACACCTGTTACAGGAAAGGGTGGCAAAACGCCCAAAACATCTAGGCTTGCAAAAAGCAGTAAATCTGGACTTCATAATGCGACTCCAAATCTTGGTGAATATATATATATATATATATTTTATGTAAATTAAGACAATGTGCAATTTATTGTGCCAACTCTATATTTTATGTCACTACTTTCTGTAATATCAATGAGGAAAATATATTTTAAAAAAAGTCTAAGATAATATATCGTGCTCTTGGATTGGCAGGTTCTCCTGGCAATAATCTTACTCCTACAGGTCCCTGTCGTTATGACAGCTCTCTGGGTAATATTTTCTGCTCCTTTATTGGCCAGTTGCTTTGCTCGAACGAATAATAGCTAATAAGCTTTTGTTTCTGATTCAGGTCTCTTGACAAAGAAATTCATTAATCTGATCAAACATGCTGAAGATGGTATTCTTGATCTTAATAAAGCTGCTGACACTCTGGAGGTAACTGTTAGTTATTTTAATCTCTTTGTCCTATGTTATCAAAATTAAGTAATTGAATGTTTTCTGCCGTAATAGGTCCAGAAAAGGCGGATATATGACATAACAAATGTTCTAGAAGGAATTGGTCTCATAGAAAAGAAGCTCAAAAATAGAATTCAGTGGAAGTGAGTTCTTTTATCTTTATCTTTTTCATTTGCTAAAAAAATTGATCGTCTCTTTGTCTTGAATTCTTCAATTAGTTGTTCTTATGTGGGGAGTAACTTCAAATTTGATTGCTAACAGGGGACTTGATGTCTCAAGGCCAGGTGAAGCAGATGAAAGTGTTGCTAGCTTGCAGGTATCAGTAGTTAATATCTTTCTCCATGTGTATTGATGAGCCTTAAAGCTTTTGTTGTTTTATCTATGTATAGTTCTAGTTTTCTTAGGTGTTGCTATTTATTGTTCCCAATTTGGAAAGATGATGGATTTTAATGAAACAACTTCAATTTAGATATGATGTGCTTCACATTTAATGAGTGAACATTAGCCATATGAGTTCTCCAGCAATTCAATTTTGTTTGGAAAGATGTCCTCAGTCAAGAGTTAGTTGTGTTAATTAGTTTGGAAGTTTGGAAACAACTTGTTTAGTTGATTTGGGTTTATGTGAAACATTTCAGACTATCCGAGAAATGACAAGTCATTCTTTCATCCATTAGCAAAATAAGGAATGAAAATAGTCATACAGAGTTTATGACTTTTCCTTGATGCTTCTTTACTCGCAGGCAGAAGTTCAAAACCTTTCTGTTGAGGAACACGGGTTAGATGAACAGATAAGGTTATGAATTTTTGTTTTTTTCTGCCGGGCAGCTATTTAAATTGCCTTTCTTAAAATTTTTGCATTATGCTAAGGCCAACAGACCAATTTGCAGAGATATGCAAGAAAGATTGAGGGAGCTCAGTGAAGATGAGAACAATCAAAAGTAAAAATTTCTTTGTGCTTACACCAATTGTCAATTGTCATTCTTCATTCTATGGAGCTCATGTTTCATGTTTATCATCCTAGGTGGTTATTTATCACTGAGGAGGACATTAAGAGCTTACCCTGCTTCCAGGTTGTTGTCTCCGCTGCCGTCCTTTTAAGCTTCTGACTTTTAGTATTTCTTTGTTCCTAATAAGTTTTTCGAGTAACCAAGCTTAAATATTCTTCTAACAGAATGAAACCTTGATAGCAATCAAAGCACCACATGGCACTACTCTGGAAGTCCCAGATCCTGATGAGGTATTTAGCAGACAATTTACGAATAGTTTATTCTGTGTTTGTTATCATTGAAGCCTTTTGGTTCTGCAGCAGGCTGTAGACTATCCCCAGAGAAGATATAGGATTGTGCTTAGAAGTACAATGGGTCCAATAGATGTTTATCTAGTCAGGTATGTTGCTTCTTAGTTTTTTATCTATGTGAACCTTGCCTCTACTGAATGATGGATCAGTCGTTCATTAGAGATTTAAGTGATATTTGTGATGCTTGTGCTTCTTCACCCCCACTCCCAGTCTTATCTTCTCTCTGGGTATGTCATGCTAGTCAATTTGAAGAGAAATTTGAGGAGATTAATGGTGCTGAACCACCTCCAAGCTATCCATCAAGTTCAGGATTTAATGAAAATCTCGCAGCTACAATGAGTGGGGGGGAGAGGAGACAAGAGGAGTTTGAAATGCAAGGACAAGATGCTCGTGGCCTCTGCTCAGAACTTAATTCCTCACATGATTTTGTGAGTGGGATCATGAAGATTGTTCCTTCAGATGTTGATGTAAGTTGGATTTCTTTTTAAACATCAGTTGTAAAACAATTTAACTTGATATTAGTGATAACTTTTTGCACACGTCCTTTGCACCTTGCAAGGTGCAAGCATGATAGTGATTTGATACAATGAAGAACTTTAACTTAATAATTGGATAGAAGTTGTAAAACATGTCTGGTAGCACATCTATGTATGGGTTGTAGTTATATATACACGTACACATTATCTTTATTCTTTCTGCTTGCAACTACTATGATAACCCATTTGTAACGACAAATAACCGCCTCTGGTTGCAGACTAGCGCTGATTACTGGCTGTTGACAGATGCTGATGTTAGCATGACAGATATGTGGCGTACCGATGGTAACCTTGCCATTTATTACCTCCATTTTTTACCCATTCTTGATCTCTTGACATATAGTGTACTAAGATGTTTGTTTCTTCACTCTCTAAACTATAGCTGAATGGGATGAGTTTGGTGCACTTCATGATGAATATGGCATGGCTAGTGTTAGTACACCTCGACCTCAGAGCCCACCAGCCAATTCCAATCCAACAGAAGTTCCCCCTGCAAATAATACTTCAGGATAGGAGGGACATGCAGGTAAAGGGAAATGCCCAGACATGAGGTTCTGATGTCCATGCCATCTCCTAACACTGCCAATTCTCGTGGGGGGTTTTGAAAACTTGCCATCACGATTCAAGAAACAAAAGAATGCATATTGGGGTAGCTAGTTGCTAGCTGGTCCATTGTATAGCTCAAGTAATATGGTTCCAATATGATCCTTGGCAGCCACTATAAATAAGTAAAGTCAACACTGTAGTTTCTGTTCCATCCCTGTAAATGTATTCGATTTCTAGCCTTTGTTGTATTCACTAGCAGGAGATACGACTAGGGGGTCAACTATGTAAATTTGTAATTCCATGTCAGTATTTGGGTTGATTAGTAAAAACCAGAGAACATTTTTTATCTCTAGTGTAAATTCGCTGTCCTGGTCTTGCACGGTCTGGATGGTTCATGGGAGAATTAATCTGAAAACTATTAAATATTTGGAAAAGCACTAACTTAAATTGAAGATTATCACAAAGAACCAAGAACGGAATAAGATTTGGACAGTTTCCATTTTTAAAATCAGGTGTTGTGGAAGATTAATGCATCAGTGGTAGAACAGGGTTATGTATGCTGCATGTGTTTCAATAAATGGAATAAAAAAAGCGTTTGAAGATGCTATTTATCAACTTTCTTTCCAATTCAACTAGTAACAATGGGATTGAGAACAACCGTAGGAGGAAATCTTATACGCCAACAAAATGGATTGGTCCCAACATTCTCCCAGGTTTCATCTGTTGAAATTCAGTCACTTCTGATGTGCAATTTTTTGCTTCTTAATACCTCACTAAAGCAAAGCTCGGACATCAACACTTGCGCACGTTAGCACATAACATAGTGAAAAGAAAGGAGATCGAGGACATCCTTATTACAACGACGTTCCAAGTCCCATTGAAGCTTTTCTTGTTTTTCTTTTTTCTTTTTCCTTTGTTATTCATATGAAGATTGCACAGGTCATGCCACATCCATCATTATTTTCTTTTGAAGGTTCGCATTAATGCATGAAAGTTTTTTTTTTAGTTTCCGTCAATTTCGGGTGACATTCAAACAACTTAACTCTTATTAACTAATATAAATTTCAAGTATTAAAATTACAATTCTGATTTATATTATGATTACATAATTCAATGGAAACCTAAGGCTAAGGGTTTACGAAAGGGTAGACCTCAAATCTCATGTTACAACTTCCGGAGAGAACAGATCCACCAACTTTCTTATGACAGGCAAATCGAAGCTTATTACTATAATGTTTGAGGCAATCCTTGCACGCAACTCTAGAAAGGTCTCTTGTGCACTGGAAAAGCCCATAAATCCTCTCAGAACGTCCTACGTTTATGTCTCCAGCCGCGTACAAGTCAGGACTCTTGTGAGCTTCCTTTATCAACCTTCGAAACAGCTTCTGTTTCCTTTCTCTGAACCTTATGGGATGTTTTACAGTATCTGGATTGCACTGAAAGAAGCCGTGCAAGTAGTCCATACTCCCCAGGAAAATTTTTTGGTTCGCGTACTTGAGCATACAATCATCATACCAAATAACTCCTCCTTTGTACTCCAGAATAGAACAGCGACTGCGAATCTCTCTGCCACCAACCTCAAGACAGGTTTGACATTGTTGGCTTTTCACAGGACCTGTACAGAGAGCAATAGCGATGACTTTCTCAGAGTTCTGGCCTAATTCACCTTCAGCAAAACCAGTGGCGGGTGCATCGGAGGATAATGAATTAATCATTTTGTCCAGGTTATATTCGAAACCCTTGTTGATGCTTATCTTATGGTCAAAACAAAAATGTTTGATGGGATCTACTCCAGAAACTGTTTGAAGAAGAAAAGCAAACGAAAGAAGAAAAAAAGAGTTGGCAAAGTTGAAGAACCACATATTAGGGAGACAATGTATATAGCTAGGTTGGCGCTTAAGCCTGCAGTATGAGCAAGATCAACTGCAGCTATATCCTACGTAGAGATATATCTTTCGGTTGCGAGCTTATTAGTGGCATATCATATGCATGGAACTACCCGTATACGTCATATAGAAGCATATTTTCGACTGCCGAAATGAACTTCTCTAGGAGTACTGGTTGCGGCCTGTTTAGTCATTTTGATGATGGTCTCAACGATGTGCAAATTTCACTAATGACAAATAGAACACATGAATACCTCCAAACGCAAGAATATTTTTTCAACTCTCATTCTTAATGAGAATTCAAACGTATCAATTTTAGATTAATAAGCGGATAAAAAATAAATTATACCAATTAAATTATTTTGAGTTAAATGATAAAAAAATAAAATATTCGAATAGACTTGCAGCTTACTGAACCCAACAACGGACCAACAAGCCCGTCCATCCGTGCGATGTCGTTTTAGTGAGAAGAATAAATATGACGGATCTTTTAAAAAATTTCAACGCTACGTCGTTTAGATGGAAGAGAATTCGGCTTCCCCTTCTCCCCCGCATTTCACTTCTCTCAACCGCCGGCGACTATGCTTAAGCCACCGGCGTTGCTTTCTTTGCTCACAGCCGGTAGCCCACTGTTTCAGTTTCGACATGTGCAAGGGCTGGAGGCTGAGAACTCTGGCGACCGCCGGCGTCGTCAGGAGTTCTGCCACCGGCCAGGAACTGCTATGCGTTGTTGGTAGATAGTGAGCAAGTTGGAATCCGTCCAAAGCGGAAATTGGAAACCCCTGTGATAGGGAGATGGGTAAGCTTTTAACACTCAAGTTCTGTGTATTTGATTTGATGATGTTTAGAAAATTTGAAAAGATAGGATTTGAAATGCGATTTGGAGATTTTGTGTGATTATACTTGACTTTAATTGATTATTTGAGTAGTGATTATGCGGTTATGTTAATAGATGAAAACCTACTTCAGAGAAAAAGAAACTGCCTGGGTTATTGGATTACAAATGGTATTTGAACGTTATTTACAGTAATGATTTGGTCAAGGTTAGTGAGTAACGTGAGTGCTAAATTCTTGGATCTTAGTTTGGAAATGAGGTTGGTAATGATGCCGCTTATCTGGCATCTCATCATCTTCATTTTAGTTCATGATCAAAAACAGCCCCATGTCCCATTTTTTCAAGACCAAATCTCTTTTTTTTTTTTAATAAGCAATTCACTATTTTAGCCAAAAGTTCACTATTTTTATTTGGATGCTGGATTTAGTTATATTTATGAACTAACAATGGACTTGGGCTGGGTTTTATAGGATTCTTAAGGTTCAGGTTTGCACTAACAATATAAGCCTAAGACCGTGTAGTGTTCCTAATGAAATCAGGACTGTTCTATTACATTCTTCACGTTCGTCTATCCAAATGAATTTGGTTCTGGCTTATAGAAAATAAAAAGATCAAATTTATCCTCATAAAAGCTAGTGATATAGCAAAACACTTGTTTTAATGTCCATTTTGAAGAGCCACTTGGGAATATTTCGGGAGGTTGAGCATATTGAAATTGGATTTGTAGGTGGGAAATTTTCTCTTGTTTCTCTTATTTAAATATTGGGTAGATTATTGCCGTTAACTTGTGACATTATTTGGGTTCCTTGTCAATGCTGGAATTTTGGATGCCTTGGATTAAATATTCACCATGTTGCTGTTTTATAGCTTTAACATGGACTAAAATGATGTTTTTTAAATGCTATGGGAGGAATAATACCATCACTGTTACATTACAAAATCGATTATTTTTATTTGATTGTTTCGTAAAGTTGTAGTATAATGAGGTGAACATTATATTATGCTTATTTCATTCCTTTAGGCACTTTAGTCTTATCTTATGTAACACATGTTAAACTTATTGTCATTGCATTTCCTAACATACTACGAAGTGATGATATAATTTTGTTTGATAACCTTTATACTTAACATTTAAATTTTTATGGGTGTGAGTAGAATTTTTTAAAGCCTATTTTTGATCAACTCAACAAGTGACAAATTTTTCAACAAGAAAATTTAATATAAACCTTGAGGCCCAACTTTTTCTAACCAGTTGAGTTTGGTGGAAAATTTTGTATTTAAAAAGATGGTATGTCATTTTAGATGTTCGCTATGGTTTGTTTTGATGATAAAAATCTTCAGTTTACATATGTATGCACATATTTATATATCTTCACATATTTATGTATATACTTGATGTTGTGGATTCATGTAAGGGCTAAGAATATGTTCAACAAAACATGTGAAGGGTGTTATATGTGATAAGACTTAACATCAAACTCTGTAAGTTAAAAAATTGCACATGAGGAAGGAAATAGCTATTTATTATGTTTCTTTGGCTAGCTAGTATTTACTGACAAATTCCATTTAACTAAAAAAAATAATGCTTTAGCAAATCTAGTACTATGTCAAAGCATTCTATAGTTGAAGAAACTTAAAAGTTCACAGAGAGATGTTGTAACCTAAAACTGTACGTGTGTGATTGAGGTGTGGTGAGTGAGATATTGTGCTTTAATTAGTCAGTAATATATGGTAAGCTCATTATATTGTAATCTGGTTATCTTTATTTCTCACTTTAGTCAAAGATAAGGATGGATTAGTAGTCAATAGTCAAAAGTTTTGGTGAAGATATTGTTTGACCATACTTTAAGTATCCATAGATAACAAATAAAAGCAACATTCCTCCTTTATCTTGTATTAATTAAGCCAATTGATTGTTGGCACAGATTTTTACAATTAAACATTTATTTGAAACTTAAACAACAAAAGTGCAACCTAAATGTAAAAACTTAAAGAAAACAAATTACATAAACTAATAGAAAAGAAATACTAAATTAGTAAGTGAATAAATCATTATAGGAAAGGTACAAAATTGTCTAAAATTTGCGTATGAAAACTTTCTTAGACGTAATAATTATATTCAAATTTCCCTAATGCCATTGCACGTGTAATGACACGGTGGTGTCGTGAAGAGGTTGAGAAGGCTAAGTGCTTAAATACGCGATATAGCTATGAGATTTAAGCATCGTCTTTATCTTTCTTCCTCTATCTAAAAGTCCTTTTGCTCTATTCTCTCTCGTTAGTTGATGATTTCTTTACGACAGCTTGGTAATTGGTCTTACTTCAACTCTCTCTCTAAGAAATTATCATGCATAGTTTTAATTTGCAAATATGAAAAGGAAGGTATAATTCATTTGAAATAGCAAAAGATTTTAGAAAATATTTGAAGCATATACTATTATGATGTAGTGTATATGCTAGAAACAACCGAGTCTTAACAAGCCCTTAGTTCCCACATAATGTATATATTTTTCCTTCTAGTTTCTCAAATTAAATAATATTACTATTTTCCTTAACTCTAATGAAATCATTTTTCATTATTCATTAGTTGCATCATTTTCTCCGATGATATAAAATATTGTTCTTTTTATGCAATAATAACCACGATTTATTTTGAAAATAGCCTTTTATGTGATTTTAAACACCAAAATTTGTTGGATTTTAATTTGGTTACATGCATAAAACATGAGCTTTACTTATTAGGAGTAAGGCTGCGTACTACTAAACCTCTCTAGATCTCGTTTGTCAACGGGATTTTTACTAGATTGTTGTTGTAGAAAACATGAGCATTTATAAGGCTGCGCACTACTAAACCTCTCCAGACACCGTGTATCAACGGGATTTTTAATAGATTGTTGTTGTAGAAAACATGAGCATTTACATCGTATGATGGTAAGGGTTAATTAGACAAAGTCTTCCTGCATTATTTTGTTGTTTTACAAAGGGTCTCTTGTAGTTTCAGTTTAGTTAGAAAAGGGTCCTATGCTTTTAAAATTAGTCAAATATGTTTTGTTCTTATTATTTTATTTTGTAAATTATAATTTAACGTGTACTATAACTTCTAGACAATTAAATTTAGTTCCCAATAAAGTATTGAGAAAAAGCCTAATTTTCTAACTCGAATCACATGGACTTTTTTTTGGTGAAATTCAGGCTTAGGGGCTTCTGTGAAAAATAGTGAGACCATAGAGGGTTTGGTGTAATTGACTCTAAAGTCATTTCTATCTCATTTTATTCATTAGGCATTGACTTTAATAACCATGATTCTTTTATTGTCTTTTTTTTATGTGAAACTCTAGACTTTGATCAAGTATTGGTGCTTACAAAATACATATTACTTTTGGAAGTAGAATATTCTCAGTGTTTGTGTTGTAGAAATTCTCACATTCTTTGATGAGGATAGCTGTATGAAGTTATGTAATGTAAGCATGGTAAGCATTGACACATAAAGCTATGCCGCAAGCAGATATTTTGAAGTACTTCTCAACTCTCAAGGATCCTCAATAATGTGTTTAAACTTTTTTCTTACTATGATTTTATTTCTCTTATTTAGACTCCAGTAGTCATGATTGCTCTTTCAAATTACAGCTTTTTTACATTAAGAAAATACAAAAGACTCTTATGTAGTGCCGTTTCCTTTGAAGAAATATTGATTTAAATTTTGATTTATAGTATATAAAGTCTTTTGTGTACAATATGTAGACACAGTTATGACTACAACTAATACAACACTTGGCCAATTATGTTGGGAAGGTTGTTGCTCATAAGTACACCTCCATCTAAGATTTAGTTTTTAATAAATGTTTTGATTAGTGAGAAGGTAGTAGTACCTCCCCATTTATTAGAATGTGAATCATGATAAGTGCTTAGGACAAGGGATATAAATTTTTGTGTTCTTCAAAAATAGAAAGATTAATTAGAGAATCATCAATAGCATTTTATTTTAATGTTGTTAACTTATCCTTAATCTTTAGCGCAGGTACTTCTAAGTTACTGTGAGTAATAGACTATGGGTGATGTTCCGACAGACTGGTTAGATTACTTGTTAAAGACAACTCCAAGTAGTGATTATGGCATTTTATCTACAAAGCTAATTGATCTAAATAGTAGTTTTCCTACTGAGGAGGTTGATGTAAACAAATCACTACCTCCAAAAACCCAAAGTTCTTCGATTGAATGCAATACCGATCCCATAAGGGGTGACAATTCTCAAGTGGAAGTTGCTGCATCGCTAGTGAATGATAAGGAAGATTTGGGATCATTGCAACAAAGTAATAGACATAGAAGAAGAAGAAAAAGAAACTATGAGACTCCAGAAGAGACTGCAAGAATAGACGAAGAGAAAAAGATCAAAAATAGAGTTTCGGCTGCAAGATCTCGAGCCAAGAGGAATGTAAGTAACATATAAAACATTGCTTTATTGATAGAACTCCAATTACATTCTTAAATTTGGCAAAAGAGTCAATGTCACTTTCCAGAAAAAGAGTCAAAATGTCACTTTCCAACAAAAAAAAAGAGTCAAAATGTTATGTGCTGTACACAACAAATTTGGTAAGTGATTTAATGTGTCACGTGCTTTTTGTGGTAAGGAGGCCTATAAATGTGTCCTGGTTTTTGACTTCTATCATACCAAGTTTAAAGAATGGTCATTGAAGCTTTGTTTGAGGATAATTGTTTGTTATTACAGGAGTATATCAATATGCTTGAGGAGAAAACCAAGCAGTTACAAAGAGAGAATGAATTCCTGAAAGGACAGCTCAAGTTCCAGGTACTTCACGATATAACAATCGAGCTAACTAATAAAGAGACTAAATTACCTAGTTTTTACAGGTATTGATTAGTATAGCGTAATACTAGTTTACTTGTGTAGAAGATAATAAATTCTATGCGTGTGTATTTATACCCATGATTTATTCATGGTGATTCTTTTGTTTATATTGTAACTGACTCATGATGGTTCTGTTGCTTACTTGTATTAATAGGTCGAGACAATGGGAAAGGAGAAAGGGCTGCGGACTAAAGCTGAGGCCAAAACCAAGAAGACTACAAACACAATGAACCGGCTAAGGAGGACTTTCAGTTGTCCTTTCTAAATCATCAACTTCTTGGTTGGGATATCATTTGCCTGCCTTCAGTCTTTTCTGAATCTAAATGCTAAAGAATCAAAACAAAGAGAAAAGTTTTCCTATTGGACTAATGATCAAAAACTTTTCAAACTTTGTTTTGATTCATATGTTTAGATTTTAGATGAGAGTAGAGGCATGAACATGATATCCTTGCATAACTTTTATGCCATTTAGCTAAAGTTACCATTGTTGAGGAATAAAGCCTAAAGCTACTGACGCTTATCAACCAGTTTAACGTTTTCGTCCTTGTGATTTGCAAGAACGGCTGAACTATCTTACTGTTTCATGTTAAATAGAGATACTTGAAGAAATTTTGTTTGGTGTTTGAAAGGAGTAGAGAAAGAAAGTTACCATTGGCTCGTCTGATAATTTTAATTTCACATTTTCTATTTGAGACATATTTTTATAGGATATTTCAAAATATGTCTCAATAATGTAGAACTTCACTAATACCTGTTTTATTGTTTCTTAAAACATATATACAATTGAGTAAAATTATTCATAAATTTGTATCAGTTAAGAACTTGCAATTAGAA
>JANQAP020000243.1:17698-33433 GCA_026874005.2 Erythroxylum coriaceum
GTCAATTTCAATTAATATAATAAAACCTTCTAAATAGAATCTTTAATTATCTATAAAATCAAAAGTTCATAATATTTCCAATCTTCATCCATAGAATAATTATTTAGCAATTAATCACTTTATTTAGACATATTTGTTTATATACATCTCAAATAACACACACACACAGACACGCACACACAATATACATATAAACAGAAGTGAAATAACAATGCATATTTGTAAACAAATACTATCTATGTATTAACAATTATAAAAATGGTTGCTACAAATAACTAATTATGTAAGTAGTATTTAAAAAATGTACTAAACATCAAATTAAAAATGACTAATACTCTCCAACTAAATTTATAAAATTTGATGAATCATATAGAGAATTTAGTCAATTTTGGTCTTAAATGAATTATTGAAGTTCATATAAGTTATTAGCTTCATAATGTCTAATCTATAATATGTTTCTTCTTTTGTGTTCAAACGTGAAATATGGTCGCATCTTCAAATTTTCCATTCATGTGGCAAGATAAAAATGATTTAACCAATGTAAACTCCCTGTGGATAACTTATTTGTTACTTATTTCCTCATTGTGTCTTTTGAAATTGATTTGTTTCAATTACTATTTATAAAATGACAACATAAGATAAGAAAATAATCACTATAATCATTAACGGTTCTTGCACCAAAAATTTCATGTCATCAATCAGAATTAAGATCAACATTTTAATGAATGTGAATATATAGGAGATCATTTGTTTTTCTAGAAGTTTATTCAAAAAAATATCTAATAATAAAAGTCATGCATTCATTTATTTAATTTTAGGTATGATTTAAATAATAATTTTTAAATGCAGAGAAAATGGTTGGAAGTATTGACAAGCTTAATTGGAACAAAAATTAACAAGTAATTATAAGTGGCATTGTAACCTTCAATAAAAACATGTAATTTCACGTACATTTTAGTATTATAGACAGTATTATCATATAGTTATTGAATAATATTAAAATTACATATGTAAGAATGAAGAATACATTCAGAGGCTTTGAGCTTAGGAGAAAAACAAATAACATTATCGATGTATTTACATGCTGTATGTTCGTCTTTTTGACCGGTAGGTTCTCATATTTACTGTCAAAACACGTCACCGACAAGTCAAAGGCATTGACTGATAAAGGTCTTAGAGATCTGTGACATCTGTCCCTCATTAGCAAACTTGGACATAGTTAAAATTTGTGGCTATTAGATAGAAACACATGAAGGTTGAGAGGCAACGATGCTTAGTTCGTTGCTTCCTGAAATGAAAAGGTAAATTGTAGTTTTGAACTTGAGTCCTCTGAATCTCTGATGTGAACAGCACTAATTGTATTCTATTGCATGCTGTACGAGCTATCTGTGAGTTATAAAACAAGGGGTTTAAGTTTATGAGTCCGCAGTTAACTGCGAGAAAGATTTACTGACTCGGAGTTGACGTACAACCTTTGACGGGCACGCAATGTGCTTTGTAACGGTTGTCCCATATATTTCCATCGGTAATCAGTTCCTCAAGAAGCAGTCTGTTTAATTTCCCACATCTCGAAGTCAAAGCTTTTGTTATTTAGAGTAACTCTCTGTTGTATTTTCCAGGATTACAAAGAGAAACTTTGCTTCTTACTTTGTGAAGCTTTGATAACTATGTCTTCCTACACAAGACCATACTCGTCTCAGTCCTATGCACCCTCTGCACCATCTCTTCCTGAGTCCTTGGAGACAGAGAACACTTACGATTCTTCTCGGCCGAGCAACTATGGGCAGCAACAGCCGTCTGATATGGCCGCTTATGGATATGACGTGGGCGATTCTTCATATGGGTACTCTGGCTTTCCTCCAGGGACAAACCCTGATGTGATTAGGAGCTTTCAGATGGTCGATAGAGACGGAAGTCGTTTTATTGACGAGAATGAGTTGCAACAAGCTCTGTCTTCTGGGTACCAGAGGTTTAACATTAGGACTATTAGGTTACTGATGTTTCTCTTCAAGAATCCCTACGATGCTTTACGAATCGGTGAGTTTTGATTGCCTTTCCCCTTATTTGCATTTGTGTAGTTTGTGATTAAACAAGAATTTGAAGGTTATACGTGAACTTGTGGATTTTTTATTACATCATCCCTTGTGACGAATTTCCAAAATTCCAAGTCTTGAACCGATTTTGCTGGTTGAGATCATGGCAAGCTCAATCTTAAGTTTATTTGCGCATGGGATTGTGTACTTTCTTATTGCATGTTGCTAAATTTTTATGCATCGTTTGAATTTTCTGGTTGAACTAAGTCATCCTTCCTTTTTCATGTCAGTTAGCAAGATCTGCACCAGCTTGACATGTCCTGAACTAGAAGCTTTTTTTTGTCCCCTTTGTGTACATATCTTTAATTGTAAATGTTTTGTTGCTGATTCATTGTGTTGATTTTCAAATTTTTAGAAGGACAAAAGTAATCTCGAAACTCGAGTCTATATCCTGGAAATGCAGTTATACACGCCGATGGTTTAGACTTCTGAATGAAAATGATTTCTCTTTGCATATCTTTCACATGTTCAAGTTTGAAACAGGAGGGAGGCTTGATGCTTTTATTTGTTTTTTCTTTTGGTTTCTTCTCCCTTTCTGGCACTTTATTCCTGTCACTAATGTGTATGGTGGTCTTTGCTGAACTACTTTGATGCAGGGCCCAAAGAGTTTGCTGCTTTATGGAGTTTTCTTGGTCAATGGCGTGTGAGTACTTCCGTCTCCTTTCCTTTTAGTATGTATTTCCAGCTCCCGCTAGTGTGAATTATGGGACGAAGTATATTTTATACTTCTGTTTAACAGTGAAGCTTAATAAACTAAAAATAGCAAGAACTTAAATATTAGGTTAATATTATCTTTATAAAAGCTCTGAACCTCAGAGCTTTGAACCACCTTTGAGAAATGTGGAAACTGAAGAGATTATATTACGTTATGCTATTCTGGGCTTTTTCCATATCATAAGCACATCTAGTAACAATATTCTATCACGTGTCTATGGGATGTAATCTTTACTTATCACGTTGCTAAGTTACTGTGGTATGACATCGAGTGTTCTTGCTGTCATGGGATATGATTATTCTATTCAATGTGTGTTAGGAAATAAGTTTAAGAAATTTCAAATTTGGATAGTCTTTTTCTAAAGGAAGGAACATCTTGGTGGCTGTATAGCTTCATCACTAAGCCACATCAAACTCTTTTTCAACTAAAACCTGGAAAAAGAAGTTGTGATGTATATTTGGCTGTTAAGGTCTTAAAGGATATCTCTAATAGTCTGCTTGAAGAACTCTCGTTGTTGTTTGGTGCAAACTGAATATGGATGTCTCTGTTCAACTTCTCGTCATCTTAAATTTTCCAAAAGTCCTTATTATTATATCTTTGGGCTTAGTTATCAGAATGATCTCTTCTGAATTTCTACTTACAGGGCATATTTGAGAGATATGATAGAGATAGGAGTGGAAAAATTGATTTATTTGAATTGAGGGATGCTCTTTTTAGCCTTGGATATGCAATCCCACCTTCTGTTCTTAAGGTTCTGATATCCAAGTATGATGATGGAACTGGGAAAAAGATTGAGCTCAATTTTGACAGTTTCATTGAGTAAGTGTCTCATCTGAAAACCTCCCACATGCATAAGTTTTGTGGAACTTTACATCTAATAATCTTTTGCCTTTTTTGATTGATTTTCAGATGCGGGATGATTTTGAAGGTGAGACGTCAAATTTTAGGAGTAACTCCTTGCTTTCTTCTGTCAGTTTATGTTATTGGATGATTTTATTGTGAATTTGACAACATATTATGTTTCTGAATAAGCTTTCAGTATATTGCATAACTGCTGATGGGTTCAATGTTAATTTTGGGAGGTGTTATAATGTGTTCTTAAAATTTAGATCTCAGTCCTTCAAGCTGGTCTTTAGGGAAGGTGTTATAATGTGTTCATAAAATTTAGATCTCAGTCCTTCAAGCTGGTCTTTAGTTTTGGTTTGTGTTCTTATCGTGCACTTGAACTACTCTGATCTCAGGGATTAACTGAAAAATTTAAGGAAAAGGATTCACGTTATACTGGCACAGCTACATTCGGTTACGATGAATTCATGTCAACGGTCATCCCATTTCTCGTGTCTTATGATTGACCGTGAAAACTCCGCAAATCTTTGTTATGAACCCCAGAAACCTATCTTGTACTTTTTTAGTAATTTCACTATGTTTTTGGTTGATTTTTTTATCAACTTGTTTTGGGTAGAAACTGTATATTGAGCAGTGAGGAACCAGGAATGTGAATTTATTTTGGTATGTTGAGCCATTTGGTATGTTAATCATTGTTCCAAGTGAGCAGACGTTTCATGTTTCATTTTGTCGTAAAAGTTTAGTATTTCGTAGGCGACCAATTTTTGTAGTTTGTTTGTGATTGTGACGAAAGCACTTATTCACTTTTGATTCGTAAAGATGAATATCCATTTGATATGATGATTCAATTATAAATAACTCTTATGAGCTTGAGAAATATTTCATATCTGAAACCAGCAAGAAGTAGGCATCTATCTGCGTAAATAATTTCTGAATTCTGCTGGTTGAGTGTGACAAGCATTTCTGGTTAAAATTTATGAACTGAACATAAACTTTGAAACAGCCACCCATTCAAGGGGACAAAAGGAAGCACCAACTACAGTGACTAACTTTTCAAACGGATTGGCTTCTGACTTTTAATTCTTGAAAATTATATTTGGTAAAACTTGATCTTTGTGCAGGAAAAAGAACAAAGTCGATTGCTTTTAATGCCAATAGATAGCTATTCGTTCAGGGGAAATGTGCATGTATGCTTCAAGTCTTGCTATTTTGCATCATAATTTTTAAGTAGATTCTCAAATAATTATCATTTTTTGTTAGATGGGAGAGATGAAAGAGAGAATAACGGAGGCATTTCACACCAACTACGATAGTAACTCCAAAGACCTTTATACCAGGTATAACTGACACTAAACTTCTATGAAATGGTAAACATATGGAAAGGAACATCAAACAAAAATTAACTAGCTGAAACTTCTCCATTTTCTTGTTACTAATTTGCTAAAGAATTGGTAATCTAATGAAAGCTCCCTCTAATCTTGGTCTGACCTTATTACCTATGTTCTTCTGTAGTATCCATCTGTCGATAAAATTACTAGTTTCAGATTTAACTTGCTCATTTACTTTCTACTCTCCTACATATGAAGCTTACCAACATTCGGCCGGTGAAGAAACGAACCCCTCCTGTCTTTCCCCTCCTGCAAAATAAATTTGATGCCATTTGTTTATTGGTTATGCTTATGCAAAGTCAACTACTAGCATTGTAAGCCCTGTGTTTCCTGGGACAGTACAGCAATGCATGATCTTTACGTATCAAACATAATCCGTACGCATTATTCAGATACAACTCAGCATGAAAACTACAATAACATAAATGAACTAAAATATAGAGAAAAAGAAAGGCGGTTGTGTTGGAACTTCCAAACCCAAATCAGCAAGCCTAAAATAACAACGCAGTAATCATCACCATCAAACATAAAACAGAAAACAGACACAGCAATTATGTACAGCCTGTATAGAAAGGACAGTTACTTACGATTCCCTTTTGTTTTTTCCTCGTTTTCACTTGTATAAAGCCATGTACAATGTCCTTATTTTAATCATGAAAAATCGAGAGTTTCCTCTCCAATATTCCTGCTTCTGTTATTTCCATGGTTTTGACATGGTATCAGAGCGGGACATATCCCTGATTCATTAACACTACTAGCATCATGTCTCAAAATGACGAAAATGACAGTGAAATCAACACACAAGAGAACGACGCTGAGCTTGATTCCTATTCTGTCGCAGCATCTGAAAACCCATGTGTGTCTTGGTGACTTCATTACTTGATGGTAATAATTACCGATCATGGAGTTGATCTATGAGTATCGCCTTAGGAGCTAAAGACAAGATGGGGTTTGTAAATGATGGTATAAATAAGCCAGAGAACAATCCAGCACTCCTCTGAGAATGACGCACTACAGACAAAATGGTAACTTCATGGATCCTAAACTCCATTAGCAAAGAAATAACTGATTCATTTTTAGTAGTTACATCTGTTAGAGATTTGTGGGAGGAGTTGAAGTCTAGGTACGGAGAGAGTGATGGGCCACATATTTACCAGTTAATGCAAGAAATAGGAAACTTAAGACAAGGAAATGGTTCTGTGACTGCATATTTTACGAAATTGAAAAAACTGTGGGATGACTTAAATTGTTTGATGCCTTTTGTAAGATGTACCTGTGAAGCAAATGATAAGAACAGATTTGTGGAGAATAATATAAGGCTTGTTCAGTATCTGATGGGGTTGAGAGAGGAGTACAGTCATGTGGTAGGGCAAATTATGTTGAATGACCCATTGTCATTGTTGAGTAGGGCCTATTCCATGATTTTGACAATAGAGAAGCAGAAAAACATATCACAGAATCATGGAGAAGGAGGTCAAATAAATGTAGCGTTGATGGCTAAGCAAGGAAGTTACAAAAGAACTAATGGTAGAGACAGTAGTAACTCAAGTAGCTACAACAGGAGGAAATTTAATTCAAGAAAGGAAGACAAGTACTGTGAACACTATCACGAAAAGGGGCATACCATCGACACCTGCTTCAAACTACACGGAATACTAGATTAGTTCAAGGAGCTAAAAGAAAAAAGGGCTAGAGAAAGGGGTCACCATGTTGCTGTTGTGATGGAAGCACCTATTGACAATGGACCAATGAGCACATAATCAACTGAGAAGGAGGTGGTATCACCGTGCTTGCTCAACAAGTAAACGAGTTAATGAGGTTCATGAGAGGTAAAGGTAACGCAGAAACCAATCATGTTGCTTTTAGCAATTTTGCAGGTAAAAAACTATCTCTGAATGGCTTAAATAGCACTTCGTATGACATAGGTTCATGGATAGTAGATTAAGGTGCATCTGTCCATATGTGTTCGGATATAAAATACTACTCTTGCATAAAACCTTCCGCCCTATTTGATTCTGTAATCCTACCTGATGGGAACACAAAACCTATAAACATCATGGGGTGTAAACCTGAACTCAGAAGTAACCATCAACAATGTCCTACATGTGCCAAATTCCATCACAATTTGTTATCCGTGCATAAGTTAACAACTCAAAACAACCTAGCCGCCATTTTTGTTTGTGATAAATTGTATTTGCAGGACCTATGGACTGATTATGTGGTGGCAATTTGCGAGGAGGAGGCAGGAATTTACAAACTCACACCAGAGCATTTTCTACCGGCCAAAACACTAAAAGGTCCTTCGTTACGTTTCTATTTAAACAACCTTGTTGTTTGTAATGCAATCAATGATGTTGACATTTGGCATCTACGTTTAGGACACGTATCCAAGAGAAAAATTATGCATATTCCTAGCATAAAACACTCTAAGTCTGAACCCTTTTATGATATCTGCCCCCTTGCTAAACAAACTAGAAAATCTGTTACAACCCATTCCATAACAACCAAAAGGCCTTTCGAATTACTATATGTAGATCTTTGGAGTCCATACAACATACCAAGTTTAGATGGGTCTAAATACTTTGTTACCTTAGTGGACGACTTTACCCAAGCCACATGGACCATTTTGATAAAAACAGAAGACCAAACTCTAGGTGTCTTGACTAATTTTATAACCATGATTGAAAAGCAATTTTCTACCCCAATCCTTGTGATAAAAACCAATAATGGTATTAAGTTCGTAAATACCTCATGTCGTGACTACATTGCATCAAAAGGAATAAATCACCAAAAAATATGCATTTACATGCCTCAACAAAATGGGATTGTGGAACGAAAACACAAACACTTGCTACAAGCGACCCGTGCCGTTTTATATCAATCCAAATTACCAAAAAACTATTGGGAGGAAGCCTTATTAACATCAACCTATATCATAAATAGACTACCTACCAAAATTTTATCCTGGATATCCCCATATGAAAAATTATACAATAAAGCCCCAACATATGACCACATGAAAACTTTTGGATGCATATGTTATGCAACAAATACAAAACCCCACAAAGAAAAACTAGAGCCCAGAGCCATCAAATGCATTTTTCTTGGATACGCGTCAGATAAACGAGGATACAAGTTACAAGATTTACAATCGAAATGAATCATAATAAATAGAGATGTTGTCTTTCATGAGACAAAGTTCTTTCAACTAGCACACCAAACCCAAAGCACACCCATACAACAAGTACATATCTATTTTGACCAGCAGGCCCACGTTCAACCTGAAACAAATAAGACTACTGACCACCTTGAAACTAACCCAAACATCCAAGACCTATCAGACCCAACACCAGAAACGGACCTAAAACCCTACCCGGTTCCACTACACCCGATACCTCATATTCCTAAACTTGTACTGACAGTCACCAAAATGACATAACCAACACTTATTCACCACTGCACCAAATCCGTCTCAGCACACGACCAAAATTTCGTCCCCGTTACCTTGACGACTATGTCTCCTACTCAGCCACCACTCCTCCTCTTGGAACTACAGCCACCACATCATCAATTCAGGTATCGTCTGTCTTCGACACCTTATCAAAACACACTCACACAAATTTCACCCTTTCAAACACTTACACATCTTTCGTCGCAAATGTCTCTGTTGAATATGAACCTTTGTCATATGAAAGTGTTAGAAGAGATTCGTTATGGGTAGAACCGATGGAAGCAAAAATAGAAGCCTTGGAACTCAAACTCAATCATACATGGACCCATGCAATTTTACCAACCGGGAAGAAAGCTTTATCAAAAAAATGGGTTTATAAGATCAAGCGCAACTCTGATGGTTCTGTGGAAAGAAGAAAAGCCAAATTAATGGTAAAAGGCTTCAAACAAACTGCCGGGGTCGACTATTTTAATGTTTTCTCTCCTGTTGCCATATCACATCTTTCTGATTTCTGCTTGCAGTAGCAACATCATATAATTGGCCGGTGCATCATTATTATATAAACAACGCCTACTTACATAGGCATATCGAAGAAGATATTTACTTGAATCCACCTCCTGGATACATCAAGGTTTTACCTGGATAAGTTTTGAAACTTCAAAAGTCTTTGTATGATCTTCAGCAGGCAGGGCGACAATGGAATCGAGAAATCACATCAAAATTGACAGAATTTGGTTTCCTCCAGTTGACATCTGATGCCTGCCTATTTACAAAAGGTATTGGCGACAATTTTCTTGCTTTAATAATATACGTGGATGATGTGTTGATTGCTGGTCCATCTGAATTGTTGATTTCTGCCGTTAAGTGTTTCCTGCATTGTGAATTTACTATTAAGGATATGGGGAATGTGAAATATTTTATTGGGGTAGAAGTAGCAAGATACCAGATGAAATGTTACTTTCGCAGAGGAAATATGTAATAGACATTCTCATGGATGCTCACCTTACTGATCTAAAACCAGCCACAGTTCCTATACCACAGGGAACCAAGTTAACAATTGACGAGGGAGCTCTGTTATTTGATCCAGAATGCTACAGAAGGATCATAGGACAACTTCTATATCTCAATTTCATGAGACCAGACATCACCTTCTTAGTGCAACAATTGAGTCAGTTTAACCATATACCACGCCAGCAGCATTAGAATGCTTTGGTTCATGTTTTGCAGTATCTAAAGGGGTCCATATCAAAGGGATTACTGTATTGAAGTCAGGACGGTGAACAGCAACTTCAAGCATATTCTGAAGTGAATTGGGCAGGGTACACCTTCTCTCGCAGGTCGTTAACCAGTTACTGTATCTTCTTCGGCAACTCTTTGATATCATGGAAGACCAAAAAGCAGAGCACCGTTAGCCGTTCATCTGCCGAAGCGGAGTATCGCAATATGGCGAGTACACTATGTGAGATTCGATGGATCACATACATTTGTCGTGATTTGCAAATACCGATTAAAGTAACTATTCCATTAAAATGTGACAACACCGCAACCATCCACATTTGGGAGAATTCAGTATTTCACGAGAGGACAAAACACCTCAACATCAATTGTCGTCTCGTTCGGGATGCAGTTAAGGATGGCTTTCTCAACACCACTCATATTCAATCCAAATTACAGCTGGTTGATTCATTCACCAAACTTTTGGTTGTTCCGATTTTTCATGACATTCTTCATAAGTTAGGCCTCATTAATACGACCCAACTTGTAGAGGGGGTGTTGGAACTTCCAAACCCAAATCAGCAAGCCCAAAATAACGACAATCATCACCACCAAATATAAAACAGAAAACAGACACAGCAATCATGTACAGCCTATATAAAAAAGTTAGGTTGGCAATTCCGACCCTACCCTTGTTTTGGCTCTGGTTGAGCGGGCCACAGGCCGACCATGGTCCGCCCGGGCCGGGCCACGGGCCGGCCCATAGGCCCGCTAGCTTTATCTGAAACGACGTCGTTTTGATTAAAACAACGTCGTTTCGATATATGTTTTAATAAAAATATAATAGACGAGTTGATAGGCTGATCGATGGGCCGGGCTGCGAGCCGACCATCTTGGCCCGTGCTCCATTGAGCGGGCCACGAGCCGGTAGGCTGATTGATGGGTCGAGTCACGAGCCGGTCATCCTGGCCCGCGCGAGCCACGAGTCAACCTATAGCCCACCATACCCTCAGCTTGGCCCGACCTATTGCTATCACTATAAAAAAGACAGTAGTTACGATTCCCTTATATTTTTTCCTCGTTTTCACTTGTATAAAGTCATGTACAATGTCCTTATTTTAACCATGAAAAATCGAGAGTTTCCTCTCCAATATTCCTGCTTCTGTTATTTTCCATGGTTTTGACAGGTTGCTTTTGTGCGATGGTCCAAGTGGAATCGTGTAGGCTTCAATCTTATCCTCCTCTATGGGCCATAGCTGATGCAAGAATTATCTAATCTACCATGAATGCAGTCTGTCTCTGTGACGTTGATAGCCACTAGCCGACTTTATGCTCTCACTCGTGACTGCGTATTCGAATAAACAAATTTCCACACAAAGACACGATGTAAATTAATATAACTTAAAATTCTTATATCTGCAGCCACCAAAACTATGCCGATCAAATTTTGTATGAAGAAGCAAATCCCACTTTGCTTTTGCCTATCAACATCTCAAAAAATCAGCAAAGGCGACAACTTGGATAGATTGCTTGATGGGATGAAACCATAGCCACAGCCTTGGCCATTTAAGATATTTTATTATAAAGTTTGATTATTTTATCCTAGAATTTGAAATAGACATGGAATTGGGATCAGTCCAAGAAAGGGTGATGCTGCCAATTTTCTTTTCGGTTGAGATAAAAGGGTACAGACAAAGAGGAAACCATCTTTACATATAGAGCTCACATTGAAAGACAAAAGTGGTGAGGAATAAACCTTTCCTGGGGTATGCAAGGGAAAAATCAGCAACTTTTAAAGAGCTTTCTGACCAGAAGAAGGAAAGTAATGGCTTCTTTACCTGATAGAAGCAAGAATGGACTTTTGTGTGGTTGAAGATAGCAAGAATTAAATTCAAAGAAAAGATTCACACGCATGATTGCAAGTGGAGATGAGGACACGATGGATACCCGTTACTCTTTTGACATCAAAATTAAGACTTCATGTAGCCACTGGCACATAATTTAAGACTTCAATGCAGCAGCCAGCCAGATTCATGCGTCCATCAAGTGGTGAAAAGCATGATTATGG
Source organism: Erythroxylum coriaceum (assembly GCA_026874005.2). NCBI lineage: Eukaryota > Viridiplantae > Streptophyta > Magnoliopsida > Malpighiales > Erythroxylaceae > Erythroxylum > Erythroxylum coriaceum. The sequence continues at coordinate 29,475 of JANQAP020000243.1, forward strand.
TCTGGCCTATCCAAAAAATGCTTCAAATTTTCCAAAATGTCAACCATATTATTTGCAGATTTTTTGGTAACAAGGGGAAGTGAAATGCAGAATCAGAACTTCAACCTCAAACAATAAAATAGTTTCAGATTCATTAAACCGCTAGAATGCCAAGATGCGGGAGGTCGGTAATATCTAGGATCAACCGATTCTAATTATCTGATGTTGTCATAACTATAATTGCAGAAGCTAACCAGAAACAAGAATAAAGGAGGCATTTCTAGACTCCAAGCTAATAACATAGACAAGACGATTGCATAACACAATCTTCGTTAAAAATAAAAAATGAACATAGAGATGAAATATGTACAAGATTGAGGCAAAATATGTAGCTCACCTACAAGAGCTCTGCATTCTTGCGTGATCAAACATGAGTCAGTTTGTGCTATTGTTATCTCTATCATTGTTCCACAATTAGGTGCTTCTAAGCCCAGATCACGTATGCCACAACAAAGATAACCATTTCAAAGAAAGAAAATCCCTGAAACATTATTGGAAAATGCAAAAGCTTCAATTTTGAATCAAATTGGCCTTGCCAAACAGATTAATAGTACCGGGAAGAGAAAAACAATGCGACTTACCTTCCTCCGCACAGCAGAAGAGTAAACCAACTCCGGAAGATTACCCTGTAACCCAATATTGTAAACTGGAGTACCATCAGGATACAAGAGACCATAGTTCCTTTCTGAAGTTGGACCGGGCTTTAAATCCTCATTAAAAAGTGCAAAAACATATACGTCAACTGGAACTGATGGTTTTGCTGGTGTGCCTTGTTTTTCCTGTATTTTCTTTAACAGATTACCATTGTATAGGCCTGCATTTTCTGGTGTAGCTCCTGCTTCATCTGCATCACCTTTGGACGGCCACCCAGTTTCCGAAATTCTGACTTCAATGTCTGTATGGCCCATGGCTCTAATCGCAGAGTACACAGCATCAATTTGAGCATACAACATGTTGTCATAGTGCAGATTGGTATTAGAATCTGTCATGCCTTGGTTTGGCTGGAAAAGTACATAGTCTAAAGGCACCTGACCAGGGTTGTCCTTATATGCAAAATATGGATAAGCATTAATGAGGAAAGGAGAGTTGATTTGGGAGTGGAAATTCAATATGGGATGGATATATTCAGTAAGATCTTGCCTGAAAGTCCCTGAAGAAGGTGGATAGGAATTGCCTAAGATGTTTAGAGAATGCGCTGTTGTGACAGTGACTTGCTTATCTAGCCCAAGATTTACTAGAGTGTTGTACACTGTTTGCATCGCTGGAAGGAGGTTAGACATCAACTGCGTATCATTGGAGCTAAAGACCTCGTTTCCTACGGTGATACAAGTGATTTTGGTCTGAGGGAGGTGCGTCTGAACATGCTGCTGGATCCAACTCTGAGCTTTAATGGGGTCTCTCATGTTTTGTAGCTCCTCATTTCCAAGTCCGATAATGAAATCTACATTGGAATTGGAAAATGCGAGTAGGACATTTGGATCAGCGTCATAAAGCTTTACTCTGCTGATGTTGAGGGATTGAAGAAGGTAAGCGACACGGGAAGGTGATGGAAGATTGTTGGCGATCTGGCCATAGTTAATCCCAACGCCAAGCCCATTCATTTGTACGGCTGAATCTGAAAACAAATTGAAAAACAAAACAGATGAGAAACTAACAGCACAGAAATGATTAACTTGTCGAATGCAGAAGATTTATTTACAAATTCTAGTAACAAAGAAGAAAACTTTCGTATCTAATTGGGGAAGTATCCATATATTCTGGTCAAAACATTTTGAGATTGGACCCAAGAAATGGAACAAAGGCCAGCACCTTTTTATGCAATAAAAATGTTCAAAAACCCACTAACAGGATCTTCAATGAATCACAGTCTTGTTAAATCTCAACCAAAAGTTCAGAATCGGAAGTTGAAGTCCAGTTGTTTTCATGCTTCCATTGAAAGATAATTGAACTCAATCACAACCGCATGTAGACGTCTCATACTTGAAACAATTAATAAGACAGATTTGTCGCGCAAAGATGTCATCTTTCTATGCATTTTCCAGGGAAGTGAAAAGGGCATCTGGATAAAGCAAGAACAAACCTAGAAGAATGAGAACCAGAAACAGCAATCGTAATAGGACAAAGCAGGTGGCCATCTCTGATCTGACCTTGGTTTAAAACCAGACCAGCAGAAGATAAATGGCGACCACCACCACCACCAGCACAACCTACCCAACAACAACAACAACAGGAGGAAAACAACTGTTTCAAACTAACGAAGAGAATTTTTATAACTCTCGTACAGTCGTACTTATATAAGAGTTTATTCACTGCATGTGCTCACTCGGTTTTCAGTGCTGACACGGGTTTTTTTTTTATGGTTTATTATCATTTCGAGGATGATCGTCTGCACTTGCTTTCTCACACGTATTCAATGTCCATGGAGTCACAACTGTCTCTTTCTGGGTGAAAGTCACAGGTGATTTTTTACTGTCGTTTCCTTAACCAATTACCCTTTAATTCTCATAAACTTTTTTCTTGATAACTGTTGAAAGAAGGTGACATGTATTTGTCAGCTAGATTTGGTCTTAGCTCAGGTCCTCAAGTTGGTGCAACTTGCTCATGACTTGCAAGTTCCGAGGTTGTTACGAAGATAGTGTAGCCATTTCCGACAATTAGATAAGAAATTAACCACTCTTTACCAATTCACTCTCAACTCCCTTGGCCCACTTTTGTTTGTCTGTAAAATGTTTAAAATATCAACACTATGTATTTTTTGAGTTTGAATATTTTAAGTTTTAATTATTGAGTTTGTTATTTAACTTAAAATCTAATAATTTATTAATAATTTAATTAAATTACATATTAATAAATTACTAGTTATTATTAACATTTTATAAATATGTAATTAAGAACCACTCTTGTCTTATACTCAGTTTTACCTATAAAATACAATTTAACCGGTCCTTGATCCTCTAAAAGAAAGAATAGTCTACAGCCATCACGTAAATATAAATTAAGAAAAGTAAACTGACGTGTTTTACTCAGCAACTATCTAATTTCATGTGTTCCTAATCTGCATCTTGACTATAGAGAAAAAGAGCTGTCCAAGGCAGCCATTACATGACTCAAAAGTTTTGAATCAAGTATAATATTACAACACCTAACATGTTTTATATTTAATCCATCATTCTTCAAAATTTCAAAGATGAGATATAGCCCTTCAAGGTGTCGTCCTCAGAATATGGCGGCCAGAGGAAAGTGCAAAAGGGCAACTTTTCAGAGGCAAGCAGAGGCATACTCCCCGCATATGTATTTTAAGGATAAATAAAATATATATATATAAACCACCGCCGACTCCGAGATAGCCGGGCTCCTTCTTCAACATTTTCTCATGGCTTTCTTACAGGCTATTTGTAAATTTTTGAATTTGATTTATTGACGGATTGGATTCAATTATATTTGTGGGATTGAATTAAATTCAATTTATACTGTTTGGAATAAATCCATAACTATTATAATTAGATTCAATTTCTTTATTTGAAACACAATAAAAATAAATTCAATTACTTCATATGACTTTTTTATTCTTCACTAAAAATAGTATGTAATCAATGTGTGTTTGTTTTGTAGTAATTTGTATATTTATGATGTGTATATTTGGAAAAAAATTTTTAATGTTTTGAAAAGAATTGATTCTTCAATTCACACACCAAATCACACCATTTGGGCTAAATTCTCGGTTTATTACTGTTATTAATCTCAATCCTTGACATGTGAGTAGAAAAACGGGGTTTGGTAAAAATAGGACACCCCGCCGAAGGTGGTGGTGGAGTTGCAAGGTGGCAAACACCCCGCCGAAGTGGTCGGCGGGGTCCAATGAGTCACCCCGCCATTGGTGATGGCGGGGTGACAAAGCTTACCCCGCCATTGGGAATGGC
>JANQAP020000243.1:83964-102048 GCA_026874005.2 Erythroxylum coriaceum
CTTAACCTCTATGAACATGCAAAAATAAGCTTATCAAAGCTCCATAAACAATTTTCATTGGAATTAAATAGTAAAATGGTTACAAATTCTCTTAATATTTGTATTTATAGTGATTTTGTCAAGTGGTAGATAGAGACGTATTCTCATTTCTAAAACTGGAGCTTGGATGATAGTAAGTTCAATTAAGTAGTTTTTTTTCTATAGTTTATAAAAGGTTTAAGGTCTTGTTATAGTATTTACTACCATGATTCACTTAACTGTAGGTGATGGTGTTATTTGAACTCGCTAGCTTTAACGAGTCTCTACTGCATTTTCTTTGTCATGGTAAACAAAATTGAAGTATGTATAAATTACATCCAGCACACATGGAATAAAAAATATACCTAATAAAAACAATATATATAATAGATAATAGTTATTATTTATGAATAATAAATTACAAAATCCCAAACTTCTTCAAATTTAATTATTTTTATTTTAGTATCTAACTTTTTTAAATTTTTAATTAACTGTTTAAATCTTTAAAAATCAGATAACTTAATTAAAGGTCAATTTTTATGTTGTTTGTAAACTACATCAACAAAATATTAACGAATACAAGATCTTAAATTAAGTTGTTCTTATTCTTTTAAAAAAAAAATGGTCCAACCCTACTAAAAGGAAAAGCATTTATGCAAGTCCTTTTAGTATTTAAACGCTTGCTTTGCTATTAGAATGTTAACATCATGCGTGTGGTAATTACCAATTGTGATGTTATTTACCAAAAAATTGAGAATGTCAATAGTGATGTTACTTTTAGATTTATGGCTCACGAAATTCGATTTGATTGAATAATCAATGGTCAGCAAGCTTCTCTTTGTAACCACTTACATGTGTGGCCTAGGAGTTTCCTTTGTTTTAACCATTGAAAAATGCTTGCCCACGTGCCATTATCAGGTTTTATTAGGGAGTCAAAGATGGCTCTTCACTATATGTCATTTATGTTACTAATTGAGGAAAAAAAATCTAATTAATATCGAGCAATTTCTCTTTTCAGGGACGGCAGATCGATTCTAACTTGAACCAGATGCTCGAATAATGCAAAAGTACGTCGTTTTATTTAAAAAAAATAAAAAACGACAGGTACCATGCCTCTTTTTGTATTTTTTTGAGAATTACATATATAGTCATCAAGTTGTTTAATCATCAATGTTCTGCTGAAATCGCAGCCATAATTTTCAGGGTCAGGTATAATTCTTCCTTCTCATTTGTTTCTCACGGATTAAAAAAAAGAGTGACAAGCAATTAAACATCATTATAAGATTAGGAAAAAAAAGAGTTCTTCTGAATTGATATGATTTTTATTAGATGAAACATAGTTTTCGTCCTCTGAAACAGGATTCCACCATTGTAGCTTTCGATTGGTCATGGCCATCGTGTTCATGACTTGAAAGTTTTCCCCGTAAAATGTTAAAGAAAGAAGAAGAAGAAGACGCAGAAAATATTGGTGTGGTCAGCACTCCGTCACAGCATCAAATCTGGGAATATGAAATATGATGACCTGTACATGATTCCTATTGACTTGAAATGGAATGATTGGATAACAAGATACATACCATTAGTTTCCTATTGACTTGAAATGGAATGATTGGATAACAACATACATTCCATTAGACACACTACTAAGTTTCCAATGCTGATGCATGTCCTTCGAGGAAAGCACGTTTAATAACTATAAACAATGTCGAGCTGCAAATCAAGTCGCACTTATTGTGAGGTATCGTGCTCGCCATTTCAACTTGTTATAGTAGAATGAATAGCTGTCAAATATGATCCATCCCTTTGTTATTATAAATTGCTTCATTATCATGTCCATTGGTCACTATCTAGTTCCAGGAGAATAGCAGAAGACAAAAGATGACAAGAGTAGCTGCCTTGGCTCTAGTTCTTGGTCTTATTTTTATCAACTTCACAGCCCAGTGTTATGGGCAATTGCGAGTTGGTTTCTACGACGGGGAGTGTTTTCTTGGTCAAAATGTTGAGTCTATTGTACGGAGCGTTGTGACGGAGAGATTTAAAGGTGATCCAACAATTGTTGCTGCTCTTCTACGCTTGCATTTTCATGACTGCTTTGTTAATGTAAGCTTTTGTGACTCATGGAAATTATTTCTGTAAGTCCATTCACATATTTATTCCAAAAGAGTATTTTTGGTTTCATCGATGGTGAGTTAATTGCAGAATAAGCCACAGCTGTTTGTTTCAGCAATCTCGTACAGATACAGTAGGTTCCTTGTCTGTAAACTTACGTACATTTGATTTAATGTATTAAGGGCTGTGATGCGTCATTACTGTTAGATGGAAAAAATAGCGAGAAGAATGCACCTCCTAATCTAAGCGTCAGAGGCTATGATATCATTGATGACGCAAAGACTGCTTTGAGATTTTTTTGCCCACAAGCAGCCGTCTCCTGCTCTGATATTATTGCTATGGCTACCAGAGATGCTGTTTCCCTGGTAAATTAACCATCTTCAAACACCGCCTGCATATAATATATATTATGACGATGATCATGACATTTTAAGTAGTATTCTTGTTGCAGGCTAAAGGAGGGTGGTATGACGTAGAAACAGGAAGGAGAGATGGCCCTCAAACTTCAGCTAAAGATGTCAATCTCCCATCTGCAGATTTTAATGTTTCTCAAGCTGTTGCAGCATTCAGGGATAGAAATCTGAGTCCCACGGACATGGTTTATCTTCTTGGTAATAACATACTGCATCTCTCATTCAAGAATGTTTTTTCATCAGTAATTTGGTACTCTCCGAATATATGTTATCATGCGTATCTGTTGGTAACACGTAGGTGCTCACACTGTTGGAGTAGCGCATTGTTCTTTCTTTGAAGATCGTCTCTACAATTTTCAAAATGGAGGACCAGATCCAACAATGAATGAAACACTGCGCAAGGTGTTACAGGATACGTGTCCTCGAGGTAGAAAAAGTTTGAACACAACCATCCTTGACCAGAATCCCACCAGTGCTTTCATTGTAGACAAGTCTTACTACCAGCAAATACAAAAACACTTTGGAATTCTCCGAATTGATCAACTGCTGGCTTTGGACCCCATAACCCAATCCACAGTGGCGAACATAGTTAGCAGCAATGACTTCTCCACCAAATTTGGTGAAGCCATGGTTAAGTTGGGACGTGTAGGTGTCCTCACTGGCGAGGAAGGGGAGATCAGGAACTCATGTGGTTCAGTAAACACATTTCGTCGTGCCAATCGTGACTAATTTAACTGAGACTGGTTGTAATTTGCCCGCTTCAGTCTACTCCATTTTATTCTGTTTTCTTGTTTCTTGCATTTTCCGCTCATTTGGGTCCATGCGAAGTGGGGATTTTGTATTTGTTATTCGTTGTAACGTCTATAATTCATTTAAAATAATGATAAAGAAGTTAATATTGTTTTAACCCAAGAGGAGAAAATAGGGATGATAAAAGGGGTCAGTCCTACCTGAAGTTAATAGGAGGTCCTGTCAACTCGAGACCTGATGGTGTCCGAAGGACGGAATATAATGCTACGCCAAGTAGATTTTTACGAGATAATTTCTTCCCAATTAACGATTTCAGTATGTTGTAAATATAGCTATTGATATCCAAAGTGTGGAAAATTTCATGACTGTCAATGCATTATAAACACGTTAACCGGAAATTCGAATACTGTGATGGGACAAAGTGCTTCCAACAGCAAAAACAATTACTTTGCAAAGCTCGTCTCAGATGTCAATGCAGAACGTGACACAGAGCAGGCCTGAAAAACCAATGTACTATTAACAAGATTACCTTTTTGGCTACATCAGTGCCACCCTATAAATAAGCCAGTAACTCCATCTTATTCACGGGGAGTCTTCGATCGCCATGGCCTCATCCTCAGCTATTTTCACCTCCAAATTCTTGTCAGTGCTCGTAGCTTCAACTGTCTTCGTCCAGATCACCATAGCTGCAGACCCTGACATTCTCTATGACTTCATAGTCCCTCCTAACGTAACCAACGTCGATGGATCCTTCTTCACATTCTCTGGCTTGCGTTCCCTTGTAAACGCACAGCAACCACAAACTTTTCAGATCTCAAAGGTTGGCATGAATGAATTCCCAGCACTTAATGGACAGAGTGTATCGTATGCTGTTCTTCAGTTCCCAGGTGGGACTGCTAATCCACCCCACACACATCCTCGCGCAGCTGAGCTGCTTTTCCTTGTCGACGGTTTTCTTCAAGTAGGTTTTGTTGACTCAACCAACAAGCTCTACTTCCAAACCTTGGAAGCAGGAGACATATTCGTGTTCCCTAAGGGACTTGTTCACTTTCAGTACAACGTTGCAGGGCAGAAAACTGCTGTTGCTATTTCTGCTTTTGGGAGTGCTAATGCAGGGACTGTATCGCTTCCTAGCACCCTTTTCAGTACCGGGATTGATGACACCATTCTGGCCAAGTCCTTCAAAACTGATACTACCACCATTCAAGCTCTCAAAAAGGGTCTCTCACCACAGCCTTGATCAGGGCTTCCTTCCAAGTCCGCCTAGCTAACTCTTCTCTGCTTGCGCGTCCGAGGAAAGATTGATATCATTCCTTAGCTACTGTAAGTTTATTTTTATTTCCTTGTATTTTGGGTCCAATAATCTTCAAATGCTTCCCCCACAAACCAATTATTCATGCAAAAATATTTAGCCCGACCAGGTGGTCGAGTCATGAGCCTCGTTATTAGATCCCCAGTTTCTATTAACTGGCACATAATAGTCTAAACTTAACGATTTCTTACATGAATGAGTGATATCGGATCCCAAAATTATGTTTAAAGGTGGTCACAAAGTAATTAATAGAATGAGAATCCACATCACAACATAGGTCGATACACAAGTCATTTCATTATATGTGTTCCTTTGAACCTTGAATACTATTGTGGGCTCAGGACAGATTTCCAGCTGACAATCCTTGAACCAGCCGGGCCTAAGAGGTACATCCGTTGCCAATCTTCTTAAGACTATCACGAAAATGAAATTTGTGAGGTAGATGCCAACTTAATTACAATCTTCCACCACACTTTTATGGGTGCTGTCAGTAATGCAGACCGGAAAAAAAATGCGTAAGCTTTGCATTTCGATGAAAATATATTATTTAAGCTTTTTCGGTGACATTATAGCACCTTGAGGTACCATGAACACAAGACATTAGGGTGGAAAATTGTTGCTAGACATTGGCATAACGAGAACTGAAAGTTAGAGATATAAGTCAAATACTTAGTATAGTAGTATTTTATAGTAGTTGTAAGACCATTACTAAATTGTCCAGGTCTGAATTACTATTTGATAGCAAATCCGGATAATTAATTGCCCTATTTTCCGTTATTTGTTGATTATTATTTATTAGAGAAGTTATTTTTAGATTTAGTAAACAAATTCAAGTTAAGTCTGTTTGAGTTCGATTTAGTCTAAAATTAACATGAGTTAATCGATTTTCAGGCTAAATTGAGAGTTTAAGATTCATAATTCGATTTGACTATATGTATAAAAATTGGAATTTTGTTTACTCCCCTCTTCTTCTTTACTATTATCTACCACTTAATTTAAAAATTAATATTTTATTTATAAATTAATATTTATTTTAAATATATTTTAATTATTAAATCAAATTTATTTAATGTAATTACAAAAATAAATAAAAATATTCATAATTTATAATTCATATTAATAATTAATTTTAGTTAATTTAATTATTCATAGTTCTTATTAATAATTAATATAATAAATAATTAAATAATATATATTTAGTTAATAGTGAATCAGATTATGAAAAAACAGAAATAAAAAATAAAATAACTTTTTATGGTTTTTATAATTTTTGAAAACTTTTTTACTAATTTGAAAACAAAAATAAAAAATCAAAAACTAATGAAGTTGACAAACTTATGGATAACAAAGTTGACAAGAGGGCTGAGCATCATTCCAATTTGAGCTGTGAACAAAATACTGTGAATGAAGAGAATTTAGAAATTACCAACTGATAAAGAGTCCTTATAGATCGAACCTATACCTGAATATTTCCTAAGAGGCTCAAGTTTTGCAAAGCCGAAAACAAATATACCCGAGACTTTGAAACAGATTTTGGGATGGAGTTCAAACTTATAATTGGAAATGGCAATTACACCTCATTTTGGTACGATAACTAGCACGAACTGAACCTGATTCAGGATGTAAGGCATCTTTGAGCTAATACACCTGATCAAGCTAAGGTAGTAGCTATAATTAAGGACGAGAATTGGAAATTTTCTCTTTATAACTTGAGGGGCTTCTTAACCTTAAAGGAGAATATGCCTGGTTACTCTCCTTTTCCTTTAAGGGAGAACAAACTGATACGGATCGGACACCAAACTAAGGTTTGAAACTATTTGCACCACATTAACAGGATGTTCCTTGATTCAAATTGACCTGTAAGAATTAATATATCGAAAACCTCCTTCATAATTTAATTGGCAACAAGATAAAGATTGAGGACCGTGAATACTCTCAACTTCACCATTTCAGACCCTAAAATGGTCCATTTGCATCATGAAAAAATTGAAACTTTGGGTCATTTGTTCTTCAAATATATATAAATTATCCCAAATGATTTGGAGCAAGTTACTTGGCCTTTATAATATTCAATGTGACAAAGACAATTATAGATAAATATTTGATTGGATGATCGGAAAACATAATCTTTATGAGGATGATATTGCAAAATTTAGAATGACTTTTAGTGGGATTGTTTTATGTAATTTGGTCTAAAAAGAATAACAGAACATTCAAGGATAGCAAATTGAAAATAGTTGACTTTCATTACAAATCAATATTGCCAAGAAACTGGAGAAAAAGCCAAGTGACTATCTTTGTCTGTTATGGAACTTGTCATACTCAAAATAAGTTTACCAGTAGAAGTTTCAGGTGCAAGTTGATGTATGAAGTATAGTCTGAACCAATGTTTGTTTATCCCTGTTTTACTTATATTAAATCTAGGGTGCCTTGTTATTTTATCAGCTACGTCTTTGGGATCGTCTTTGACTTAACAGTTGAATTGAACATGCAATAATTAGTTTAGCTGTTACTTTTTTATAAGCTTTTGATTCATAAGAGGAGTTCAGTACACATAACGTGACGTGTGGCCGTTTGAATATTTTGGCGAACCTGACATGCTAACATGGTAGATGAAGACCTATAGTCTCACCAATGACCACACTTTCATGCGGCCACAACAAGAACTGCGTACATGCATTTAATTGCCGTTTCTGACTTGAAGGCTTCATTTATATGCAATCTCGTGGCCATACTAAATTACTCTACAAGATGTTAACATGGGTGCTAGCTTTGGGACCAATGTTTGTTCAGGATTCCCATTACAAAATTTGATATTCATATTAATTACGCCACTCTTGACGATAGAGCAGCTCGAGGGAAGGGAAGTAGCTAGGGTTGATGAATTTGTCATTATCAAAGACAAGAGCATGCTTGATCAAGCTATTAAATGCCTGAAATGCTTTGAAAAATCAACTCAAAAGTATCAGAAAGCAAGAATGCTCAACTGTACCTGTGTCGCCAAATTTTTAGACATAGTAGACAGCTAACATAATATAGGCTGACCTAAGATCATGTAAGATCCATCTCATTACACGTACGAAGAGAAGAATATTGTATGCATAAACAAACCTGTAAAACCCTAGAGAATACTTTGACTAGTAATTGAGAATGCACGAGATTTTTGTATCAAAATTTAGACACCGATTATAACTATTTTCACCATGTCCCCTCTCATTTATTGCGTATAGAAGTCTCATTATCTTACTATGACCATTTCATTTCTAAATTAACTATATATATCCAGAAGGAAATTATGCTCACCAGTCGTCAAATTTTCGATTTGACTTGTTATGAATGGTAGATTACAATTCAACTCTCAGTAAAATTTTTATTCAATTAAGAGCTCAAATTTCGTGAAGCATATCAAATTAGTCCTTTAATTAACAGAAGATGCATCTAATGCTTGTTATAAATTAGGACAAATGAAATATTAGTGTTGAATATATGTGTTAAACATATATAAACAAGCTGAATGGTCAAATGACTTTTCGATATTATCTCACAATTATAATTCATCTCAGGATTTATTTTGTCCATAAACTCGCAACATTTATTAAATGTGAACTTTGAACAAAGCTCCTGTTGTGGTTAACATTTATATAATTAGGGTTAACAAACTTGGATTTTAATTAATTTGATTGTCCATATATATGTTCTGTATTTAAAGTGGAAGAAAAAAAATTAGAAAGATATTATTTTAATGATTCTCATAATTATTATGAGCAATATTAAATTATGTTTGCATATCATAAATTATTTATAAATTTATAAAAGTAAGTTATACAATATTAATTACGATCATCACAAAAATAATGGTCTTGTTGTTGGAATTATCGGTGATGGTGGTGGTCAACAATTAAGCCTTGGACAGCTACAACAATTAATGCTACTAGAAATTCAACAAGTTGTAACATTTGTGACTTGGATAGCTAATTGTTAGCCGTTCAAACCGCGTGAGGGAGACCTATAAATAGATCTCCCCAGTTCATTTGCATATCATCCATTCTTAGAAAATCTTTAATCTCTTTAGAGAGTGTTTATCTGATTTTTTTAGAGATTTAAGTGTTTCTCTTTGTAAAATAGAGAGAGGTTGAAACTCCTATTTTTCATAGTAAAATTTCTTCTTCTTGACTATGGTTCTTACCCTAATTTATTTGAAGTTTTTCCACGTAAAATATATATCTTCATTACTATTCCTTCAATCCTATTTAGCCGCAAACCAGCTCTAATCCGATCAACTTTTCACAACAAATGGTATTAAAGCGTGTTAAGAAAATTACGACGAGTTTTTTAGTGCAATTCGTTCGGAGTTCAGGTGAGCACAGTGCAAGTTGGTGAATAGTAAAACGGTAACCACAAAAGGTTACAATTGTTCATGCATTTATTTTTGAAATAAGCACTATGTAATCACTGTAGCTAAACAATAGCTGGATACTATTCACTTATATAGTACTATTAATGTGCATGGTACTATTCATACATACGGGTACGACACTATTCATACATACGGTACTATTCACATGAAATAGTGGGAGAAAAGTTCTGTTCATGATAGAAGCAATGACAACAAAATTTGAGATTAAGAAGTTTAATGAGAGTAATTTTTCATTGTGGAAGTTGAAGATGAAGGCTATCTTGAAAAAAGATAATTGTTTAGCAGCCATCAACGAAGGCTAGCAATATTCATAGAAGATAATAAGTGAAATGAAATAGACGGGAATGCTAATGCAAATCTTCATCTGGCATTAGGAGATGGGGTTTTGTCAAGCACAGAAGAGAAAAAGACGACAAAAGATATTTGAGATCATCTCACAAAATTGTACTAGGCCAAATCACTGCAAAACAAAATTTTCCTTAAGAGGAAACTCTATACGCTTCGTATGGCATAATCTACTTCGGTGATAGAGCACATCATTACCTTGAATACTCTATTCTCTCAACTCACTTCATTGGGTTGTAAAATAGAGACAAATGAACGTGCTGAGCTTCTACTTCAAAGTTTACTTGATTCGTATGATCAACTCATCGTCAACTTAACAAATAATATCCTTACGAATGTTCTAGTCTTCGATGATGTTGCAACTGTTATCCTAGAAAAGGAAAATCAACGCAAGAATAAGGAAGATAGGCAAGCAAGTTAACAACATGTGGAGGTCTTAACGTTGATGAGAGTGAGATCAACAGAATGAGGTCAAACTGTAAGCCAAAATCATGGTAGATCAAAATTAAGAAGTAAGAAGAATTTAAAATGCTACAATTGTGGCAAAAAAGGTCACTTGAAGAAAGATTGTTGAAATTTAAAGAAAAATTCCAATCCTCAAGGAAATGTGGCAAGTTATTCCTATGATGGAGATGTTCTATGTTATGAAGCAACAACGACTAATAAAGACAGGAAAAGATTTGCTGAAGTATGGTTTCTTGACTTAGGAGCTACATTCCATATGACCTCTCGAAGAGAATGGTTCCATCATTATGAACCTATCTTTGGAGGATCTATGTACAATTGCAACGATTATATCTTAAAGATCGTTGGCATTGGAACTATCAAACTGAAGATATATGACGGTACAATTTGTACTATTCAAGACGTGCGACATGTGGAGGGTATGAAGAATAACTTATCATTGTAGGACAACTAATCTTGGGTGCAAGATCAATGGTGAGAATGGGATCATTAAAATAATAAAAGGAGCGCTTGTATTTATGAAGGGAGAGAAGACAACTGCAAATTTATATATGATAAAGGGAGAGACTTTGTAAGAAACTGAAGCATCAATTATCTCAAGTAGTTCTAGTGAAAAATTAGCAATGATGTGGTATCAGAAACTTGGACATATGTTTGAACAGGGAATGAAGATTCTTGCTGAGCAAAGGCTACTTTTAAGGCTCATAAAGGTATCTCTGCCTTTTTGTGAGCATTGTGTTATAAGTAATTAGCATCGATTAAAATTCAACATATCAAATTCTAGAAGTAAATCAGTTCTAGAATTTGGCATTCTGATGTATGGCAAGCACCAGTTCTGTCCCTAAGAGAAGTAAAGTACTTTGTGTCTTTTATTGATGATTATTGTACTTTGTGTCTTTTGTTAATGATTGTTCTAGGAGATGTTAAGTGTATCCAATCAAAAGGAAGGCACATGTGTTTCCAATTTTCAAAGTTTGCAAAATACGGGTAGAACTTGAATATAGAAAGAAGATCAAGTGTTTGAGGACAGATAATGGATGAGAATACACCGACAATGAATTTGATCAATTCTGCAAGAAAAAAGGCATCAAAAAGTAGCTCACAACGACATACACTCCTCAGCAGAATGGAGTGGCAGAGCGGATGAACAAAACTCTGTTAGAGCGAACCAAAGCTATGTTGGCAACTATAAGCTTAGACAAGACTTTCTGGGCAGAAGTAGTAAGTGTCGTTTATTATGTGATAAATCAGGCCCCATCAACTACAATTAAGTTGAAGAAACTGATGGAGATATGGACTGATAAGCCAGTTGATTATTCAAACTTCCATATATTTAGAAGTCCTGTGTACGTGAGGTATAATCCTTAAGAAACTACGAAGCTGGATCCAAAATCCAGGAAGTGCCTATTCTTGGGGTATGCTGATGGACCAAAGGGGTATCACTTGTGGGATCCCATTGGCCATAAGATTATCATCAGCAGGAATGTAATCTTTGTAGATGAGCTACAAAAGAAAGGAGAAGATGATAGCACATCAAAAGAAGATTTAGCGACAACTGTTGTTCAGGTGGAAAAGGAATCCTCGACGAATTCTTCTAAAGCAGCACTAGAATACGAGGTATAAGAACTAATAAAGTTTGAAGCTCAAGAGACTCGTCGATCAAGTCTCCCAAAAAGGTGACCAAGTTGGCATTCAAACTATATTATAGAGGGCAATATTGCATACTGTCTTGTAACTGAAAAAAGGGAGCCATTAACTCTCTAGGAGGCAATGAATAGTATAAATGCATCTCAATAGATGGTAGCAATGCAGGAAGAAATTAAAGCTCTTATTAAGACTTGGGAGCTCGTGCCATAACCACATGGAAGAAAGTCTATTAGAAATAAATGGGTTTTCAAGATTAAGAGAAATGGCAAAGATCAAGTGGAGAGATATCGTGCAAGATTTGTGGTGAAAGGATATGCTCAGAGCGAAGAGATTGATTTTAATGAAATATTTTCCTTGTAGTTCGACTCACTACAATCCAAGTAGTCTTAGCAATATATGCTACATGTGATTTACATCTTGAATAGTTAGATGTAAAAATAACTTTTCTTCATAGAGATCTTGAAGAAGAAATTTATATGCTCCAACTAGAAGGTTTGAAGAAAAAGGCAAAGAAAACTTGGTTTGCAGGTTAAACAAATCTCTATACGGTCTAAAGCAGGCACTGAGGTGTTGGTTCAAGAGATTTGATTCCTTATTATGAGCCTTGGATATAGTATATTACATGCAGACCCTTGTGCATATTTCAAGAGGTTTGGTGAAAATGACTTCATTATCTTGCTGCTATATGTAGACGACATATTGGTAACAGGCTTCAACAACGATCGTCTCAAGGAGTTAAAGGCATAATTGGCTAGGAAATTTGATATGAAGGACTTAGGAATAGCAAACAAGATTCTAGGGATGCAAATTTATCGAGATAGAAGTAATAAGAAGATTTGGCTTTCTCAAAAGAATTATTTGAAGAAAATCTTACGATGTTTCAACATGAAAGCATGTAAGCCAATTTCTTTCCCACTTCCTGTTAATTTCAAGTTATCCTAAGAAATGAGTCATAGCAATGAAAAAGAGAGGATGGAGTTGTCTCGAGTATCGTATGCATCAACAGTGAGAAGTTTAATGTTCGCTATGATTTATACAAGACTAGACATTGCACATGCAGTGGGAGTAGTTAGTCGATACATAGTAAATCCTGGTAGAGAGCATTGGAATTATGTAAAGAGGATCCTAAGATACATTAAAGGAATCTCAGATGTTGCATTATGTTATGGAGGGTCGGACTTTATTGTCAATGGATATGTGGTTTCAAATTATACAGGTGATTTTGACAAAAGCAAATCTACTACAGGCTATATGTTTAAACTTGTTGGCGGAGCTGTAAGATGGGTTTCAAAACTATAATCAGTTGTTGCTACGTCGACAACTGAAGCAGAATATGTAGCAGCTACACAAGCCAACAAAGAAGTGGTATAGTTGAAAATGCTCTTGGAAGAACTTGGACACAAACAAAAGAAAATTTCTTTGTTTTGTGACATTCAGAGTACCTTACATTTTGCAAGGAATCTAACATTTCATTCAAAGACCAAACACATATGAGTACAGCATCACTTCGTTCGTGAAAAAGTTGAAAAATGAGTTATAGCTATGCATAAAATTCATACCAAAAATAATTTAACAGATTTCATGACAAAGGCAATCAATACTGATAAGTTTATTTGGTGTCGATCCTTTTGCGGTCTGATAGAGACATGAGCAATATGGAAATGGCAAGTGACCGGCACGTCGTAACGTTAGTCAAAATAAAATAACTAGACTACTACTGTAGTAGTGATGAGTCTAGGTCGATCCTACAGGGAGTGTTCGATTAGCTTATGAAATGAAATTAATCGGTGTTGAGGAAAAATTGGCAGGGCAGGGGGTTTGGATTTTTGGAATAAGAAAATAAAATGAAACTAACTAATAAAAACAAATTAAAGAAAATATACGAAAAATGATAAAATTGGGGAATCCGGTAAGGGTCTGATTCTTTGATTCAATCTCGGCCTACACCCTAATTAAACATATTTTATTGATTTGTTGTTCTCAAATCTCTCCTAGAAACTATTAATCGTGGGTTAATAATTAACCTAAGTTTTCCCTTATGTTTTGTTTAATCAAGATACGATCGTTGATTAAACCTAACCACTAAATAACCTAGGATACGATCTCTAGATTTAATTAGGTAGTAGCATTACGAATTAGAAAAACTGATTAATCAAGGAAACAATCACATACGATGTGTCATTTAACCTAGGTAATGTCATCCCTAATGATGATGAATCATTAGTCGCTACACATGAATTTCAACATAGCAATTACGAATTATATCAAAATTCTAGCAATGGGTATGTAATCAAACGATTCAATGAATGCATTAAAATCATCCTTTTACAATCCCAATGGGTTCATACACAAATAACTAAACAATAACGAAAATATGATTATCCATACATAAAACCCAAATCAATTAACATAGGATAACACACTCAATTTCTAATGAGCGAAAGAAACAACAGAAACAACAAAAACAATAAAAAATACTTAACCCGGGTCGTCGGCGTTGATATTACCTTCGAACCGGTGTTGGGATCATAGCCTTCCATGGGTCTATTCCAAGAAAAATGCGTTAGCCCCTTACTTATTTCCCTAGCCGAAGACCCCCTAAAGACCTCACTATTGCAATCTTTTGCTCTATCTACTGTTCACGATGGGACAAATAAACTTCATGATTTTTGTTCACTGTTCACGCAACTCTTCTTTACCTGCAGCTCTCGTCACTCATCTCTCACGCCGCAAGCCTCCAAGCCGCCAACTCCTTCTCTATTTTCTACTCTAGCCGTCTCTCTCACTGTTCTTTTGATGGGACAAATAAAGTCTCCTCCTCCAAAACCCTCAGCTACTGCCCTCTTATGCGCTTCTCCCTTAAACGCAAGCATGTGTTACGTTAAACGCAGCGTATGCATTGCATTGAATGTATGTGCGTTGCGTTGAATGCAACACAAACCTAGCTTTTTTCCAGCTGCATTTTGTTATCTGTTGCTCCTCAATGTGCTGTTGTTTCTGCCTTGGTTGTTATTTTTTTCTCAGCAAGCATTCTTTTTCTTTGTATTTTGATATTTTTCCTTGTCTTTTAATTTTCTTCTTCTTGCTCTATGAAGATAAGTAAAAATTAATCTCTAGAAATGGCCCAAATGTAATGCTTTTGACTCACTTTAATTTCTTTGCTTCCAAATTGTACCTAATATCATAAATGAATTAAAGTAAGTATCTTAAGCCATTTTATGTCATTAATCGCTAAGTGTAAAGGATTAAATATATCAACAATTAAATACATATTAGCAAGGAAGAAAGAATGGTGTGAAGATATGATTGACACTTAATCAAATCTTCAAGTTGGAGATTGTTGGAATGATAGGCGGTGGCAGTGGTCAATAATTAAGGCTTGGACAGCTACAACAATTAAGTCTTGGTTAACAATTAAGGCTTGGACAGTTACAACAATTAATGCTACTGGAAATTCAACAATTATAGCTGTAACATTTGTGGCTTGGACGGTTAATCGTTAGATATCCAAACCGCGTGAGGGAGGCCTATAAATAGGTCTCCCCAGTTCATGTGCATATCATCCATTCTTAAAAAATCCTTAATCCCTTTAGAGAGTGTTTCTCCTATTTCTTGAGAAATTAACTGTTTCTCTTTATAAAATAAAGAGAGGTTGTAACTCCTATTTTTTATAATAAAATTTCTTCTTCTTTCCTGTAATTTTTCCCTAATTTATTTAGAGATTTTCCACCTAAAATCTATGTGTTCATTACTATTCTTTCAATCATATTTAGCTGCGAACTAGCTCTAATTCGATCCACTTTTCACAACACGGGTATCGTAATTCTTTTCAATATGATAAGCCCATTTATTTCCTGCCATATTTTTATTAACATAACATGAAGGCAACAGCCAAATGTGATTGTTGAGAAGCGTTCGTATCTCTTGACTCATGACCAGTGAGTCAAATTTGGAGTTACTAGGAGTTATTGGAATAGTGAGTGCTAAGCTTTTGGTTACGACAGGGAAGAAGTATAGGGTGAGTTTATGAAATTAGTATCGTGATGATACTACGAAATTAAGAGCTAATATTGAGACAAATAACAATGTTATAATGATTATCAGTAAGGGGTTTGGGACATTGGAGATACTAGGATACAAACAGATCATTACATTTGAACTCCTGTAATTCAGTATGAAGCTAAAATTAATGATTTGATCAATCTGGACTAGAGCTAGCTAGTGGTATGGTTAGCTAATTAACCATAAGTTAATGCTTAAAACTAAACAAGAAATACATGTTGATTGTGATAATGGTTCTCAGTCAAATCAAGAACTGTAGATGTAAAGCAGCTGCAAAGGGAGATATAGTCCAAGTCTTTTTATATTCTATTTTTCAGTTATATATCAAACTACATTTTTATATATATCTGAAAGAAAATATTAATTCTTGACCTCCTCTACAAGTCTATTGGTATATAACAACTCAATAGTTAAGCTGTTAAAGGAAAAAAATTGAAGTTGAGCACTACCAGATTCACGACATTCATTATATAACTATTTAATGGATCATGTCCTTATTTCTGTTGCCCTACCATATGTCTATCGTGATTTTTAAGTTGAAGTGGAATGTGTGACAAAAACAAAGTCCAAAGACGCTCGCAAACTATAGAAAGTTTGCTACATTTGGGAAGAATGGCATTGTCAGGGTAATTAATTATGTAGACACATTGAAAACTTCAAACAGTACCATAATCTCATTGATTGGAATTCTTGACTTCCCATTGCTGGTGTTATTGGTCCATAACTTGGACCCTATTGCCAACTTTCATTGTTTATGCTCCAACGTTTATTGCCAACGTTCATTGTTTATGCTCCAACGTTTATTGCCAACATTCATTGTTTATGCTCTAACATTCATTTCTCCTATTACCAACGTTCATTGTTTCTTTATATATATGAGTCATGCATATGCTCAATAGGGTGTGTGGAACACTGCTCAATTTCTATTTTCTTCTCTCACGCATCTTTATTTGCTCCATCCGACTCAAGCATTTTCCTCTGTATACAAACACCTTACACACGTATTTTGTCTTACACATAAATTTTGTATTTATCTGCCTTCCTTTAATTTCGGAGACTATTCTTACTTTACACTTTGGAGTGCACCGAATCTGGTGAAAAAGGCGTTAACCCTGTGGTCGGACCCCATTGTCTTAATTATTATTGCTATTTTCACTAATAATCTAAGTCAGAAGTTTTTATTGTTGCGTTGCTACTGTTTGTTGGAAATTACTGCGATTTTGTTGCTACGTATTTTTTAGTAGAAGTCAGAATACGGTGCTATTTTTTCATATTAGATTATTTCGCGTGAGACATTTCTGCTTTTGGATTTAATATGTCGTTTGCAAATGAGATCAACCTAGGTTCTGCACTTACTATTCCTCACATAGGTTCAGCCCCTATCACCGTAGTTCTAAAAATTATACCTGACCTAACTAGATTAAAGCCTCTAGATAGGAGAAAGTTTAAACGATGGTTTGAAAATATTTTATTTTATTTTCAACAATACGAAATTGATTATGTATTATTTCAAGAGATTCTTAGTGACAATATTGACCCTAAGATTACTAAGGATAACCGTACCGTTAGGGGAGTATTGCTCAATCATATGATCAACCCTTTGTTTGATATCTACTGCAAGTGCAAAACTGCTAAGAAAATTTGGGATACTTTAGAAGTGAAATATGGGACGGATGATGCCGGTACTAAGAAATATGTAGTTACTAGGTAGTTAAAATTTACCGTTATTGATGATAAGTCTATTATAAACCAACTACATAAGTATGAAAATCTAGTTGCTGAAATCCTTGCTGAGGGTATGAACATGTGTGAGTTGTTTCAAGTTAATGCACTTATTGGGAAACCAGTTAAGGCATAAGAAGAAAGACAAGAAGCTTCAGGAGTTAATAGGACATATAAAGATTAAGGATATCAATCGTGCACAAGATAAGACCAAAAAACTCACCCTTGTCCCTATTGTTAAGGCTCATGTGGTAGAACATAGAAATGTTAATAACTTCAAGAAGAATGGTGGATAAAATAATTCTTTCAACAATAAGCAGGGTCAGTTTAAGCGCAAAAGGATGGATGGTGACTGTTGGTGGTGCCACAAGCCAGGCCATCCTGCTACCAATTGTCAAGCTAAAATCAACTGTGAGAAGAAAGACTAAGGATAGAAACTACGAAAGTTCAGGAAAGAAAATCAAACAGGGTACCAATAGGGTAACCAGAAGAGTTTTGGTAAGCCTCAAGCTAATATGGGTGAAGCTGGTAATGACGAGGAGGTCAGTATTGCTATGGTGTTTGAAGTCAACCTTGCTAGAAATTTGGTCGAGTGGACAGTTCACACAGGAGCTACACACCACATCTGCACCAACAAGGACATGTTCAAGGAGTTGAATGATGTTGCTGATGGTGAAGTCGTATACATGGGCAACTCTAGCAAAGTTCTTGTCCAAGGAGTTGGGAAGGTTGTTAACTCAGGAGGACTTTACGATAATTAGTTTTGATGACAATCAAATAATAATGTTAGAAATAAATGAACTAGTTTGATGAATGTATTAGGT
>JANQAP020000243.1:142561-158268 GCA_026874005.2 Erythroxylum coriaceum
TAAGAATTTCTCTGAATTGAGTGGAATTGGAGACCTTGCTAAGAGAATGGTGGCTACAAGAAAGCATCATGTATTCCTTTTAGTTTATTTGTTAGTCAAATTGTCATTACTTTTACTAATTGCTACGGCCACAGTGGAAAGAGTTTTCTTCGCAATAAAAATTATCAAGAGTTCACTTCGTAATAAAATAGGAGATGACTTATTGAATGATTGTTTAGTGTGTTACATTGAAAGAGGTGTATTTGCAAATATTGACAATGATCTTGTTATGAAAAGATTTCAATATATGAAAAATAGGCGAGGATCATTGTAATTTTAACTATTTTATATTCTTAATAAAACTCTATTTTTTATTTAATTTTGATATGAAAATTTTTATAAAATCTATATTTTATTTGAGCGCTCTTATCTTAAATTCCTGACTCCATCACTGCCCAAGACAGAGCCTATGTCTCAATCAAGACTTCTCAATAAGAATGCTTGGATAATAAGAAATAATTGTAGATATATAAGAATATTTTAATATACGAGCCATGTGAATGACATCCATAAAAGCTCAAAGTTCAAGCCCTGAGTTTTACAAATTCTGAAGTTTTAGTCTTCACCAATCAAGCCAAATCATTGGACCGAACGCGTAGGACAGGACATAGATCCAATTGAAGCGAGACAAGACTCAAAACAACTTATAATCAGTTGGTGTTGAGCTGTGCCACTACCCAATTCCTGAATTTGACTAAGAATCCCAAGCCATTCTATATTTCTCCAATTAAAACAATTTATTTTATTTATGTGTTTGAACAAAAACTAAAATTTGTTTGTTTCTTAATTTTCGTCCAATTATATTTTTATTAATACTTAAATGCTAAACAAAAGTTAGAGATAATTTAATTTATAAATTAATTAAATTATTAATTTTATTTTAATCTCTTACAAAATGATATATTAATAACCAGTAGCTATAATTCATTATATTTTATTTAAAATAATTAAGTAACAACTTGTAAAATTCAACGTGTAAGGTAATATATGTTTATTAATGCATATTTTAATGATTGGCTGCTTACTTTTTCTTTGTGGATGCAAACTATATAAATGTTTGATATTAAACAAACCATCTTATGTTATTTATTTTTAACATGTTATTAATTTAAGTATATACTCATTCTTGGGTGTAATAAATTCATGTTTCAAAGATATTTATCTTAAAATTGGGACTTGTTTTTTTACCCATCCTAATCCCAAATGTCGGTTAGATAGAATCCAAGGGGGAAAGAACCAATAGATTAGAACAGCCGCCAGTTGTGAGTCGACCGACTAAGGGTAAGTTGATATTTAGGTGGGGAAATATCTCTGATTTCTTGTGGTGAGAGATAAAAAGAGGAGTAATCCTTATCCAAATCGCAAGTTGAAGCACTTTAAACTTTGTTAATTGCAAAGTATGATCAGCGGTGTTTCAAATGTGGATAAAAATAAACTAAAGCCGCACGAGGAATAACTACCAGTGGATAACTTTGGGCCGACATCTTTGATGCCACCGCCAAGTTGCGATTAGCTATACATAATAATGATTATTTTCAGCAGTAATATCATACTTATGTAGGTTACATTTAGTTCTGTAGTGAATAAGCCGCATAGTAGGAAAAAGTTTTTATTTAGTGCAATTTTTAAATACAATCATATATTTAAATTTACAGGTGAATAATTAAAGGGTAAAAAAAGTGTAGTGCTGTCGTAAAAATTGATAAGTAGAAAGAGAATTACAGTAGGAAAGTACTTCTGCAATAAAAATTTCACTTTATATTAATAACCTTCTGATAATTATTATTTTTCATTATACCTCCTACTAATAGAAAGTATACGACTAATAATATATTTTTTATGAAATATTTTATTTACTAAATTTATTTTATTTATATTTTTATTTTAATTTAATATTTTCTTATTTATAATTTTAAATTTATATGACTAATAATATATTTTTATGAAATATTTTATTTACTAAATTTATTTTATTTATATTTTTCTTATGTTAATTTAATATTTTATTATTTATAATTTTAAATTTATATGACTAATAATATATTTTTAAATTATTTACACAACAATTAATAGTTTATTAAATCAATGAAATTTTTAATCATTTTATCTCTTTTCAGTAACCGCAACCGCACTTGTCAAACAACAATTTTCACGTTTCAGTAGTTACCAAAACAGCAATCCTAAACACATAAGTACTTATTGAGAATAAGTACTTATCATTTCTGCAGGTTGATTTCAGCAAGTTATCAACCGCTACCGCTCTCCTAAATTAAGTCATAATTTTAACTGATATTTAATTAGTAAAATAAAAATTTATAACTTAAAAATTTTAACTTATATTAGATCGTCATAAAATTGAAATTAATTTTTTATAATTTAAAGTTTAATTAAAAAAGAGATTATTAAATAAAAATAATTGATTTATTTTATTTTATAAAAACTTATAAATTTATAAAAATTAAGTAATCGATCAATAAATTGATTAACTTTTAACAATAAAAATTATTAAATTAAATTGAACCGAAAAATTAAAAAATATTCAAAAATTTTAAATTAAACTAATCAAATTGGTAAATTTTTTTAATCATTACTTTCAACCAATTGCTAATATATATCTAAATGTGTAAGATTCTAACTCCAATAAAAAATTTCAAATTAACTGTCCAATGCTTCTTTTATCAATACTTTGACTTTCTAGATCCCGAGTTACATTACTTTTTTTAGTACTGAATTTAATTTCTAAAATTAAAAAACCAACCCGAAGGCAATAAAAGAAGTGTATTTTCTCAACGTGATAAAATAGGTAGCCGACGTAATCCTAAATACAATTCCCCTAGTCCTAGTATATAATGTCTCCAAGAACATGTCATAAACCTATCGAGGTGGACTAAGAATTTATAACTAATAGAGAGCGAGTGTCCAAATGTTTAACACATCAGCGTCATCGTGGTCTCGGCTGGAAGACAAGCTGTTCGAGAGGGCACTGGTGGCGTTCCCGGAGAACACACCGGACAGGTGGGAGAAGATCGCCTGCCAAGTTCCGGGAAAGAGTTGGGCCGATGTGAGGCAACATTATGAAGAGTTGGTGAGAGATGTGGTAGAGATTGAGTCGGGGCGAGTTGAGCTGCCCAGTTATGAGGGGGAGGGGGAGGAGGAGGAGGAGGAGAGAAAGGCATGGTTTGGATTGAAGGGAAAGGAGAGAGACACAGAGAGGAGGAAAGGTATTCCTTGGACTGAAGAAGAGCACAAGTGAGTCAGGATCCAGACTCTAACTCTTTAATTTCTTCCATTTGATTCTAAGACATGCTAGTTTTGTTTCTTCACTCTAATCATACCATAAATCACATTACTGATGATAATCATCCGATTTTGTGGCTCCTAATCATCTAGTTTTATCTTTATTCTTTTTTTTTGAACTTTTTTTACAAAACATGATCGACACGTATTCGTCTGTTGACCACAGTTTTGTTACTAATTAACCACAGAAAAGGTAGCACTAGCACCTTGTTTAGATCCTGGAATTCAAAAAAAGGGCAAGTGTTGTTGAAAATGTATTGTTGGACTTGGACAGGTTGTTTTTAATCGGATTGGAGAAGTATGGGAAGGGAGACTGGAGGAGCATCTCGAGAAACGCTGTGGTGTCAAGAACACCAACACAAGTGGCCAGCCACGCCCAAAAGTATTTTCTACGTTTGAACTCAGGGAAAAAGGAGAAGAAAAGGTCCAGCATACACGACATAACCACGGGCTCGACCTCGATTCACGATTCAAGTTGGGCCATGTTCATGGATCAAACTGGGATTCATCAGTTGGATGATGAGATTCAAATCCCCTCCGCATGTCAAGGGTTTGGGTTTACCATGTAATGTTGTGCAGTGGAATTATAAAAGTGAAGGCAAGGAATCCTTGAAAATGTAAAGTCTTATGTAACTGGAGAATACACATGACACAAGGTTTCAGTGAGAAAATGTAAAAAAGAGATGTTGATATTCTGATATGGATTACGAAAAAACAATTTTTAAAAACATAATTTCATGTTCCTTCCCAAACATCAAGAATAGGAAAGTGCATAATTAAGAAAGAAATGAGGAATTCACCCAAAAAAAAAAAAAAAGAAATGAGGAAAATGCCTCTTAAATTACTTGTATGAGGTGCGTATAACTAAAAAGTAAAAAACAAAAACAGCTATTTAATTTTAACCTACCTACCTATTTAATATTTTCTATTTATACACAAACTCACTCTCTCATTCTTTTCTTTTGAATTCCTTGCCCCATCAAGTTGAGTTCACCGCGCGCAAAGTCTAATATCTGTAAATATATCATATATATAATCATGGCGATTCTGTACGCGGTGGTGGCCCGGGGGACGGTGGTTTTGGCTGAGTTCAGTGCCGTCACCGGGAACATCGGGGCGGTCTCCCGGCGGATCCTCGAGAAACTTCCGTCGGAAGCTGATTCGAGGCTATGCTTCTCTCAGGATAGATATATATTTCACATACTCAGATCCGACGGCCTCACTTTCCTCTGTATGACCAACGACACCTTCGGCAGTACGTTATGATCCTCCCTCGCTTCTGCCTTGTATTGTTGTTTTCAATTTAGCGGTTGATTACTAGAATTCTGCTTATGAGGCTTAGAACTTTGGTGGAGTTGTGGACAGTTTAATCGATTCGAGAGAGATGCTGATGGTTTTTCGGCCTCTGATTTTAATTCATTTCGTCATGCCATTGCAATTGAGAATCAGTTCGAGGCTTTACTGCGTTTTCTCTGATTGATTTGTTTTAATTTCATGTGATGGATATTAATTACGAATCTTTGTTCTGTCAAAATGTAACTAGGTCAACCCTCTCTTGGATAATGGTTTCTGGGTTTTCTTGTTGCCTTGAACGTAAATAACGTATGTGTTTGGTTCTTCGTCTAGGGAGAATTCCATTTTCATACTTGGAGGACATTCATATGAGATTCATGAAAAATTATGGCCGAGTGGCGCAATATGCTCCTGCCTATGCAATGAATGATGAGTTTTCCCGAGTCTTGCATCAGCAGATGGAGTTTTTCTCTAGTAACCCAAGCGCTGATACACTCAACCGTGTACGAACTGAAGCTGCTGAGGCAAGTATCTTCATTATAAGCAACTCTGAAAATTCCTTGTGTTCATTTCAAGTTTTCAACTTTATATTTGATTGTGCTCCAAACTTTATGCTTCGGATGGCAGTTTCTTTTCCTTTTTTTTTTTACATTTCAATTTAGGTTGTGAAAGATAAGAATCTGTTTCTTCATGCAAACAAAAGCGAAAAGATTGCTTTTGAATATAATCTGTAGTAACATAATCAAGCAATTAGTTTTTCTTGGTACCATTTTCATTGCCAGTCGAGGCATGCAGGTCGATCTCCAACATTGTCCCTGTGGATGCTCCTGAGGTTAAACATGCGCATCCTATTCTTTTTTCTTTATTGTTTTTATGTCTGCATTTTAACAATCGGGGCCTGAAACAGAGACCACTAGGCGATACTACCTTTTACTTTGCTCTAAAACCAAGATTCCCTTTGCAAGTTTGTGGTTTATTATATATCTACGTGTATATGTACATTTGTCTGGTTTTCTTGTTTGTAGTTTTTGGCACAAGGGGGAGCTGTGGCAGTGTTTGTGGTGGTTAGTTTTAATTGTCTTTTCTGCTGACAAGCAATTCGTTTGCAGCTTCGCACTATCATGGTGGACAACATAGATAAAATATTGGAGAGAGGGGACCGAATTGAACTTCTTGTTGACAAAACTGCAACCATGCAAGATGGTGCTTTTCATTTCAAGAAACAGTCAAAGCGCCTTCGTAGAGCTCTTTGGATGAAAAATGCCAAACTCTTGTAAGTGCCTATGATTCCCTAGTTCCTTCTGCTACTTGAGTTTGAGATTTTCTTTTCTGGGTGAATTTGAGTTGAAAATTTATGAAAGTTGATCTTTTATTGTTTCTGCTTTACTGATTGGAATAAGTAGAGAGACTATTAAAATCTCATACAGCATGTTGTTGGCCAAGAAAAAGAAAGCAGTGGGCCTGAAAATGTTAAATGTTGAAAACATGATGAAAACAAATTATTGGGGAAGTGTTGCTTGGAACATGTCATGGCCGTCATTTGTAATTAACTCTGCACCATTATTCCTCTCAATTTGTCAAATATCTCCGTAGTTTTTAATATATAAGAAAGAACGTCTTGTATGCCCATTAGTAAGTAAGAAACCTTAATAAACGCTTGCATTAAAATGCATTCCCCTTTCTCCTTCTTTCATGTTCATCTGCTCCTGTGTAGTCGTGAATATGCTGGTTTGAAGTACTGTTGAATTTTGTTGTGGGTGTCTAGACTTATTTGCCACATTTTGTGGCATCCCTAACTATCTCTCTCTAATTATTAGAATTTTGTAGGTCTATGCAATATTTATGTACTTAAATGAAGTTGCTCGAGTATTATTTGGAAGGATGTAAGTGCATGAATGCAATTGAAGATGTTATTGAATGAGTATTGCATAAAATGGTCTTTGGAATTATTATGACATTGTTGTGGTCATAAAACTGAAAAGAATAAATAACACGATTGCAATCTTCATGCCACTATATTGTATAGAATGCCATAGTAGATCACAACTGCAATAGATGGTTCAGTGCTTGACCAATCTCTCTTTCCATTGGCTAAGTATGATCTCTCTTGAGTACTATATGAAAATTCTATATGCTACTAAGAAACTTGAGATTGTCAACAGCTAAGCATGTATCAGCATTTTAAGTGAGAAAGAATCTACATTGACTTTTCAGGGCACTTTTAACAGTCGTGATTCTTCTGTTGCTATACATAATAATTGCTGCTTGTTGTGGAGGCATCACCCTACCGTCTTGTAGATCTTGAGTTGCAGTTTTGATGGTCTTGAATTTCTGATGAAATATGTCGTGGTCATTTGAAAGAGTCATGTTAATTATTTTGAAAGACAGCTTGGATGAATTATCTAATTTTCGGGTGTACATGGTGTATCTGTTCGTCTACAAAGTGCGAGATACCAAATTAATGTTCATATGGTTGAGGCTTTTGGTACAATTGGTATATGATATGGGAAGCCTGATGTTACATGCTGCATTCCTATTAGATTTTGATTAGTCTAGATAAGAGTTGAGTTAAACTATCTTGTAAATAGTATTTGATTAGTCCACTTTTGATGTTTACACGTTTATTTTATTGTTATTCTTTAAACATAAGTTTAAGAGAAGAGATTTTTCCAAAAAATTAAAAATTAGAAAGAATTTTTCAAAAAATTTAAAGATAAGAGAGTTTTTTAGAGATTTTTAAACTACAAAGGAGGCCTATGGCTTTTACCCTAAAACTAAAATAATTATTTGAATTAATCCAATATCATTCATTAACTTATATCTGTAATATAACCTGTCAGATTTGTTATCAGTTATTTAAACGCCTTCTTCTTTTAATGCCGTCGATTGGAGAGGTTCAAGTCAGTCATGCTTGTGCTTTCAAATTTTGATGTCTTTCGGAGTAACGTAGATAGTGGAATTTGAGAAAGGATGTGTCATTGGCCATTGCCCACTAGTTAAAAAATGTAGATTATTTTATTTTTCTTTTGTCACAGGGAAAAGTGATTGTTGGAAGTTGTAAGATGAACTTCTTTGATGTCTTGTTTGACGGTAATGAATGTATTATAAGGAAGTATTATGTTTGGACATGTAGACTCGTGTGCTCTCGAATGGACCTCAAGTTAGGGAATAAGCAAATTGTAAAAACAGTCCAGCAGATGGAATATTGGAATTGCTTATACTGTGTATGCGAATACCACCACACATTGTTATTCATATTTCTCAATATATTTATAATTACAACAAAGTACGATTTGGTCACAAGGTGATGCAAGATTCTAGTCCTGCAGTGGTGGCTTTGTGGAGACGAAGTTGGCGGTTCATAAATAAGAGTTGGTTGCTTCTCTATTGGCGGGGCATGCTTGCAGGAGAAACAAGCGAAGGATACATGTGAGGTGGTGAATCTGGAGGTTTTATGCAGCCGTTGGGGGCTTCATTACTGGTGGTGGTTTCACCGGATGGTGGTGAATAGTTGAAGGATATTTATGTACCAGAGGTGGTGAATAAGGAGCTTTGGTTGGAGGCAAAGATGGAGTCACCTTGTAAACGAGTGGATGCTGGTAAGTAATTTGCAGAGGTGGTACATTAGGTAGCGACTGGTAAGAAGTTGGTTTTACCTTAGAGAAGATAAAGGGAGGATTTGGCAGTGCTGGGAATATAGCAGGAGGCAATTTATGATGTGGAGTAGGAGGCCATTTATGGATGGGTTTTGGAAATTTAAATGGAGGCCATTTATGGATCGGCTTCGGATATTTGAATGGTGGTGCTTCAGGTGGAGAAGTCACGGAGCCGGCCATAGGTGGGGGAGTAGTGCCTAAAGAAGGTGGAGGTATATGGTGCCACCACCACCACTGTTGCGCATAAATGTTAACCTTTTCTCCACCAACGCCATTCCGAGCATAATCACTTGGCAAGACCCAGATAAGCAAACAAAGAACTTTCTTCAGTACAGTATTCATGGTGACAGAACAAGGTGAAAATGGAACTGAGCTACTGAACTTGGCATGTAAATAATTTATAGGCAATGGTAATGGCCACGTGAAGGGTGGCTGAAGCTCGTGTCAACACTAAACTAAGTCACTTTCTGTATCCTGCTGATACTTGGACAAATGTCATTAGGCTCATTAAAACGTTTTAATGGTGCAAGTCTTCATTTAATGTTTTAAAACTAATTGCTTTTTCATAAAAACCTAACTTGATTTCAGCCTGCAGCCCTGTACTGTAACTCAGTCTGCATTCTCAAATCCTTCAAAAAGACCTCTATTCTGGGTTACGGTGACAGAACTCTTAAGTTTTACGTCTACCTAAAAAATATGAAAACTAGGTTGAGGAGGCTGGTATTCAACTGTTCATGAGACTGCATCCCTGTTTCTATGCCAAAACGATCTCATTAATGTTCAGAAACTGAAACTGTTACGTTGTGAAGATACAATCGAGGGCTCTTAATGATCCCATCTGAAAAGAAAAGTGTTACATTTAATGATCAGTGAATAACAACAAAACAAAGTTGCTCTTGTACACTGATCCAAGGCGAATAACTATGGCATTAATGGCCATTTAAGTTGAGGCTTGAGGATTAGATAGAATGATCGAGCTAAAGTAAGAACGATAATAGATTGAATTAAGTTGAATGGAATAAATTATATTTTTAATTCAATCTCCTTCTAATTAATTTATATTAGTTTAAAATTGATCTTAATAAATTTATTTTAAATTTATTAAGATCAATTTTAAACTAATATAAATTAATTAGAAGGAGATTTATTTTATTTATTTTATTAAGATGGTATTAATTTTTAAAAATTCAAATTTATATAAAATATAGGGATAACATCTTCAAAAGTTTCTAATATTTTAAGCTTTGAAAATTTTCAACTGCGTGACAAACCTTTTAAAATCTTAAAAATTCAGTTTAAAAAAGTTATTTTTAATTATGTGATATGCTTACTAAAAAATCAACGTACCTAATGCATAAGATTCTCCGATTTGAAGAGGTCTGGGAGAGTCATTGATGTACGTTGCCTTACCATTGTATATTTCTAAAGAGACTGTTTCCTTTATTTGAACCTATAATCTTCTGATCACAAAGGAACAACTTTTATCAGTTACTCCAAGACTCTCCCTCATGCCATGTTTATTAAATATTATGTAAATGTTTATTTATTAACTACTTTGGCGAAAATTAATGTTTTAAATTGAATTGTTAAAGTTTTAGAAAATTGATCTCTCAATTAAAAAATTAAGTTAGTCATTCAATTGAAAATTTTAAAAATTTGGACACTGGATTAAAAAATTCTCAAAAGGTTGAGTATTTTAGAATTAATTATTACTAAAATTTAATCAATTCAAATTTAATTTTTTAATTTTATATTGTGTCTAATTTTTTATCCCTAATTTAAGTCTATACCAAACAATGACATGTATTCTATTTTATAAAATTTGTAAATACTTTGATTATAAGTTAATAGTATTCGAAATTACATATGTATTAATTAAATTATAGTATATTCATTTATGATATGAAAGACTAATTTAATTGTGGCAATCATAAACGCCTCAAAATAATGACTTACAAGGTTTTGCCAATTCAAAGTATACATTTCATTTAAAGTTTAACTCATAGACATATCTAATCAACATATTTAAGAAATTTGAACTTGTCTAATTATTGATAATTAAAATCTCCAATATTGGGAAATTGGGCTTTTTCACTTGACTATCACGGCCCAAAATGACAGAAAAAAACCCGAAACTTAACTTCGATCTCCTTCTTAGTCTTACTAGTAAAAAGCTGTTAAAGAAAGTCCTCCATAACTTTGCTTTCAACAGCATCCAAACGTAAAAGCACCCACCCTCCAGAATCCAGATTGATCGCAGTCAACATATATATATCTACCAAAGTTCAATTTTTTTATTAGGGCTTTTCGAATTTCGAATTGGGAATCCATGAGGCCGATAAGGCTCCCGGAGCCTCCCGGCCCCACCACCACCGCCACGGGCGTTCCGGAGATCTTCGAAGCTGGCAATTACGGAGTTATACGCCGTGCCGTCGTCATCGGAAACGGTTCGTCCGCCGCCGAGAACCAGAGCCTCGGTTTGGTTCGCGCTCTCGGCTTCTCCGATAAGCACGTCTTATACGTGAGTAGTATTTAAGAGTATGACCAAGTTCTTGTTAGGGTTAGGATTTGGGATTATCTGTTTTATTTTAAATAAATCTGTGTATCCGTGTGCAGAGAGTTACGAGGCCAAGAGGAGGCATAAACGAGTTGTTACATTGGCTACCCGTTTATATTCATAAATTTTTAGATTATGTGGTAAGGAAAATGTACGGCTACTCCAGGCTGATGATCACTTCACGAGGGAAGCCGTTATTCAATTCTTCTTCGGAAAATGGGAGTTCTGGTGTTGGCTTGTCATCGATTTTAGAAGCTGACGTGAAGCAGATTGTGCGCATGGCTCGCGACACCTATGAAAAGTACTTCCTTTTGTATTTTATTTTTGTTAGAATTATTTTCCATGCCTAATGCTTTGACAAAGAAGTCCACCAATTGGTCTTACAATTTCTGTGCCTACCATTACAGAGAAATGTCATCCTCTAACTTTTAAATCTGCAGGATATCGGCATAACCTAGTAGTATCCAATATCTTAAATGAATATTGGATTAAAATTTTCTTTTAAACCTGCAAAGAATTATGTTTTCTGCATAGTGCATGCTCCTATATATATATATATATATTTAAAAATTGCATGCTCCTTTATTGCTGTGTGAGATATAATCATCTTACCTTTTGCGTTTCATTTAACGAGGTCATTTTTGTTGTTATGAATAAGCTTATTTTGTCTGGAAACATTAGCTGCAAAAGGATCTATAGATCTTCAATCCATTAACAAGTTTATATTGTCGAACACAATGCTAAGCTGTGTTTACATAACCAACCATTTTAAATCTTATGGTCTCTGCTTGAAAGGTTATAGGACAAGTAAAACGTCTATTGTTGTTTGGAGGTGAAAGACGATGGATGGTTAAGGTAGCAGAATTATAAAGGTGCCTTTATTGAAGCTTCTTATATTTGATATCAGGCAATACGCAGGAAGATTTTTATTTAAAAATCCTTTGTACTCCACCAACTGCATATTGATAATTAACAACCTAGGTCTTCTATGCTTTCTTTCTTTTAAACCATTTACTTATGTGATCATTCAATTAGGAAAGAGAAAAGTATTATCCACTATATGTATTCATTCTAAACTGAACAGTCTTATGGTCTGCAACTCATATGCTAGTGAATATCTCCAGGGATGGACCGTTATTGGTGATTGCATCTGGTAGAGATACAATTTCTACTGCAAGCTCCATAAAGCGTTTAGCTTCAGAAAATGTGTTCGTTGTCCAGGTTTGTCATTTATCTTTGTATCAAGTGTGTGTGGTGATTTTTTGTTTTGCTTTACATAATATTGTTTTGAGATGGCTCTCTATGAAAAATATTATGGTGGTTCAATTTGCTCTTTGGTCATCATGATTCCTTAGTTTCAACAGATTGTTAGGGTGGCCGATATGTTTGAGCATAGCTTACTTTGTGTTTGTGTCAAAAGACTTGGTGAACCTAGATCCTCCTGGTATTGAAACTTCTGTAAAGCAGGTCGGAGAACTTGTGTGTAGGTTGTTCAGTGGAATTATACTCTATATTATTCTTTTTCCTTCTTTTCTTGCAAGTTTTGTGGCCAATTTGTTTCCTGGTAAAGTGTCTTATGGTACATTTATGTGGTTTTTAACGTATTACAGTGAGCAGTCCTTCACTGCTAGATACTTGTTTTCTGATTTTTCAGAGCAATTTTGCTATTCAGTGGATCCACCACTCCAACATATGTCTACAAATCACCTTTTGCAGATCCATCTGAATGGCTTGTATGATTTGAAAATATATGATAGCTTTGAAAGTATTCTTTGGGTTTTAGAGTCTATGGTTGGCAAATTTGTGCATTTTTTCAATTGGACATACATGACAATGCTACATCAGTAATTTGTGATTAGAGGCATGTTTTCTTTCTCGTATAAAGCATTCCTATGCTATATATATTACAGGATAGTTTTGTTCCAAGGGTGCCCTCTGTTCATATTACATATGTATTTGTTATAACTCTTTTCTCTTTCCTTTGGTATTACAGATTCAACATCCGAGGTCAGATGTTCATAGATTTGACATGGTGATCACTCCTCGTCATGACTATTATCCTTTGACTCCACAAGGACAGGAGCAGGTTCCTCGGTTTCTA
Organism: Erythroxylum coriaceum; assembly: GCA_026874005.2. NCBI lineage: Eukaryota > Viridiplantae > Streptophyta > Magnoliopsida > Malpighiales > Erythroxylaceae > Erythroxylum > Erythroxylum coriaceum. The sequence continues at coordinate 155,505 of JANQAP020000243.1, forward strand.
AGGAGGTGGATAACTCCACTTGAACCTCCAGACAAGCATGTGGTATGAATCCTGATTCCTTATGCTTATAAGATTCCTCTGGTTATGAAAGTCCATGTTATATCCGAGAATTTCTGACCAAATAAGAGCTTATTGTTGTTTATGCTGGGAACTGTATTTTCAGGTCCTGACTTTGGGAGCTTTGCATCAAATTGATTTTGCTACATTGCGTAGTGCAGCTAGTACATGGCATGATGAATTTGCACCACTGCCAAAACCGTTACTGGTTGTTAACATTGGAGGCCCAACAAGTAATTATTCATGCTTTGTCATCTCTACTGTTCTTTTGTCACTATATGGGGTCACTTCAAAATTGCCAATATGAAAACCTTTCCTTTTCGGTTTTGCTGGTCTCAGAATCCTTTTTTGTTGGACCAATTCTTGGAAATTTAACAATGGTGCTATTATACTTCCACACGGTTTTAAAACCCTTGGATAATAGTAAGATTTGACAGATTTTCCTCCTCTCTTGAGCTGGGGATATTTCAAACGTGAGCATTGTTATTATATTTTGATGTGTTCAATTTTTATCACATACCTTGATACCTATTTTTTACCAATAAATGGAAGACATTAATATGCATGGTTTTTATTGAAATTTATAGTAATAATAGATCAACTTTCTTATAAATAGGTTTTAGTCATTCCTTTTCTTTTTGTTTGTTCATGACCTTGTGAGTTTCTTTTGCTGATATGATCCTTTTCCAATAGGACGCTGTCGTTATGGACCAGACCTTGCAAGGAAATTAGCTGCTTCACTGCTTAGTGTGCTTACAAGCTGTGGCAGCATCAGAATATCTTTCTCACGTAGGACACCTCAAAAGGTATAAAATACATATATATTATAGTTTGTGTGAATATATTCACAGATTATGTATCTGTCAATAACCCATTCAATCCAAAAGTATAAGCTTAAGCTATTAGTGAGGCCTAGGACATGTTCCATATATTATCCTAACAGTAAGGTAAGCTGTGCTTGGCATTAATGATGTACTTTTTTTTTTCCCATGTGTTTGACCCACAGGTTTCAAACATTATAGTCAGAGAATTGGCAGATAATAAAAAAGTTCACATCTGGGATGGTCAAGGTATCTGCTTTGATTGGCAGCTTCGTATTCAAGTTTGAGTGGAGCACAGTATTTACAGTTTTAAAATTCACACCTTTCAGAACCAAACCCATATATGGGACATTTAGCTTGGGCAGATGCATTTGTTGTAACAGCAGATTCAGTTAGTATGTTAAGTGAGGCTTGTAGCACAGGGTATGCCTCCTTTATTTGATTCGTTAAGCATATCTATTGTCTGCAGGTAGACTTTTCCTTTTTGATTCTAAAAAGGTTTAAACCATTTTTTCAGGAAACCTGTGTATGTCACGGGATCTGAGTGTTGCACATGGAAGCTGTCTGACTTCCACAAATCTTTGAAGGAGCGAGGAGTGGTCCGACCATTTACTGGATCTGAGGATGTAAGTAGATAGATGGATGTTCTTTGCAACACACACACACACACACAGATATATATCTGTACATATATTAACTTTGCTGTTTCTAAGAGTTAGTGGGATGTGCATTCTCTCTTCTGCTGAATTGGTACTGATCGCCATGTGCCAATTTCATGTGGATTGACACTTCATTTTAGAGTTCACATCTATCGTCTGTGATAAGTGTGGGAAAGAATTTTTCTATTTCTCATATATTGAATAGGAGTATACAGCCATATATAGAACATTACAAGTAGGAATTTAAATCTGGAAAGTTATCTAAAGCTATCTAATGTAATCTCTTAATTTAAGGAATTTCAAACTTATCTTATCTTATCTATTTACAGCCTATCTATATCTAAGTATAATCTATTTACAGCTGTTTAGTATCTCAACACTCCCCCTCAAGCTGAAGAATAGATGTCTTCTATTCCCAGCTTGTATACAAGATCATGAAAACTTGAACTGTTCAACCCCTTTGTTAAAACATCAGCTACTTGATGCTCTGATGGAACATAGGATATACACACTAACCCTTCTTCCAAATTTTCTTTAATGAAATGTCTATCAATCTCAATATGCTTTGTCCTATCGTTTTGTATAGGATTATGAGCAATGTTGATGGCTAACTTATTGTCACAATAGAGTTTCATAGGGCCGTCCCATTTGACTCTCAAATCATCTAGAATAATCTTCAGCCAGAGTAGTTAACACAATCCTTGAGCAATAGCCCTAACTTCTGATTCTGCAGATGACCTTGCCACCACATTCTGCTTCTTGCTCCTCCATGTTACCAAATTTCGTCCAAGAAACATACAGTACCCTGTAGTTGATTTTCTATCCACTATGGAACCTGCATAGTCAGCATCGGTGTAAACTTCTAGAGTAAGAGTATTGTTTTTCTTGAACAAAATTCCTTTTCCTGGACTGCTTTCAAGTAATGTAACACTCTATAAGTAGCTTGAAGATGAGGCTCTCTTGGATCATGCATGAATTGACTGATCATGCTTATCGAGTATGCTATGTCTGGTCGAGTGTGAGCAAGATATATGAGTCTAACAACTAGTCTTTGATACATCCTTTTATTAACAGCTGGTTCTTCTTTAGCTTCTCCCAACTTGTGGTTTGGATCCATTGGTGTGGAGACTGGCTTCCACCCAATCTTCCTTGTTTCTACCAACAAATCAGTCACATACTTCTGTTGAGATATAAAAATCCCTTGTGTGGAATATGCCACCTCAATAC
>JANQAP020000244.1:0-27323 GCA_026874005.2 Erythroxylum coriaceum
ATTCTTTTAATATTTTAAAAAATATAATATTTTGTTAATTATATTTATCATAATTAATTAATTTTTAATAAAATTTTCTTTAGCATTAAAATTTAAGTCTAATAAAACTATGAACTATTACAACATATCACAAATTTTTGTTGATAATTACTCACTTTTTATGACCTAATATTTAATTTAAAAATTCTATTTAATTTATAGTTTAATGTATAATTTTTCTTGATCAATTTACAGTTTCTTAATTAGTTAGATATGATTTTTATATTTTTATCAATATTTATTCTAAAGTTTTAATTTTAAAGATTGTATAAATTGCAAAAATTATTTCATTTTTAAATATAATGAATTTATAAATATTTTTGATAAATTTCTTCATCTTAATTTTTATATGAATTTATAATTATTATGACATTTAATATTACATTTTCTTAATTAATTAAATTAGATTCTACTAGAACAATTATACTTTATACAAATTTTTTTATACCCATGCAAAATGTCACGAACTTGGACTTCTTACCAATAAATTGTGCGATACTTAAGTATTATTCTATTACACCAAGTCAACCTTACTCTAAAATGTTACGTATAAGACTAGCACAATTACAAAATAACTTAAGAGACCTAAGGAAAGCTTGGAGATAGTTTGCTAATAAAGCTTTTTCTTGAATGTTGAATGTAGGGTGTAAGATGTATGATATTTATAAATGAAACCTCTAAGGCTATTTATAGCCTTCCATCCTGTAAATGGATGGCTATGATCTATTTGATCTAATGACTTTTATTGATTCTCTAGAATATTCAATACAATTCGATATACATATACATCATTTACAGTAATATACTTTATTTTATAACGTTTCATAAACTTCTGCAAGCTTCCATAAGATTCCACCATGTTCTATAAGTTTCCAAGGTCTTCCACAAGATTTTAGAAGTTTTTAGAATCTTCTTTCCTCTTCTAGAATTTTGAGGAGAATTTTAAAAGATTATTTCGGCTAAACATCTTCGTGTGGGCTTTGAAACATATAGAACGTGACATTCTCCCCACTCAATTTGGTGTCGTCCTCGACGCATCCTCCTTGTAATCTTTGATCTTGTCTTTGTGGTTCTATAGTGTGAACTCATGTTCCCAGTTGGCTTCGTTATTAGGTAATCCCTTCCATTTAATAAAGCAGTTAACATAACTTGGAAGGCTACCTCTCTTCGGTATAACACGAAGGCCTAATATCTCTTCATCTTCTTTTTTGGGCATCATAGTGATGACAGTAGGGGATCTCTTTAATTCACCCTGCTAGGCTTGTCTTCATCTTCATGGTAGGTTTAAGAAGGCTCACATGAAACACGAGGTGTATGTCTAGATGAGAGGGCAATGTTAAATGGTAGGCAAGTTTGCCAATTTACTTCTCTATAGGGAAAGGCCCCTTGTAGTGCCTCACCAGTCCTTTATGCACTTTCACAAATCTTCGACTTTGGTGAGGGAGAAGTTTCATCAGAACCAAGTCTCACTTCACTGAGCTCTATATGCCTCCACTTAGCATCAACCCATTTCTTCATTCTCTTCGCCACCTTTGCTAAGTGTGCTTGTGCCATATCGGTCTTCTTGTGCCGACCTTTGGTGAACTTGAATGAAGCAAGACATGGAACTTTATATGTGACAGCAAGAATGAGGAGTTACTGGTTGTTGGCCAGCTGTAATTTCAGATAGGCTGGCTCTCATCGACTCGTTCTTTTACAAATTGCATGAAAATTGGGCAATATCGAGCAACTTTTCCCAATCATTTTGATTGGCACTTATATAGTGCCTCAAGTCCAACTTTAATTGTACGTCTACTCTCTCTGTTTGGCCATCAATTTAGGGGATGAAAATTAGTGGAGAAGTTAAGTTTGAACCCCATTAGCTTAAATAACTCTATCCAAAATCTTCCTGTGAAGCAAGTTTCTTGATCACTCATAATTGTCTTTGAAATACCCCAATACTTTACCATATGCTTGAAAAATAAGAGTGACATCTTCGGTTGTGAATTTCCCTGGTATAGGGATGAAAATATTGTACTTTATAAACAGATCTACCACTACCATAATGTTACCACATCCTTCAGACTTTGGTAGGCATGTAATGAAATCCATAGAGATACTCTCTCATGGCTTATCTATAATAGGTAATGGCTCTAGTAAACCCGCTGATTGGTGTTGATCCATCTTGTCTTATTGGCATACAAGATATGTCCTTTAATAAAGCTCGATATCATCGCGCATTTGGAGCCAATAATATATGAGCTCCATAAGAACCAAAGTGTGAGTTACTCAAGGATATACCACCCACATTGAGTCATGACACTCTTTAATAATCTCCTTTCGCAACCCTTACCATTTAGACACATAAATCCTCTAACCTTTAATGATAAGCCTACCATTTTTAAGCCAAAATTGTCATGTCTCCCTACATCTAGCTAAACTCTTGGCTTGTAAATCTTGCTCAAGTTCCTCTTTTATTAGGTCAACTAGAAAATATTTGGATTTATGATGGCGACAAGCTCCCCTTTTCTACTAAGGGCATCGGTAACCAAGTTGAACTTTTAAAGGTTGCACTCCATCATAAAGTCGAACTCAACTAAGAAGGCTTGCCATCTAACTTGTTTTGGCATCAACTTTTTTTGTGTGAGGAAATAACTAGTGATAACATTATCCGTCTTTACCACGAACTTGGTCGCTAACAAATAATATCTCCAAGTCCACAAGCAATGCACCACTACAATCATCTCCTTCTCATGGACGGTGGAATGACATTCAACATCACTTAGCTTACAACTTTCGTAAGCAATTGGATGTCCATCCTGCATCAAAACACCACCAAGTGTAAAATCAAAGGCATCAACATTTACCTCATTTGGCTTAGTAAAATCGGGAAGTGATAACATAGCTTTCTTCGTCACCATCTTCTTTAGGGCCTCAAATGACTTCTCACACCTTATCAATTCCACACTCTATTATTCTTCAATATATTGGTGAGTGGATATGTGAGGAGGAATAACGTTTGATGAACTTCTGATAGTAGTTAATAAAACCAAGGAAGGAAAGCGATTCTAATACATTCTTTAGTGATTCCCAATCACATATAGCTTGCACCTTGAACTTGTCTATCTATATCTTGCCTCCTCCAACAGTGTGCCTTGAAAACATGACTTTGTATTGTGTGAAAGCACATTTCTCCTCCTTTAAATACAACTCATTTTTCCTTTAGACTTAGAAAACTTGTCATAAGTGCATAACATGCTCTTCTAATTTTTTACTATACACCACAATATCATCCAAGTACAACTATACAAATTTATCCAAAAAGGATTATAACACTTAATTCATGAGGGTGAAAAATGCGACGGGTGCATTAGTAGGTCCAAAAGGCATTACTAAAACTTTGAAGGAACTGTACCTCATAATATAAGTAGTCTTTGGTATATCTCTGGTATATCTCCCCTGCGATCCTCATTTGATAGTACCCCGATCTTAAATCAAGCTTGGTAAACTATCTCTCTTCACCAAGTTGTTCGAATAAGTCAACGATCAGTGGTTTGGGATACTTTTTCTTTACAGTGCTCTTATTAAATACCTAATAATCGATACAAAACTGAAGAGAACCATTGTGCTTCTTTTGGAAAAGTACAGGTGCATCATATAAAGCTTTTGAAGGTTGGATATAACTTGCATCCAACAGATCCTTAAGTGTCCTTAAATCCTCAAGTTTGGGAAGTGCCATATGATAAGATATTGTAGCAGGAAGGGTAGCATCTTGCACCAACCTAATGTTGTGATCCACATTTCATTTTGGTTGGAGCTTCTTTGGTAATTTTGGAGGCATCATGTCCCTAAACTTTGTAATATTGCTCCAAGCTCTACATGAAGTTGTCCATTTCCTTCACATTCCTTGACCCATGGTATATCTTTGGTTTAGGAATGCCTACCCTCAAAGGAGTGGAGACCACCATTGGCATAAAAATGCTTCGCCCTTTAGCAATGACCTTTTTACAAATGACCAACTTCTCTTTTGTTTCTTTTAATGTATAAGTGAGTTTATTTTTAAGGGTTAATTCAACTATTGAAATAATTTTTTTAATAAAACCTTCTAATTTAAAAGGTTAAAGATTTGAGTTATGGTAAAAAGTTCAACTTAGAAAATGTAGTCCACCAAAAATAAAGACACATTGAGTTATAATCGCTACTTGAATTAAATATGTACCCACTTTATTTAGATAACAATTATAAGTTTCATAATAATAATAATAAAAATAATAGACTTCGTTTATTATGTCTTACGTATCAATTAGTTAAAAATTTAATTAAATTATTTTCATTAAATTTTATCTTTTTATTCTTATTATTTTTTAGAATGTGGTAATTAGTATTCAATATCTACGTTTATAAATTATTTATTTAATATTAAATAATATTCAAAATAATTGATTGATTCATATTGTTGATGGCATAAAGAAGCAAATAATTTTGTATATCAAAATTTAAAAATATTATATGAAAAATGTAAAAAAGATTAAATTTAAGATGACGTGGATAAATACAGATCATTTATAATTTTATAAAAGGATCTTACTATTGTAGTTATTAATTTAATAATATACAAAATTAAGAGTTGTATAAAAATTTTAAAAAATAGATAATAGCCGATAGCAGTGAAAATTTACTACAAAGGAAGGAGGGAATGTAAGGGTTGAATTGAATACGTCAACATATCCATCCCTTACTACACTCGGTCTCGGTCTAGGTCTAGGAGACTCGTAAATTTCATAGTTTTATTTTATTACAGCTGCACTCTCCAGTCCACACACGTGTAAAGTGACTGAGAGAGAGAGAGAGAGCAGTATGTACAAACGTGCGGAAGGTGTTTGTGACAGTGCGCCACGTGTGAAACCATTGTCGCCTAGCCGTCCCCCTCCGATCAAAAGCCACAGCCTCCCGTTTTATTGTCTATCTCTCTATTATGTTTCGTTTCTCTCTCTAAAATGCTCTCCTTCGCAACCAAGTTTTCGTCTTTTATCTCCTTTTTCTTTCTAAACCCTGAAAAACGCCCAATCGTTTCTTGACCCAGATCTCTGTCTTCTTTGTCTCTGGTGAGTCTTTTTCTTGTAATTTGCACTCGGTCAACTTTTAGGTTTTGTCGGCTGTTAATCTTTATCTTGATCTTTGTGCGGTTGCTGATACTTTTGAAAGATACTATGGAGAAAAGTACAAGTATTTGAGGGAATAGTCTGATATTTTTCTTCACTCTGTTGCTTTCCGTCTCCTGTAGTTTGGGAGACAATCAAGACTTGGTATCTTAAGTGTGTTTTTAGTTTAATTTTTCGCGTTAAAGTTGATGACTTTGATTTTATAAAGGAGGGATTATCGGTCTAGATGGTCTATTCGTGCTTCTTGATTTGTTTTTCTGTCTGGAATCTATTTTTATTATTGTGCGATGAGCTGTTGTAATCTGTGCAGGTTATGAATTAGTGACGTTAGGGATATTTCAGTGGATATTAGGGTTTTTGATATAATTTACTTTGTGTTTCTTGTCTTTTCTTTGGAGGCAACTGGGTTTCTCACATTAAAGAACTCTTTGTTCGTCTCTTGATGAAGCAAGCTACGATCTATTTTTTTTTTTTTTGTAATTGTTGGAATTGTGTGTGAAAGTGGCTTGCGTTTATTGCAGCTTCAACTTTTGAAGGTGAATTTGGGATTTCTTTTTTTCCTCGGTAAAATTCGACTACTTAGAGAAGGTTATTATTGTTTAAAAGTAGGAGGTCTGGGTCTCATGAGAATTGTCAGGGGAATGCAGAGATTGTTTGACTGCAAGGACGAGCTGGACACAGTGGGCTGGAAAGAATCCTTCAGCCAAGGTGTTGGTGTCACTGTACCCAAAGCAAGGACTCGTGATAAACCCATGACCACTAAAGTCTCTTTCCGTCTCTGAATTTGGGTCATTTTGAAAGGAGATTTAGCTGTTGAAATCTGAGTGGTCGAGGACTGTAAGGATTGAGAAGTTGAGACCATGACTCGAATATTGATTCAGCGTGGCAGTGGTTCTTCTTCAAACCAGAGTCGTGCAGGTTCATCTGCTGCTGCTATGCGATCAGAGGCACAGACTAGTCAGACCCCTCAAGTTCCTTCAGCTTTGAAAGAAGAGGAAATACGTGATGATTCACGAGAACAAACTATTTGTGACGAGTTATTGGAGCCTTCTGGGACTGCCGAGACTAAGACAGCTAAAAGTGATGATCTTTTGACAGGAAGCAATGAAGAGAAGAATGAGAAATCAAGTGATGACATTGGCGACAATGAGAAATCAAGTCGTGATGAGATTACAGTTACTGGGAACTTGGTCAAAGGGGTGAAGGTATCTGGGAGATCAACTGGGAGTGATAATTTAAATGTTGAAACTTCAGAAGCTGCTACTGGAAGTCCACAGCCCCCACCTCCCCCTGTGCCACCTCCAAAAATTTCTGCAACATACGTAAATTCAAGGCGACCTATTTCAGGAGGGTCAAACTCTGTACGAGTTGGGGCATCTAGGAGGCCAGTTGCCTGGTCTGTTGTTTCTACAAGGACTTCACCACCTGGCTCACGGCCTTCCTCACCTAGGTCCCATGGTGAAAATGAGGGGTACAATAGTGCTGATGAGCAAAGCCCTTGCTATGTCTCCTCCTATGATGATGTGGTATGCTTCTGGTCCTTGTTATGAGTATGCTTTAGTGTCCTGAAGGAATTTTTTTACGTAACAATTTTCTTGTTTAATTGTGGAATATATCTGCTTATGAAAATCAGCAAGTAAGTGATTTGTGATTTGTATCTGGTCATATTATGTGACTTCTCTTTTGTCAAATTTTGTAGTCAAAGATGATCATCTTGTCTAGTTGATATCTAATGAGACTGCTTTTGAATTTGATATGTCCACTGGTGAAAGTCCTATTAATTGCTTGTAATTGACTAATATTTCCTGACAAAAATCATTTGAAATTCTCAATTTTATGTTGATATACTGGTATTTCTGTTCCTGTGGCATAATAGACTGCCTTGTTTTCAAGTGTTGTGAATTTCAATCAATGATGTGATTCAACAATGAAGTATTTACAACAGACATTCTATCCTAAAAGTTGCATGCATTCCAGGAAAGAGAACGACAGTTTGAGATTGATATTAGGCACTCTAAAGGATTTGAAGTGAAAAGAATGTTGGAGGATGGAAATTGTCTATTCCGCGCTGTAGCTGATCAAGTGTATGGGGATTCTGAGGCGTTTGATGAGACCAGACAAATGTGCATAGAGTATATGGTGAGTGTACTTTCCATCCTGGTGTTCCAGAATAAAATGTTTAGATTCATGGTCTTTTGATGGTATATGGCATTGCTTCTCAATATTAACTCAAATAGGTAGTAACTTTATGCTAAATTTCTCAATGACATTAAAAGAGAATACAGAGCCAAGGGAGGTAGGGAAGGGCTTGAGTGAAAAGAAGGGGAGGGTTAGTGATGTAGAACGTAGAGAGAAATCAACTGGGTTTCGATTAGAAACTTGAAGAGACAAAAAGAATCAATGAGTGACATTGATTCTTCTGGTCTATCTATAAACAATATCAAAGAAATTTCTGAATAACCTTTCAGCGTTATATATGACAGAAACTACTGAATATTTATTGCTGTGAAGTTCTATGTTATATGGACATTTACAATTGATCTAACTATCTAAATACTTGTCAAAGAAGAGATAGGAACCTATCAAAAGATAAGGTTATTGAACATGGATACCTATCTTAAACAACAAAATGAAAGATATTATGTGAAAGGTAATCGTCTCATTCTCCCTGCATCAGTATCCCCATGCTGGAAATTTTTCTGCGACTGTAGGTGGTTCTCCCAATCTTTTGACTAGGAAGTGAAGGTACTGTTTGTTGCTTCATGAACGAGCTTCCTTCATGACCAAGCTTCCTTCATGTCTAACAACAACTCAAATATTTCTCTAGGTTTTTTAGCTAACTGCTCATATTGGTTACTAAGTGCATTATGTTGAAACCCATGAAACTCAAACAAATCTATCACACTAAAGATTTGATGTGTATGAAGATCGGCTGGAAGCTCTACTGCTAAGCAGTAGAAGTCAAAATTTTGCGAGGTCCAATATCCCTTTATTGTAGCTTGTGATAAGTTCTCTTAGGAAATCTCTTCTTTCTTAAATGCATCACAACCTGCTCAGCTTTATTAGACTCAAAATCTCTCCTTTCTTAAATATACCACAACTTTGGTCTGCTTTAGTAAACTCAAAATATGTCCTTTAATAAATGAACCAAATTTAGCCACCTTTATCAAACTCCTTAAAATTTTGATGCTGGTTAAGCCTTTTTTATATTCTTTGTTGCTAGCTTTGGTTGCTTCAGGCATTTTTTGATGAATTCTTTGCATATGTTTAACAAATGCTTCACCATCCTCACTTCCTTGTGGTAAAGGAATGAGGTCTACTACATGTGGTGGCTTAAGACCATTGGGGCTCTAATGAAGTCAATGGATTGATTGAATTCTTGTAAAAAAATTCTGCGAGTTACAATATTTTGTCTAATATCTTAACTTGATCACCAACAAGGTAGTGTAGAGTGTTTCAGAGGCTTTGATTCTCCAATTCTGTTTGTCTATCTGTGTTGGTGATTATTTGGGTGTAGAAAAGTGGTTCCCATCCTCCTTCAAAAAGAACGCCAATGGTGACCCACAAACTTCACTAAGTCTAGAAAATGGTTATATAAAATGTTAAACCTCATTTGTAAACATTTTCCTGTGTTCAGCCGCAGACCATTATATTGTGTGTAAATGATATATGATTATGGACTTTCTAGTTTGGCCCTTGTCTAATATACTATTTAATATTGAGGGAAGTGCAAAACTTTGTTTTCAAGCTTCCTTGTATGCCTTGATTATTGAAGGTGAAGTGGTCTGATATGTTGCTGTTCCTTCAGGAACGAGAGAGAGATCACTTCTCTCAATTCATTACGGAAGGTTTTACGTCTTATTGTAAGAGGAAAAGAAGAGATAAGGTATATAAACTGTAACCTACTAGCTTCTTGCTCAATTTTTGTCAAAATATTCTGACAATGTTTTATTATTGTGAAACCCATTCATGTATTCCTACTCTCTTAGTGTTTTCATCAAGACTAGTTGCATGGTTTTGGGATCTGTTGTTCCATGTTTGAGATTCTTTAGATTAGTAAGTTGACTTTTGCAGTAAAGGGTGAACTGATGAGTTGCAATATGTTTGCTGGATTGTATTTGCTTTGCTAATGGAGAAATTGTTACAGGACTAAAATCTTGTGCCTCCCTCATGTTCATCTCTGCAATGAAAGTGCTTTTTTTTTTTTCATTATCATTTTTGTGTTTTGGTCTGGGGCATGCGAGTTTGTATTTAAAATTTAAGTTCAACTTGCAGGTTTATGGAAATAATGTGGAGATCCAGGCATTGTCTGAGATTTATAACCGACCAATTCACATCTATTCCTATAGCACAGGTCTGCTATATATAATTCATAATTTTTTCTGCTTGCTGCATTTTTTTTTTCTGAAAAACGTAATTTGGTGGTGCAGAACCCATCAATATATTTCATGGCAGTTACAATACTGACATGCCACCAATCCGGCTAAGTTACCATCATGGAAATCATTACAACTCCCTTGTTAACCCACGACAGCTGACAATAGGTGCAGGGCTTGGTTTCAGCAGTCTTCAGGGGGTATACTTTTGTCTCTGCTGCTCAAATTATAATTCTTTTTTGTGTTCTATTTTGTAAAATGGAATCTCCTTCTAGTGTTTGTTATTTACTAATGTCAGAATTGATTGTTGTACTAATTGTTCTTCCTATAATTTGAGTTTTATGGAGAGGGAATTTGGAATTTTAAAATGAAATCTCCAGCAGCAAGGAATCACCTATTATAATGCGTTGGAATGAGGTCTCCTCTTCTTGTTTTCTTTGAGTGTGTGTTTTGGTTGGGATGGGGGTGGAGTTGATGAGTGGTTAGTCCTTTCTTATTTAATATGAAAGCAACAGAACTTCTTTGAAGACCTGTGTAAGGAAGCATTCCAATAGGTCTCAAATTTCTATTGAAATCTATAGATACTTGACCTTACTTGATGGAAGCAGGATATATGTTTGTTACACTTGAAACATTGTTTTGATCGCAGAGAGATGTGGACAAAGATCAAGTCAAAGCTGCTATTAAGGCTCAACAAGATAAACAAATAGATAATGCAAGTATTTAATTTATTTTGTGCTACAGTTGTTACGGAATTTTGCATATAGCTACTTACTAATATGGTTTTGCTTGTCATTCATGGCGCTATGTTTGTAGGCACTTCTAGCAGAAGGGCGATTTTACTCTGATCTTGAGCTTACTGAGAAGGAGATTGAACGCATGGTGATGGAGGCTTCTCGAGTTGAGTATCTAGCCAACGAGAAATTCAAGCAGCAGCTTGGTTGTAAAGAATCATCTACTTCTGGTGCTGAGCCTTCATCTTCTGGAGCTAGTAAGTATAGGAAACTTGATTATGATGGAATAAGTGTTCCTGTAAGTTAATATATTCTTTTGTGTTTCTGAAGTGCAGTGACGTAGTAACTGCTGATTTCTAATGGTTTGAGTGCTTTGCCATTAAGGTACAAAATTGGAGTTGATACTCATATTATGACAAAATCATGTATTTTTGGAAGCAGGATCATCAGGTAGCGAGACAAGGGCTGATGGCACAAGAGAATGTGATTTACAGGATACTGTACTGAGCAGTAGTATGCAAATGGTGCTGTCCATGGGATTTAGCTACCTGCAAGTGATAGAGGCGTACAGTATATTTGGTGATGACGTTGATTCTGTGGTCTGTTATCTCCTGGAAACTGGGAATAGCAGCAGCAGACGCAAGGGCAAGGCAACTAAATGAGATGTGGCTTTGGCATCTTCGTCTTGACACTGTAACTTTCGAGTTAGGACAGAAAAGGGGGAAAAAGAAAAAGAAAGGGTTATCTGGTATAATTCACTAGATGTTTTCCAGAACTTTTTATGTTATCCAGTATCCAAAATTAATCAATAAGATAGCAATGACTCTGAACAAGCTACTTGTTAAGTAGATAATTGCGAGTCTTTACGTCTTCCGCGTTCTCATCAACTCAGTTTAGCATTATTGTAGCTTTATTCAACTCGAATCTTCTGGTTGAAAAGGAAAGGAGTTTGTACTTTGTAGAGCTGTTTTGATTAACATGATAGATAATAGGAGCTTAACCCCTTCTAATATAATCCAAGTGAGGATTTTCATGGTGCTGACGGATGCTAGTTATTAAGAAAGGCATCAAAATACAAATTTTCCAGGGATTAAATGAATATTAAACTTGTTGCAAATACGGAGTTAACATACAAACTCTGGTATTATAGGAAAAGGGCTCTGGCTAGAACTTTTCAAACAGAACTTAGTATAATAATATTTGCATATCCATCCCTCGAACATGTACTCGTCATTTTCTGTTATTTACTTGAAAAGAAAAAAGAGGGAAAAAAGGGTTTTCAGATTTGTCCGCCGCCGCCGCCATCGTCGTTTTTGCTGTAGACTCGCCGTCTTTATCAACAAACGCTTTTTAGGTCAGTTTTGTGCGCCTTAAATGAAATAATATCAATTGATTAGTTAATGAGTTTATAATGTGGTCAGGTTTTTGATTCCGATGTCGTCGATGTAGAATCGAAGATCGATTTGTGTATGTGTTATAGTGCTTCGTTCTGTTGCTGTTGAAATTCGTGTAACTCTCTTGCCAATTACTTTCAACTCTTGCAAGAACAACTGGTTTGTACAATGTATAAAATATAGGGCAGTTCCGAAATATTTTTGTGTTCAACTTTGAAGTACCCTAGAATCTATACAACTTCTTTCCTTCTGTCCATTGTTACGAGGCGTCTGCTGGTGCAGTTTTGAATACCCAGAGGATCACAATTGTTTTAGTTGATCTTTCTTTCTAGTTTGAATTAAACTGTGTTGCTTCCGTCGGTTTGGATGTTGCGTTATTTTCTTTTTGTTTTTCATTATCAAGCCAACCAAGGAAATAAAAGAGTTCTTGATCTAGTGCTTTATCAGCCTATTAAAATCAAATCAGGTGAGCAGCCAGGATCTGAACACGAAACTGGTATTAGCATCACATTGTTTAGAGAAATGTTTACGAGTATTTACTTAAGTCTACAGTTGTACATATTACATCCTTGTAGTGTCTTAATTCCTGTTAATAAGGTCATTGCAATTGATGCAAGGTATAATGGCGGCCTTTATTTGTAAGATGTTTCTCAAGAGCAATTCCACATCTTATCACATGTTCTTTAACAGAGGATTTGCCTCTACCCTATTCGTCAAAGGTATCTTATCACTCATGATTCTTTGTTGAATGTTGAAAATGCTTTTTATTTCTTTTTTAAACACTTTTTAAGGAGTTTCGCCTGCAGGTATATCGTTTTCCAGCACAGAGAAGTCAATAGCAGAGGCGTTTTCGAAGTATGGCAAAGTCGTACAAGGTTGTACTAGAAAAGAATAGTTTTTTTCCTTAATTTCGTTATGTTTATACTGGTTTTCTTCTCAATACATTCATTCTCGTGGTTTCAGTTAAGATAATAATGAATAAAACACTAAACAGACCCAAAGGTTTCGCATACGTGACTTTCTACCAAGAAGATGAAGCACAGAGAGCCTTAGCAGGGATGAACGGAAAGGTAAAAACTGCAGTACTATATGGAATTTGAGTGAAATGGTTAAAATATAAATAACGATGGAATTATGTATCGTTTGGCAGCTCGTTGATGGACGCGTTGTCTTTGTAGATAATGTTAGGCCGATTGGGCATTCAACGAGGATTCAGACTTTAGAGGAGAAAGGATTAGGAACAATCAGTCCGGCTGATAAATAATTATTCCTGTTTACTTGAGTTCGACTCCTATCAGACTTTTTTTTTTGGGGTTGAGAAAACACCCATTTCCATTTCATTATATTGCTGTAGGACAATAGTCTATCTGCCAAAAATTCCTTCCTACACAATCGTATAATTCAAGAATGAAAGGGAACAAAGCTAAGCGGCATGAATCTGTCTACAAATGATCCTTTGCAACCAAAACGTGGCACATTTTTTAATTAAGCTGAATCTAGGTTAAATGGTCCTCATCTGGCATATCAAATTACAAAAAATATCTTACAAGGACCAAAATTTTGAGCAAATTTTCTTGATTCTCAGCTAAACCAGATTTATACTGTAACTAACTTTGTGTGAGCACTGGCTCTAAGCTACATGACAAACCCTCGTGACAATGAAAAAGATAGTGGTTCACCAATCTGGCTTCAATCATCAGGCTGTTTTCACCTTGCGTGAGTGAGGCCGGCGAAATAAGCTTATCAGATCATCCAAACCCTGTTTGGCACATAATTATAACCATGAAATTAAATTTTTTTAGCTCATGCAGCATAAGAAAGAATATGAGAACATAAGTTAGTAAAAGAAAATGTATCGGCATTCTGTGCTAGATATAAGAAAGAGTGAATACCTTTGTTGTAATGACAAGAAAACTGAAAAGCATTATCAAATATGATCCCAGCACAAGAAGCAATAGCAAGTCAAATGTTACACTTGCGACCTGTAAAACAAATTCAAGCTGATCATTGTTACTCCAGCCAGTAGCAGTAGTAAAAGCCAAATAGCTCATTAGTTCACACACTGGTGATATACGATATAATATATTCCGTAAGAAAACGTTTCAAGATAAGAAAAGCGTGCCTTCAGATAAAGAATAACAGTTGATCGCATTTACGTTTCAGGTCGAACAAAACATTAACTTGAGTCATAATACAAGCATGAGAAAAGAAGAAAAACAACAAAAGAAAACATCTAGCTTCTACAGCTTAAAATATTTTCAGCGTGGATGAAAAGAGGTCAGGATGGATACAATCACACAAATATATCTCCCTCAAATACATCAAACACTTTAACTTTCTAGCCATCTTTTTGTTCCGCCCTTAGCCTCTCTTCTACAAAAGTATAAACAGAATAATAATATAAAGGAGACATTACATTTAAGGTCCAATAAGTAGTATTGGTGAATGAGAAGACAAGGCAGCAGAGCTTGAAAGATTGAGCTTGCATATTGCTAATTTATCCCCTTTTTTTTTTTTAGCTGAATTAGTGATTACAATTCCTACAACAATTGGTAGTTCATGAGTGATTGAATTTTAGTTTTTTTGGCTGCCAGCTACAACCTTTTGACCCAGAAACTACATTCTTTCGGCCTAAATTTGATTGCCTACTCTAATGATGCAATAATAAAAGACTGACCTTAATTTGGGGTATGCTAACCTTGAAAATTTTCTTTACCATGTTTCTTTGATAAATCTCATCTATTTAACCTTACCTGTCCTTCACAAAGAAGCTCTATCTGCAGCAAATTTTGCAATTCCCACACGTACAGCGAGTCATAAAACATTAAAATAATAGGATACACAAAAGCATTATTTGGCATTGCAAAAAAATACAACCAGAAACCCACCAATAAACAAAAATTAAAAATGCAACAACCATGTTATCATGAGAAGACAAGAGATGTAACAAAAGTAATAACCTGATAAACATGCAGTTTAGTTCTGGTTGAATCGTAGAATGTAAACATCCCGTCAAGCAACTCATGTTGGACATCTACTTCATGTGTATGATCTGCTATTTCCTGTAAATGAGTAGAGTAAGGAATGTGGATGTATCATCATAAGGCCAGAATATATAATAAAATATAAGTTTTTCAAAGCTTTTTCTATTATGTAAGCTATATCCTCTCAAATATTGTGTATGATATCAATAGTTTATCATAGTGTTATTGCAGCTTCGCTTAAGATGCAAGTCCTCATCTCAATCCCAGCCTCTTACCCCCAAGTGCTACCAAAGTATAGCATTCGGACCATGTACTTTCAGTATAGTGTTGGCTCAATTTCTATTCCTAGTATATAGCCTTGGCGCACGAAAAACCATCATTCCATCTCAAACAGGTTATTGAAAAGAAATTCAAGCTTAATCACTTAACCATGAAATTTTGGATGCAAGACAAGAAGTTATAACTTTACGTACATTCATTACAATCCTAACATACTGTGTCCACAGCACTACAAAAATTCTGGGTAGGATATTTAGGTGAAAACCAATGTTGCTGACAAAAAATCCGGAAGAAAGAACATCACAAAAGTAATTAGCAGCTGAAAGAGGTGTGAAGGATCAACCTTTTCCAATGCCATGATAAAAGGATCATTCTTCGACAGAAAAGGTGCCACTCGAGGTGTTCGGGACAAAAGATCCAACCATGATCTTATGTAAGAGGGACTGACAGCCAAGCTACTGTCATCAGCAAAGATTTCAATGTTCTTCCCTTGGTGACCATAGATATGCCTCTGGACAATTTAAGAACAAGGACATATTAGAGAACAACATTATGATTCAACAAAAGGTAGTATCCTTGTGGGGTATATCATTTATAAAACTTGATGGAAATTTTTTCGATGGTTAGGCCACAACATATAAAGGAAAGCCTAG
Source organism: Erythroxylum coriaceum (assembly GCA_026874005.2). Classification (NCBI taxonomy): domain Eukaryota; kingdom Viridiplantae; phylum Streptophyta; class Magnoliopsida; order Malpighiales; family Erythroxylaceae; genus Erythroxylum; species Erythroxylum coriaceum. Next base: position 15,601 of record JANQAP020000244.1, read on the forward strand.
AGGTAATCCAGTTCAGGTACTAACAAAAGTCTTTTTATCGCTACAGTTGGGAAGTTTGACAATGGAGTACTAAATATGGAAGAAATTAACCTACCCAACTGATATGGGGCTCAGGAGTAGATGACTTAAATGACTTTTCTTTGATTAAGAATTTCCAGGAATGACTTATAAATGAAATTTAAAATCTAGCAATGGTGGAAAGCTGCAATATGATCTTACACACACAGGTCACATAGACCAAAAAGGCATTAATTAACAGGATCGGTTTAAGACCACATAAAAATGCATCCACATATTGAAAGAAGTCAGAGGCATGTTAAACTTACAGCAATACTCTCAGCAACTAATTTGATACTCTTGAAAATAGCAGTTTCATTAACAAAGATTCTGCACAAAAACAAGATATATTAACATAAAAATGAAAGTTACAGCCCAAAGACATTAAGGTTCAAGTAAAGAAATAGAACCTGCTATCAGAAAGACCTCCTGTGCTTTCTAACAATTCAGGTGCAACAGCAAGTTGAGAAAGGGTGGCAGCAGTGACCCTCAACCTGGAAAATTGTTCATGTTCCCAAGCTACCTACAACGGATCATCAGATATATCACCTTGCTTAAGTGAAAAAAAGCATACCGTGCTAGTGTCCATTAAATCAATGGTATAATATAATTCCAAAATAATTTTGAGAAACCAGTCTGCGCCCATCAAACTGATAAAGGCCTTTGGTTAAAGGCCAAAGTTGAAACAAGGTTGAACTAAGACTAAATCGAAGTAGAATTTTGCAAGTTTGCAAGTTTGCAAGTTTGCAATCAGCATAATTTTATTAAGTTGTCACCAAATTCTAAAGGCTAAATTGGAGAAAGCATAGTTTGGAGTTTACAAAATTTTCATATTTATAACCAAGGTTTTCATGTCCAATATGCGAGTCTCCAAGAGTAAGGACTGAACTGCAAGTAATTCAATCTAATGGGGTTGACCAGTTAATCAAGAAGTGTTGTGCAGCTTTTCTGAAGTTCTATCTTCAATCATAAGGTGTAATTCAAACTCTATGAAAACAGGCAGAAATGAACTTTTCTAAGGAGTAGAACAAAACTGCAATAGACCAGTTGAGCTTTTCTAGACTAGTCAGTCAAAAGGTCTCCATTCTCTGTTGAACCATCATACCAGATTTTTAGCTGATTATACATTATATTTATCAATCAATGCTCATAGTTGACATTTGCAAGATGAATATTATTAATTTAAGAATGATACAGCATGTTGTATTATTATATATTTGGCAAAATAAGGAGCCAGTCCAAGTCAGCATCATGGAGTCATTATTAGAGTGGGAACGGGCCAGGCTAGATCCAAGCTGTCAATACCCAGGCACTCCAAAGCCCGATCAGGCCGGGTCAAAACAACAGATCTGGCAAAAACAAAGCTGATGGACCAGCCCTTCTAAGCCCAAACCCAGCATGAAGCCTGATTATCTCGGGCTTGGCTCTTTTGACTTTTAAGCCAGGTAGGACCTGGTCGGACTCAAATTGCCATCCCTAATCATTATTATGGAAGAATTGGTAAAAAGAGAACATAGCTACTTGAAGAACTTAAATGATCAATAAAAAACAATTCCCAAACCCAGGCACTCCAAAGCCTGATCAGGCTGGGTCAAAACAACAGATCTGGGAAAAACAAAGCTGATGGACCAGCCCTTCTAAGCCCAAACCCAGCATGAAGTCCGATCATCTCGGGCTTGGCCCTTTGACTTTAAGCCAGGCAGGACCTGGTCGGGCTCAAATTGCCATCCCTAGTCATTAGTATGGAAGAATTGGTAAAAAGAGAACATAGCTACTTGAAGAACTTAAATAGTCAATAACAAACATACTCCCAAACCATTGGGACTACAATATTTTGAAAAGTATATAGCAATACTCAGTCTTTCCTTCAAAATAATATGGATGTTTTAGTATTGCAGTCTCACCAAGGGAAAAAAGAAAATACTACCGAAAATGCAATGACATGTGTGTAATCAAACAAAATCAAATTATTGAAAGAAAACCACTGATAACACAATAAAAAGAAACAGGAGTTTCAGAAGGGAAAAGTTAAGTGATACAACCAGCAAAGGAGTTTTACAATATGCATTTTGGACCCATACTTAGATTAAAAGATTGAATCTAAGTCCTCCTAACAATACATGCACCTAGCTTTAAGGTAAAGCTTGTAACGACATTATGTGGATTCAGTTTCAATAATCCTAAGGGTAACTAGCAATAATGTCTTTATAGTAAATCAAGTTCCCACAGAAATGTACTTGCATGGAGAAAGAAGTTATAACTCAAAACATTCATGTCAATTTTCTGTTTCAGCTTTAAATTGTAATTTCTCTTTAACTAATAACACAAACTAGCAAGATTCAACCAGAAAGTAAAGATTCGTTTCTTCATTACTCTGTATGGTCACAACTTTCAAGAAACTCAACTTACTCGAGGATTTGAAATATTGATTTTCTTGTGTTTCAGACCAACTTCAAGGCCCAGCTCTTCTGCAACAGCAGAGAAGCCCTACAGAAGATTGTATATCAAGCCACGATACAAGCAGCTGTCCCAATTGAAAAGTAGAACTCTGAAACATTGGAGATAACATTTGCTTACTTCAAAAATTTGCTTAATATAAGCATTCTCAGGGGGTTTAGACACGTGAATCCACAAATTGCGATCCCACGACCCAATGCTATTTAAGCAAATAGCATAGTCAATGCTCTCACGTAAACGTTGATCAAGGCTCCTAAGCCACTGATCAAAACAAAAACAACAACAATTAGTGCACCAAAATTACAAAAGCAGGAACCTAATTGACTCTATAAAACAATACCAAGAAAAAATAACAAAAATATTCTGCCAATGAGAGTTTGATACCTTATGAGTTCCATTGTAGTTATAAGGCCCTCCAGATGTTAGCCCAAAAAGTAAATTATATCTTCCTCTCGTCCTTGGATTGGAATAAAGATGAGAAAACAATCTAGCAATTTCAAGAAGTGCCACAACTCCACTTCCATTGCTGTCACTACCAACTGATAAGGCCTACATGTATGACTATTTGATATCATTCTGCATGTAGGCAAATTAATATACTCGTAAGATTAACTAAATCACATACAGGAGCACTCCCAAATGTATCATATGATGCTACAATAGCAATGGTTGGAAGTTGATTTGGATCTCCATCTGCTTTTGATCCCCGCAACCACCCCTACCACAATCCAAAATAATTATTTAGATCACAAACAACTAGCATGAACATCATAGACTTAGCGGCTTAGCAAGACTATACTAAGTTATGCACAATGGATTAGGACATTAAGCTAATATTAGGTGATAAATCCTACAATTTCAATCACAAATATCATTTTTAAATCAAGACTAGATAGTGTACCATAATTATAAACTCTAAATATTGCAGGAAAGTTAAAAACATCTCGGCTAAATATATTTTACATAATGAAAGTAGATGATAAGATTATTCTCTCAATTTTTGCAAATATATTTAAATGTTTAATGCTCCATCCTACACTCTTTTGCAATTTGGACCATCAATATTTGATCATTTGTCGTGGTTATACAGTTTATCAAGGAAAACTAAATGTGACAATTTGGACCATCAATATTTGATCATTTGCCCTGGTTATACAGTTTATCAAGGAAAACTACATTCACATAAAAATCCTAATGACATAATTAGATACGTTTTTGCCTGTAGAATGATATCTTATGTCCTAGTTTAAGAGTACCATGGATGATACTGTATGTCAAAAGAGAGATCAACTCTACAAACAGTTCAATGATGTGTGTTGCAATTCAGATGGTCAAAAAAGCAAAATGGATAACTAGGCAGTGCCACAGCAGTGTAAGAAAAGGGCGAAAGCTAGAGCACAGAATAAAAAGAAAGTGTTGCTTCAACATAAAACAGGTCTTCACTAGAAAAAATGAGCTAAATCTAGCATGGTACCGTCACAGTGGTGATATTTGGTAAACAACGATCAAGAAGACTAAAAAGGTTATTTTCGTTCAATAAGATTACAGGTAACACCTGAAAAAACACATAAGGTGTAGGATAACCTGGATGTTGGTGATTGTAGGAGACACCACTTTCCTTGGTTCTGGAACAGAGACAACAAGCTTGTACCTGATGTATTTCAAAGCGAAGATGGCACAACATTACTCAATGGTTAACAAGAAACCATGTTAGTTTATCACTAAAGACAGAAAGAAAGCAACAAATATTGAACATAGCCGTTGAAAATTCAGTTTCAAGGTATGAAAGATGAGATTCAGAAACAGGTAAAGAAAAGGAATACAGCAGATAAAAGCATTGAGCAATTGCTTCTTACTTTCAAAATATGTGACAAAAAGTAGGTCATGGTTGACAAGGTACATTTACAAAAGTTGAGCAAAAAGGAAAACAATTAAAAATCTGTTAACATCGTGGAGCCTGTATAGACCACACAAACAAAAAGACCACAATTAACATAATGATCATCCCAGATCATGATCTTTTTATATCGAACTTTTCACAACGGGCATGGAACTGTATTCCCCTTCAGAATCTAATACATCATTCCTCAATGCCATCCATCAATGAGAATAAGCACCAATCTCCTGGATTCTAGATAAGGATTTAAATGACATCCCCTCCGTAAATATTTCCATTCATAATCAGAGTGCTAACCATGCTAATTTCATTTTACCTTCTTACCAAATATCTGAATCTTTTAATTATACTGTATACTGCCCCCACCCTTGCCTAGGATGTTTAGAAGAATAGAGGAAATGCTTTCACTTAGATATTAAGGTTCAAGGGTCAAAACAATGAAGATCAATTGAAGAGTATTCATAATGATAATAACAATTTTGCACGATCTAATAATAGTTAAATAAATTAATTAAGATAACTACAAATAGAATTGGAACTATAAACTATTTTCATCAGTCAGAGAATTACAATCAACATAGTAAAATTGAAATATTTACCCACATTAAATTTGCAATTTAATTACATATGATTGAGATAACCAGAGAATATTTATATAAGTATCAAAGTTTCTTTGAAAGGAGTAAACAATAACATAGAAATTTGAGGTAAAAATGCCGCTACATATTGTTACTACTAACCCGCCAGTAGTTGCAGTTGCAGGTTGACTAGTAACATCATTCCTCTTGACATCAGCCAACACAGCTTCAATGTCATCATTTTCAAAAGCAAAATATACAGGATACTGCATGAAAAGAATGATATAAGAACTAATTTTATCAATATTGATCGTAAATATCAAAGAAGTCAAATGAAGAAAAATGACAAGCATTTGAAGCTGAAGTAAGAAAAGATGAGAGGAAAATGTACAGCTCTGCTATTAATGCTATTTTTAAGCTTGAATAAGCACATTTTTTTCACATGTAGAAAAAGTTAGACTGAAAAATAACAAATCAACAATCACTCTGATTAGATAACATTAAAAGATTCAGGTTTTAGTTCCACTCTGGAGAAAGGCTTTTATCAGCCAACTTTGACAATTTGCAACTATAATGCCGTAATTCAGCACAATAAGTTATGCAGTCTTGGACATTGGACACAGTGATATGTGGTGTAGATACTATACAACCAGGTGGTTTACTTCATAAGGTTTTTTTGGATAACGCTAATAGATATGAAAATGAATATTTCAAGGCATAAGCTTATCCATAAAGGTGTAATTCTCACTTGCCAAGTTATACAGAAAGCAGCAGCTAGCCATCAAATGAAAACGAACAATAAGGAACTTAACATGCAGCACATATTGCAATCACAATTTATGAGCGGTACTTAATAAAAGGGGAGTAAAGGTTTGCAAATGATCAGTATTAGATTGAAAATAAATCAAAAACCAATGTCACTCACAGGTATTTTGGCATGTGTAAGTGATCTTTCAAGTTCTGCTAATAGTGTCTTCACCATCTCCTTGTAATGATTATTAAACTCACTATTCACGGCATCTTCGTGGTTAAAATTAATCATATCGGGAAGCAAAAACAGTAAGCCCCCCAGAGGCTTCCCTTGCGTAATAAACTCTGTCGTTAGAGTCAAAGAAAAATCAATCCAATCACAAAATCAATTAAGTAGAGACAAGTATGAAAAACGCAACACGTAACAACCAAACTAAAGAAAAGGTACCAAAAGAAGTAAGATAAGAGACTAAGAAACTAAGTTACCATTGACGAAAGAGATGTTAATTTCGCGAATCGGAATCATGAGAACGGTTCGCGAGAGATCAGCAGCGGGAGGGAAATGAAGAGAAGAGGCGTGATGATTAAGGGCGGCTAGGCGAGATCCGAAGGGGACGCCGGAGATATCGTACTGAATGAGGCGGTAGACGTCGACGACGGTGGCGGCGTCGCAGAGCTCGGCGCAGGCAACGAGAATGAAGACGAGGGGGATGATGGAGTACATGGACTCCAACAGTTTTTGGCGCCCCCGAGGCTCCCTAGGAGACATATCTTGTGGATTGGATCTAGGGTTTTGTTGTTCTAGATGGTTAAACCAAATATGAAAGAACAGTGTGATTGGCGATGTAATTTATGAAGGAGTAGTATATAAGCTTGATTACAAAACAATAGACTGGAGTATGGTAGAGCAGAAGAAGTGTTGGAGGAGCTGAGCCTGAGACCTGTTTTTTAAGTCAAGCTGCAGTTGCTCATTCACTCAGTCTATGCTTAAGACTAAGCGGCTTTCTTTCTGCACCATTTACTTCTACCGTTGTGTTGCCGGTATTATTACTGCAAAAATCAAGCTAATATTAAGTCAACTATTTATCTCTCCTGCTACATGGGCTAAAATAAGGGAATTTAACTTAGTTCTCTCCCATTCCATTTGCACAAATATTCAAGATTTGGCGATTCAAGCATCTTTTGCTGTAAGCTCGATCCGAGCCTGCATGTGGTGTATGATACTTTTATACGTTTACTTTGTCAAACTAGATATTGTTGCTTCATTTTGGTTAAATACTAATAAATTATTAAGCATGTTAAAATTAATTGAACTGTAGGGGAATGGGACTGTTTTCTTTCCTTGTTGAGCAAATTAAAATATTTGAATGTCAAAAGAATCTATATGTTGATTGAAGGTTGGATGGTAATGGGTCGGACTGACCTAGGTATTTGTTGATTAAAGGTAGGAATGACAATAAGAAGGCAGTAAGCCCGACCCAAATTTTTTATTATTTTTATAAAAAAATAAAACGACATCGTTTTGAATTATCGGGCTCAAACAGCCTGAGACCGAAAAAATCAAACTTAAGGTCCAATCAACTCAGCTCGGCCCAGGCCCTTTTGTCATTCCTAATTGAAGAGGGGTAGATGTGACTTTATTACATGCGAAAGGAATTATACAAATAGAAAAACATAAAATATATTTCTATATTTTTTTTTTTGTTAGCTCACGAGGTGTTCTAGGAGGGTTTCAATTATGGGAAGGCACCTTTAAATCATTCACACCCAGACTAATCTCCGCTCGAACCAGATCAGCCCGTAACGGGTAAAGTGCTGATAAAACAAGTTTCTCTATTCCCAGGGCTCGAACTTGAGACCTCTGGTAAAGGGATAAGAGTGCTGAACCACTCACACCAACCATGTTTGGTTAACAATCAGCTCTTAAACAATCAACCCCAAGCTGCTCTTAAACAGTCAAACTTGAAGTTTATTTGGATGGTGAACTTGGTTCCATGAACTAAAGTACTAGATTGAAAGCATTAAAGAAGTATTAGGATTAGCTTAAAGAAAAGACCTAGGTTGTAAAATAGGCAAATCCTCCCCTGATTTTATTTAATGATTAATTGACTATGGGCATTTCACTTGTGTTTTAAATTAAGTAAAAATAAATATTTTATTATTAATTAAATAATAATTATAATTGGACTCTAACGTTTTATTCAGGGATTGTATTGCAAACGTTATGGTTCATTTTGAATGCTCCGAAACGTTAGAGTCCAACTCAGATTTTAGTGTAAATGTTAGAGGCTAAATTACTGAATTATCCTAATTTTAAAAATAAAATATGTTTTAACAAATAAATATTACTTTACAAATTTCTTACTTATTTAATATTATTAATATTTATTAGTAAATATTATATAAAATTTTAAATTAATTAATTAGATTGACTCTGTAATTATATTGTTATTAATGATAAAACAAAATTTTATTTCTATTAAAAGTAAAAATTGAAAATTGAAAATTAAAAATTAAAAAATTACAAGAAAAGAATGAGACCAAAGGATCTTTAATGCAAATTTCTCTCATATTGTTCTTCAAAGCAAAATTGCTGAAACATTTTTCTGGAGTTGATGCATCCGTATGTTTCTACATCAAGGTCATGCTAGTTTAACCATTACAACTTGCTTTCCCTAAAATTCTTCTGTTTTGAAGCTGATTGGTGTCAGTTGGAGGCTTATGTCCCACCCTTCTCCGTAGTAGTCTTGGCTCTTTTTTTTCTTCCGATTCCTGCTTTTTTTTTCTTACTAGCTTTATTCCACATTTAACTCTCTTGATTCCTTCTGTCCTAGAGCTATTTGGTGTATACTAAAGGCTTCTTCATCTCATTCTTCTTTCCTCTTCTCTCCATTGTACCCTTGTCCTCCTGTATCCTCTAATGGTAAGAACAATGTAGCCTCACCCACTCTTGTTCTCAAAGGAGTCCGTAAAGGGAATGCTACCCTCGTTGGTTCTTCGTAGCCAAAAGGCCTTTTTCTCCAGCTTTTAATGCACGGTCTCACTTATAATGGAAATGCTTTGTACTAAGGGAATGTCTTATTACTGAGGATAACATATTCTTGTTCAAATAAAATTAATAGAGGTTGGCCTGTGACATTTAAAACCTCTCTTTCTGAAAAAATAGAAGCTAGGAATTCAACTTGAGAGTTTGAAGCAAAAATAAGTTCCTCTATAAGAAAACATACGCAATATTCCATTACAAAATTGGACTATAAAGGGATTAAGCTACCTCTATAGTTTCAATGGAAAACTGCTTTGCGGCTACAATGACAATGATTGGAGTTAGATTATGTGTCTTAGTAGACATTGAACAAAAGTTCCCACAAATTATCCCTATTATAAGGTTAGATGAAAAGGAGAACATGTTTAAAGATCAAGTTTATGTTATTTACTCTTAAAAACTTAAAAGCTTCAAACACAATCAGTGCTGGAAAGTTACAGGTCATAAGTTCAAAACGGCGTTCTACAAAGAGGTAGTTTAGTTGGATATAACCAAAGAAGAATTACCTCAATGTGTGCTAGAAGAGGACCAATATATAAGATTTTTAAACCTTAAAAAGGGGAGAAATTTGACTTGAAGCACAATGCTCTTGGTCACCTAAACTAGCCTGGAATTGATGAAGCTCCTAATTTTCATATGCTTTAGACACATTACAAAAATGAGGATCATTAACATACAAATCTCTAATATGCTTAAAAATGTAATCAATTTAACATGCAAATTACTTAATAAAACATGTCTCCTAGATAATGCATTAATAATTATATTTTCCTTATCTTACTTATACCTCACCACATAAGGACAAGTTTTTAAAAAATCCAACCTAGCTACGTATCTCTTACCTGACTTACTTTGACCTTGAATATATATATATGAATCATGATTCATATATAACGTAAACTCCTTAGGCCACAAGTAGTACTGCCAAGTCTCTATTGCTCTCACTAATGCATACATCTCCTCATCATAGGTTGGGTTGTTTAAGGCTTCACCAATAAGCTTCTTACTAAATTATGCTATTGATCTTCTTTCTTGCACCAAAATTGTACCAATTCTTACACTTAAAACATCACGCTCAATTTCAAAGGTGTTGGAAAAGTTAGATAAAGCTAATAAAGTTGTCAAACCTGACTTCTCTTTCAATAAGTTAAAGCTCTCTCTTGATCATCGACTCCTACACTCTTTTTAACTATCTCATTAAAAAATATAGTAAATATGCTAAAGTCCTTAACAAAACATCTATAAAAACTAATCAAATTGTAGAAACTCTTAGCAACACATGATTTTTAGCATTAGTCACTCTCTAATAACTCTTTACTTTCTCCCGATCTACTTTTATTCTTTTTGCACTTACCATATAATCAAGAAATATAATGTGTTTGGTACAAAAAGAACACTCCTTTCATTCTTCACTAAAAACGAAAGCATGGATCTAATTATACTTAATTGCACTTCACGAATCCAAATGATGAATAAAAAATTGAGATATCAAATTTGCATACAACTTTTCTTAACTAAACACATATAAAACATGTCCCAAATATTCAATATTCTCATCTAAGTTATTATTATAGACAATGAAATCATCAAAGTACACCATAAAAATCTTGCTTAAAAATTCGTGTGAAATATGTTTCATTAATCTCATAAAAATGATAAGTGTAGTAATTAAACCAAAAGGTATTACCAACCACCTATATATATATACACACACCATATTTAGTTTTAAAAGCTTTTTTTTTTCCATTCACCACCTTCTTATAGTAACCAAATTTTAGATCAATTTTAGAGAACAATCATGCATCATATAATTTAACAAGCATATCATTTAATCTAAGGGATTTGATGTTTATACTTTACAATAATTTTGTTGATAGTGCATAAATCCATACACATTCTCTAAGATCCATCCTTATTTGGTACCAACAAGATAGACATGATACAAAGGATCAAACTTTCTCTCATATAACATTCTCTAAAAGATCATCCACTTGTTTTTGTATCTCATTTATCTCTTTTGCATTTGTTTTAAATTTTGTATAATTTGGAATTTAAACTCCAATAATAACATCGGGTGGCAATCTACTTGGAATATCCTTTTAAAAGAGATTATCAAATTCTTAGAAAAGAGAAACAACAGCACTAAATAAAGAATTATTAGTGTTAACATCAAGATAAAAGAATCTTTATAAACAAGAAAAAAGTATTTAGCACTTGGCCAAAAATGCATCTCTCATATCCCCTACTTTTGTTACCAAATTCACTCATTTTCCCTTTTTTTTTTTGTCCAAAGTGTTTAAATTATCTTCATGTGTTTTCTTTTATTTCTTTCTCCTTATTCCCTCTTATAAATCTTGAGTTGATCTTTATAGACTTATTTTAGTGATAATAGACCAAGGGTAACAAATTTTCTATTAATGGTAAAGGAATACCAACTCTTGTAACTATCATACATAGCTCTCCTAGAAACACCAAAATAGTTAATATGCCTCTTTTTGAGTTATTTTTCGACCTTTATAGCTACATGAACTGCATCTTCTAACTCCACATAATAGTAGCTCTATAATATTGGAAATTGATATATTTATTTAATAAATAAAGTGAGTTATTATTGTTTCCCTACCTTCCTCCATATTCACCCTAACCATAACAACCTCCATCTCTTTGTAATATTCTTTCACACTCTTAAAACCTTAAGTCAAAGTTTGTAACCTTTGATAGAGATGACAATAATAGGAACTTGGCACAAAACACTTCCTCATTACTACTTTCATGTCCTCCTATATTCTTTTTTTTTTTTTTTTAAATATCGTGGTGGTTCGTAAGAGAACCAAGGATTAGAACAAAATGCCCCATAGGAGGTCAAAATAGACAGCAAAGTCAACAACCAACCCTAGTGGTTGGAATCAAAATAGGGTTCTTTATTCCCTCGCAGCGTCCT
>JANQAP020000244.1:46858-66228 GCA_026874005.2 Erythroxylum coriaceum
CATTCCTTGTGATCGGTCACGGAATATTTCAATTCCTATCACATAAGATGCCTCGCCCATATCTTTCATTTCAAAATGTTTAGAAAGAAACGTCTTAGTTTCATGTAACAATCTAAGATCATTAGCAGCTAGTAAGATATCATCAACATATAGGACTAGAAATATAAATTTGCTCCCATTGATCTTCAGATATATACATCGATCAATAGTGTTTTCTTTAAAACCAAAAGAAGTAATGGTATCATTAAAGTTGAGATACCATTGTCGGGAGGCTTGCTTAAGTCCATATATTGATTTCTTAAATTTACACACAACGTTTTGTTTTCCTTCAACTAGGAAACCCTTAGGTTGATCCATATAGATTTCTTCCTCTAAATTCCTATTCAGAAAGGCAGTTTTCACATCCATCTGATGGAGTTCTAAATCATAATGAGCTATCATTGCCATAATAATTCTAAATGAATCCTTTTTATTAGAAACAGGAGAAAATGTCTCATTATAATCAACGCCATCCTTTAGAGTATAACCTTTGGCGACAAGTCTAGCTTTATATCTCTCAATATTACCATTAGAGTCACGTTTGGTCTTAAAGACCCATTTACATCTAACTCTTTTACAACCTTCTGGTAATTCAACAAGATCCCAAACTTGATTGTCATCTATAGATTTTAACTCTTCGTTCATGGCGTCTAACCATTTATTAGAATTTTCACTTTCAATGGCTTGTGAAAACGAAAATGGATCATTATCAATACCTAAATCACCTTCTACTTCTTGTAAATAAACCACATAATCATCCGAAATTGCCGATCTCTTTTATCTTTGAGATCTTCTTAATGCAACTTCATGTGGCTCATTTACAACATATTTATTAACGGTGACTTCATTATTTGGAGCTTGGTCATGCATCTACGGTTCTTGATCATACATTTGTTGTTCTTGTAAGTAGTTAAAATTTTCAACAACTTTAGGAACAAACACTTGAGAAGAAGTTATAGGCAAGAAAACTTGCGCTTTAACTTCTTGAATATTCACTTTTCGTGACTCTAAGCTCCCAATAATTTATCCATTTTCGATAAATCTAGCATTTCCAGTTTCAACAATTCTTGTACTATGATTAGGACAATAAAATATATACCCTTTAGATTTTTCTAGATAACCAATGAAAAAACCACTGTTGTTCTTGAATATTTCCTTTCATATGGATTGTATATCCGTACTTCTACCGGACAACCCCAAATATGTAAGTGTCTTAAACTAGGTTTCCTTTCTGTCCACCGTTCAAAAGGTGTCTTCGAAACTACTTTACTAGGAATCCTATTTAATAGATACATGACAGTTTTTAATGCGTACATCCACGATGATGATGGTAGAGAACAATGACTCATCATACTCCTAACCATATCCATTAAGGTATGATTGCGCCTTTCTGCTACACCATTTTGTTGTGGTATACTTGACATTGTGTATTGAGCACATATACTACACCTTTCAAGAAATTTAGCAAATAGGCCAGGACATTGTCCACTTTCACTATATCTTTCATAATATTCACCACCTCTATCAGATCGGACAATTTTTACTTTTCTATCTAATTGCCTTTCTACCTCATTGATAAATACTTCTAAAGCATTTACTGATTGAGATTTTTCATGAAGAAAAAAAATATATCCATAAAGTGAAATCAATGAAAGTGATGAAAAACTTTTTTCCACTAAATAACGGAACATCAAAAGGCCCAAATATATCAGTGTGTATAATTTTAAGGAGTTGTGCACTTCTTGTGGCTTCTTTTTTAATTGTGTGTTTTGTATGTTTTCCCTTAATACAATTCACACAAATTCCAAGATCAGTAAAATCTAATTCTGGAAGAGTTTTATTTTTTACTAATCTGGTCATTCTATCTTTCGATATATGACCCAAACGTTTATGCCACAAGTAAGCTGAAGTTTCATTTATAAAACTTCTTTTAGTACCAACATTATGATGCAAAGTCAACAGGGTTTCAATAAAAAGGTTATCAAGCTTTAATTTGTCCAAACCATCACAGAGTATACCAGAACCAATAAGGCAATTATGTTTGAACAAACTAAAAATCCATTACCAAATTTGAAGGAATATCCAACAGTATCAAGTTTTGACAAAGAAACTAAGTTTCGAGAAATTGTAGGAACATAAAGGGTTTTGAAAAGATCTAAATGATGTCCTGTGTCTAAAATCAAACGGTAAGTTCCAATGGCATCAACTGTAGCTTTGACTCGATTTCTCATGAAGACAAATCTTTCATTTGGGTTTATGGTTTGGATCATAAGGAATCCTTGCATCGTATTAGTAACATGAGTGGTACATCCAGAATCAATCCGCCAAATATTATAAGGAACTTCTGCTAAACTAGATTCGAAACATACGAAAGCATTAGGCTTACCTTTCTTTTTGAACCATGCCTTACGTTTCAGACAGTCCTTCTGATAGTGTCCAGTTTTCTTACAGAAATAACATCTATCATTTCTTGGTTCCTTCTTAGAGATTACAGTTGATGCATTACCCTTATGTAATACATCCTTTCCCTTTCTTTTCTCCTTTTTGAACTTCTTTCTAGCTCCTTGATTACCTACGAGATTAATTGAGTGAATTCCTTGTTTCTTAAGCCTTGCTTCCTTTTGGATAAGCATACTTTGCAGTTCATTCACATTCCATTTGTCTTTAATAGTATTGTAACTCATTTGAAATGGAGCATATTCAAGAGGTAAGGAATTAATAATAAATTGCACAAAGAAACTTTCACTCACTTCCATTCCCATAAATCTTAATCTTGCTACTGTATTTATCATTTCAGTAACATGCTCATGCATAGTACGAGAACCATTGAACTTTATGGTGATCAACATACCCATTAAGGTTCCAGCAAGAGACTTATCAACAGAATCAAACTGAGAAATATCTTCAACAAACTTAAGATACTCCTTAGCATTGTCAGTTTTGGGAATTGTAGCCTTAATGTTGCTAGCCACAGTCATTCGCATAAACATTAAACTTAGTCTATTTGATCTTTCCCAACGTTCATGAAAAGATCGTTCTTCAACACTGCTATTATCAATAAGTGCAACGGGCTTATCAGTTTGGAGTGTCAAGTCAAGACCTAGGATTCCTAGGTTGAACTGAACTTGTTCGCACCATTTATTAAAGTTAAGCCCATTAAACTTTATAATAGACGAAGCTTGCGATTGGATAGCAACAGGATTGAAAGCTGCAAAATTTATATAAAAAATACTCTACATTAATGCTTTGAGTTACAATTTAAACATGTAATTAAAATTAAATAACAAATATATCAAAACATATATTGTGGTTTTCCTTTAGGTAAAACAACAATATATTAAACACATAAATTGATGCTTAGTAATATTTACATAATTAATAATCATGCATACTCTGATTAAATATATTAGTTATCTTTGGATATACTAAATATATCTAATAAAGTACACTAATTAATCACGATTATACTTATTGATATAAAATTAACTAATCAACCTTTGGGTGATTCTTAAATATTTTAGTATCAATGAATTTTAGTATACCCATTAAATATATCATTATGTCATTGCAATCATAAGCATCACATTATCATGGGTAACTATATATATCTATTTAAATTTGATATTTACAAAACTTCTAAGTTGGCCACTTTGATGACTAACAAATTATTCATTATATAAATATCAAATTAAATAAATGATAATAGAAGTCATCTTGAAACTAATTCTTATTCATACGTATAATTACTTTATTACATTAACAATCATTAATATATGATGCTAAAATCATGCATCAAATTTTACAATTAAAACCAACGACATTTAATGAAACAAGAGGCTTAAGAGAAATCAATGCAATTAATTCATCTAAAGATGTTAATTCATTACGGCAACTAATAAAAGTAGACAGAAAGGTATTAATGTAGCATTAAAGAGACATGATAAAAGAAACAAGTGACACACGTTGATGGCAAAGGAGAGAATACACTAGAGAAACACAATCAATGGGAGAGAGAACCTTTCATAGCCATTAATGAAACATTTTCAAACCATCCTTAACGAAGAAACATAAGATAAAACAAAACATATTTAATGAATGCAATTAATGGCTTTGTTAATTCCATTCACGCATCAACTTGGCAAGGAAGCATTTAATATTGTTTTTCCTTTCCTTCATCATCTTGATAACGTGATTTAGATGGAAACAAAAATATTTATAATGGTTCATGTATAAGAAAGAGAGAAAACACGATTCTTTCATTTTAAAACCAAAACATGCCGTAACTGGTAAGGAAATCACTATATAAAATCTTCTTGATCATGTATTCTTTATTTAATATCTTAAATGGAAAATTATTGATTCGCAACACCTTATGCTCTGATACCACATGTAATCTTTCTTACATAAAAACTTTATCATGTATAAAATTTAAACACATAATTACAAGATCTTATAATCTAATAATTTTCACAGTAATATAAACGTACCTTGATCCATCGTATTTCCAATACTTTCTGAACAGATAATCTCTAATAATCTTCAAGATATTCTTAGATTTTGTTTTCTCTCTCTTGGCCTTTGTTTCGTTATTTTCCGTATGTTATCTGATGGAGAGATACGTGAAAAACTTAATAGGTAGAGAGAGAGGAAGTAGTTATCAGTTTAAAATTCAAACAACACCTCTTTTTATTATCCTTATTTTACGTTCCATCGACGTACATACATCACATTATTTATTTTCATTAAACCTAATATCTCTTATTCAAATAACTAATGGGATGTGCTATACTTAAATGATTAAACCAAAATATATAGGCCATATAATGAAATTATCTAACATTTTCATCGTCCAAGAAACTATAATTGAATTGGGATAAATTCAAGTGTATATAGGTTCTAAGAGATTTTTACATAGGATCTTATTTATCAATTGATTGTTTCATTCTTTTTTATTGCTTTGGATTGTTATTTTATATTAGTAATTTTAGTTCGTTAATCATTCTTTTTAAGTTAATCATCCATTTTGATAGATTAGATAATAAAAAGACAGTTTGTACTAGTAATTGTAATACTCTTGTGGAATCAACACTTATATTCACTAAGTTATATTATAAGAACGATAAGTACACTTGCTTATTGATCTTTAGTATTGTTTAAAAGATACATATCAGGTTTCTGCATTATTATTGGCAACTAAGATGTTGGAAACACTTTATTTTTATTAATCCAATCATTTTTTAATTTATTTATTTTAGACATTTCTTGATCTTGTATTTGTTTGCTAAATCTCAGGATTTAGGCACTTGATGTTATAATTACCAAATATAATGATAGGATAAGGAGGGCAATATACTATAGGAGATTATACTAGATTGTCGCTTAGAGGTGTAGAATCTAGCATTATTAGGCTAAGAATGGAGGCTAACATTTTGAAATCGACTCCAACATCAACAACTAGTTCAATTTGATGGCTTATACGATGAGGATCAAAACGCATACATCACTAATATTTTAGGGATCTGCGATACTTTTAAAATTAATGGAGTTTTAGATGAAGCTATTCAATTCAGATTGTTTTCTTTTACATTGAGAGACAGAGCTAAATCAAAGTTGAAATGCTTGCCTCCTATATGGTAGTCTTGCTAAAAGTTTTTTCGACTAATATTTTTCTCCAACACGAAAAAAATTAAGAATGATATTTTCTCCTTTCAGCAATTAAAGAGTAAGATGTTTTATTATACTTAGGAGATATAAAAGGAGTTATTGAGGAAGTGTGCATATCATGGACTTTATTTGGGATTACATATGTAGACATTTCATAACAGATTGAGTTACCCATTTAAGTATTTGATTGTTGCATCTTTGAGTATGATTACCGACTATAAAACTCTTAAGGAATTGCAAGAGTTGATTGAGAATATTGCTATGAATAGTTACTAGTGGGAGAATCAAAGGCTAAGGCTAAAAATATATGGTATCCATAATATTGATATGGTGTCAATGTTAGAATAAAGTTAAGAGCTTTCAACAAGAAGATTGATAATATGAGT
Source organism: Erythroxylum coriaceum (assembly GCA_026874005.2). NCBI lineage: Eukaryota > Viridiplantae > Streptophyta > Magnoliopsida > Malpighiales > Erythroxylaceae > Erythroxylum > Erythroxylum coriaceum. The sequence continues at coordinate 52,948 of JANQAP020000244.1, forward strand.
TTGTTAGCTCAATTATTACAACAGATGAGACGAGATATTTATAATGGTGGGCACCTTAATCATGATTGTCAATTGCCTAACAACATAGGATAGCCAACGAACTAGTCAATTTTGTAGAAAATGGTTTATAAAAAAATTCTTATAGTAATACTTAAAATCTAAGATGAAAAAGACATCCTAACTTTATATGAAATAATTAAAGATAGCAAAGGAAAAGGCCTCCAATCGAATTTCAGTAGTAACACAGTAAGAAAGGAAGACAATTTTTTAGAAGCTCATAGCAAAATCAATTATTGTATCTGAGACTCGCTTCCAAAGTACTAAAGAGTCTCTTTGAAATTAATATGCTTCAATCCACAATTTGAAAAATAAAATTACACAACTTGCTAAACTTGTCTCTAAAAGGTAATTAGGTACTTTGCCTAGCTATGTCGTCTCTAATATGAGGGATCAAGTGAATGCAATAACTTAAAAGAGTGTAAAGAAGCTTAAAGTTAAAGAAAAAGAGAAATAAAAGAAGGAAAAGGTTGTTGTACAATAAAAGAAGTATAAGGAGAAGAAAAAAGAGAAAGAGAAGGAACCAAAAGAGAAAGTGCAAGGAGTACCAACTGAAAACTCCATACTTAAACAGACTTAAGAGAGATAGAAAGAAAGCAAATTTTGGTATGTTTTTAGACCTTTTTAAATAATTAAATATTAAATTTTTTATTAAAGATCTTTCATATATGACAGATATTCTAAATATTTAAAGTATCTTCTTTCTAACAAAAAAAGACTTGAGGAGTTATCAATGGTTACTCTTTGTGAGGAGTATTATGTCATCTTGTAGAATAGGATACTCTAAAAAATCAAGGATATAGGGAGTTTTATTATCCCTTGTAATATCGATAGTTTTTCAATTAGAAGGGTATTAGTAGACTTAAAAGTTAGTATTAACTTGATTTCATACTACATGTTTAAAAAGTTAAAGGTTAGGTGAATCTAAACTAGTTAGGATGAACATGCAATTAGCAAATAGTTCGATTAAGTATCTTAGAGGTATTAGAAGATGTTTTGGTTAATGTTGATAAGTTTATCTTTCTTGTTAATTTTTTGATTATGGATATAAAAGATGATGTAGAGGTCCCATCTCAGGGAAACCTTTCCTAACTACTAATAAAGCTATGATAAATGTGCATAATGGGAGATTAATCCTAAAGGTAGGAGATAGGAAGAAAATATTTAAGATATCATAAGTCATAAGAGATCCCCTTATTAAAGATGATACTTCTTTCTATATAAGTGTGATTGACGTTGAAATTTCTTAATTTATGTAGAAAAGAATCACATATGATAAAAAATAATCACATGTGATCCATTGAAAACCTGTATTATGTAAGAAAAAGGAGAAGAGGTGGATAGCCCTATTACAATGTATCACATAACATATTTGGAAGCTAATGAGCTTATGATTAGAAAGAAGAACTTTAAGGAGATTGAAAGACCAAAGGAGAGTAGAATTAAGCCTTCAAAAGAGTCATCAAGTTGAAATACTTGGTAAGGAGTTCGCCAAAAAGATTCATAAATAAGCGCTCATTGAAAGACAACCCAAAGATTTAGGTATTTTTATTTCACTTTAGTAGGTTTATGAATCTTTAACATTAATTTTTAGTATATTTTTGCATGATTTAATATTTATTGCATACGTAAGTTAGGAACAATTTTAAGGTTATGAATTTAAGGGTGTTTTGATGGTCTTTCACTGTTAGATCGTGATACCTATTGCAGGTAATTCATACTGCTCATGCTATAGCTGCAGATCCATTAATTGTCAAAAGGAATATCAATTATCCTAATTTCATTCCTTTCCCTTATTTTTTTAATTTTTCTTTATTCTTTTGTTAAGTATATTGAAGAAGATATACAACTCAACTATAGATAAGGAAACTAATTTTGATATGCTTACAAATTTTATCATAATTAACTTAATAGGAAACACAATTATGGGATTATTTTTAACATTGAAAGAATATTGATTGAGAAAATGCATTGCAAATTTAATTATTTTTGTGATTTGATTTGTTTGACCAATTAGTCATGAACATTAATGAACTTCTTAAACAAACACCTAAATGCTTTTATGTTAATTAAAAAATTATTTTGTTTTTTTTAATAAAGACTATAAAAATAATTAAAAGTTGAAGCATCTTTTTCATGTATGTTCACTTTATGCATAAGATAGACCGGGTTAAAGTTTAAAAGATTATGAAGTTAAATTGAATTGATTTATAACTTTATATAAGTAGCTAAATGCCTAATAAAATGATAAACTTTGCAATTGAATGAATAATGGAGAGTCTTGATTGATTGATTGATTGATTGATTTGTTAAATTCTTTTTTGGAATTGCCATATATTTAAGTTAAGAGTGTTGAAATCAATTTGCATAAAGAGAAGCAAATGTTTAAATTTAGGAAATTCTGATAGGTGTTAATCAGGTTATATTTTCATTATAATTTTATAACATTTTGCTTAAATTTGGATGATTTTTATAGGATTTACTACCCATGGCTTATATTTTATTTATAGGCCTTGTTTTAGCTCCCTAATAAAGAATAAATAACTTAGGATAAGTTAGAGCTAAGTTGGAGAGATTTTAACATGATTTTGGAGAAACAAGGGGTCCAATATAGATCACCAAAATGACACCTCATTGAAGCCATATTGGATATAATAAAGCATGTGTTTGTGTGGATCTGTATTGGTTGTAATTTTTATGTAAATCCTAGGTGTTTATTAGAGAGGGGACATAAAAATAATATGGGTCCATGTTTAACCTATGTTAGTATAATTATTTTAACCTAGGCTACACATCATTAGAGACATAGTTCAAAGCACCTTGAGACAAGAATGAAGCAACTTTAATATGAAAAGAAGGGCATTCCATCAAGATTCAAATGAATGCGTTGAAGATTTTAAGATTTGTGAGATTATGTTCTTTTGTTTTGTGTTCTTTCGTGATGTTTATTTGTTTTCTTTATCTTACCATAAACAAAATCGGAATAGTTCTAGATGGGATAAATCCTAGAATTATTAGTTTAGATTGATTCTTTTATAGAATGAAAGACCCAAATTTTATTACAAATCATTCAAGATTACTTATTATGATTGAATTAAAATTTTCTAGCAATTTAATTCATTTTCATATTTCAAATATAGAGATTAAGAAATCGTATGTATAAATAGATCGTGACAAGAATAATAAGAGTTGCATGGAATCCTAAAGATAAAATCACATAAATTTTCTAGGTTACAGTCAAATCTATCAAGAGAATTTATAAAACTAATCAATGCATTCTTAGGAGTTTTAATTAGAAAAAGATTTCAACCATTCAATTTAAAGATAGGAGTTGCATTTTTTGAGAAAGAATATAATTGTAACTTTGAAATTTTTGTCTATCCAATAAACTAATGTTAATGATTGAATCACGATAAACTCAAGTATAGAAAGGTAGCAAGATTCAATATTTAGATCTTGTTTATCAATTAATTGTTTCAATTTTATTCATTGCTTTAATTTTTATTTTATATTAGTAATTTTAATTCTTTGATCATTCTTTGCAAATCAGTCATCTATTTATTAGATTAAATAACTGAAAGACAATTAGTAATAGTACTTATAGTTCTCATGAAATCGAAACTTGTATTCACTAAGCTATATTATAAAAACGATATGTGCACTTACCTAGTGATCTTTAATATTGTTTGAAAAATACATATCAACTATTGTTTCAAATAAGTAAATCTTTATATTTCAAATAATATAGTGGTTTAATTGGTAGAATAAACCTTTCAAAAGGGTTACAAATGTCTCAAATTTTATAAAAGATTGTCAAAAGTAGTAATACAATAAGATCTACATATATCAATAATACTGAACTCCTAACTTAATTTAGAATATTAACTCATTAAATAAATTATTTATAATACATGATTGGTATATAATGCATCCAAAAGTTTACCTAAACACACCTAGTTGTTATAAATAAATTATTCCAAACAATAAAAGATTATCATTTCATGTTTAATAAAGAAAACATTAAGATCATTCACTCAAGTTATAATCCTTAATCTCTTGAATATGAAATATTGATTAATTGCAAAAATTTTGATACTTTGAATTATTTTCTGTTAAACCATTCAATCGTCAATTTTATAATGACGTGAAAAATTGCAAGTATAGAAACTGAAACATAAATTAAAAGTTAGCACCCAAAATTGAAATTCCAGATTAAAAGTTGTTGACTGATATATAATTAGACACTTCCTGATTTTGACTAGGGATTTGCCAACGTAATGTCATGCGAGTATATGCCATGCTTTGACTCAATAATTAAATTAACATGTTGTTGAATGGATGGAAACATGATCCTTACATGCATTGAATATACATTTTGGTGAAAGAAAAAGAGAAAGATATAAGAAAATAGATACATTGCAACCTGAGTAGTCTTTAACCATCTAACCAATTTGATTCTCGGCCTTAGTCCCATCTTTTTCTTTTTCTTTTTATGGATCAATGAGAACAGCCAGGCCATGTCGTGCCTTTGCTACGAAATTATTAATACATCATAAACTTAAAAGAGGCCATGTTCTGATAACGAAATTGTTTCTTAATTTTTTGGTCTCCTAAAGCTTTTTAAATAAGTGTGGCAAACCTTGTGATTTATTATCATATTGTACAAGAAGTGCCACCACCAGTGGACTGTAGCACTTTTGGAATCACTGTGCAGTGATGCAGTATATTACATTAATTGGATCATAAATCTCAAAGAGCAATATGGTAATGAACTAAGTGGGTAGTCATCTTCTTAATTATTGAGTTAGAATTTTGGTTGATGATGTAAGGCAACAAACTTATATATATGTCCCCATACATATAAGCCAACACCAAATAGTGATCAGATACTATTTAGTTTGGAGGATTCATATATCTTTTTTCATGCTTATGTTATGTTGGCCTGTATTAAGATTCGTAATCCTCCCCGATTACATCGTTTAAGTTTCAAATTTGAGGTTTTCATCTTTGCAAATTTCTACTTAGGCCATCGAAACGGCCATATATATTGTTTTTACCCATGTCCAACTAAACAATAAGACAACAATAACACAACAAAGTAGCCGCTGATATGTCAACAACTTTCTGTCAAGATAGTATAACGTGTAGCTGTACCATAATTTGGATTCCACGTAAAGGAACTAAAGAAGAGAATAGTTTTGTTCGTGTATCTCAATCTTCTGAAAAGAGTGAAACTATAAGCCAGACGTTAAAAATTAATAATCTTCTAATCAAGCGTAATCGTGTCTCGAATAAGCAAATCTCTCTGACCAAATAGAAGATATGAGCCAGATACGAACTACCACAACATGGAATTAGCTTACTATGTTTGGCACCAACTATTTTTCTAATATAACATGTCAGGACTTCAAATTGATATACTATTGGATATAATTTATATCGATCTTTTCACTTTTTGGCAGCAATTGATACATGAACGTGATTGATTGTTGAAAGCATAACTTTGGTTTTTGGGATTCTGAAAGCATAACTCAGTATGCAACAAATTGTTGATTTAAAACTTTTGGAACTCTTTCACTTTTAATTGAGTCCAAGTGATCACATAGACACAAACAATATAATAAGGAATAGTAGTAAAGTGTCAGGGAAGCGAGAGTGGCTTGAGACAATTTAGCGATACCAAATTGGACATGAAAGCAGTAGAACTAAATAATCATGCCACTTAATTTTAGTAGTCCTCGCATCTCAGTCTTCCCCTTGAAGCCAATTTGCCCAAAGGTAAGGGAGAGAAATGGCCCAAACCCAAGGTGCCTCGTAATCAGCCACATTCTGCATTCTGCATTCTGCAAAAACGATATTGAATGTTGAGTTGTTTATCTATTGCTTAAAATTAAGAGAAAATTAATAATTTAATCTATAATTTGTACAAATTAATAAAGTTAGTTTGATTTTTATTTTTGGATATTTAAATCTTTATTTAATTTTAAATATATTATCACTAACTTTTGTTGGTGATTATGGTTTATTAAATTAAAATGAATTGTCACGTACATTTTTTATTTTTTTGAAATAAGTGAAATGATAAATATACTTTATTTATTTTATTTTGATCAGGCGGATACGTAAAAACGTTTATAAAAAACAGTTTTAAGAAATGGAAAAGCAGTAATCAAAAGTCTAAATGATAGTTCGATCCTAATACTTAGTTTATTTCTATTTTGAAACTTTTGTTGCTCTTGTAGGAAGTCCCCTTATGACTCATTTTATCTAGCTCATCCCATCTATTAAACCCAGTGTCATGTTTATTTCCCTTCTTGTATGAAACATGATCTATTCGCACTTATGTCTGGTAACTCCCTATTTCACTCTCTGTCTTTGTTTCTTCTCCTTTTCTCTCGTTACTTTTTTGCTATATTGGGTGCCCTTGCAACCGATTTTTTACTGATTTTAGTTCTACTTCTTGGTTTTGACGAAGTCATTGTTACTTTCCCATACCTTATCAACCACGAGACAAAGTGCCAACTGCCTAAGTGAAGCTACTAATTCCATTAAGAAAGCAACCATTGATCCATCTGAACTGAAGGGAAAGAGATGGATAACTCAAAACGCTCTGAATCCAAACAAAATGAATCAGCATCTTTTGACCATAAAGGCCACCTGGCCAAGAAAGTAAGATTACGCAATGGGGAGGAAGAATATCCCCTAACTCCTAAAATGTTCTATAGTGCAGTTGTAATGGGGGCAACGACGGGGGTTAACTCAGTTGACGTCCCTGATTGGCCTGAGGAGGAACCGGTCGAGACTGAAGAAGGGGACATCACCCCAACGGTGGGAGAAAATGGTGGAGGCATTAAGCTATCGCATACATTCAAATCAAGAGTCGATAAAAAATGGGAAAATGCAGTAGTGGTTAAGCTGTTAGGACGAAAGATTGGTTGCCGGGTATTAAGCGTGAGACTGAAGGAGATGTGGAAACCAGTGGGACCGATAAAGGTGGTCGATCTAGACCATGACTATTTTTTGGTTAACTTCATAAAAGAGGATGATTTCCTCAACACACTCACGAAGGGACCCTGGGTCATCTTTGGCTACGCCTTATCTGTTCAACGATGGCTCCCGACTTTCAGACCGTCTCAAGGAACCGCATCCAGAGCAGTGGTCTGGATTCATTTTCCAGATCTCCCTATTACGCGATATCACCCCCTGATTTTATCTGCACTTGGAAACCTAGTTGGGCACAACATTAAAATAGATGAGACAACCAGACAAGCACAAAGAGGCAAATACGCACGAGTTGCAGTAGATATTGATTTAGATAAACCTTTGCAATCTAGGGTGGAGCTTGACGGTGAGACATTAATGGTAGCGTATGAGGGCTTGCCGACGATCTGTAGCCAGTGTGAAGTTGTTGGACATGTCGTCGACCTCTGTCCGTCAGGGACCCCCACGACTACTAGTCCGCCACAAGCTACAGCAACCTGAGCAGAAGGAGGCCAGCAGGGGGCAGATGGAACGTCTAGTGTGACAGGTCCTACAGACACGGACGCGTCAAGCAACGGTCATGGTCCTTGGGTTCAATTACCAAAGAGACCACCACGCACTGTACCAAAAACTCTGACCCAACCAAGTACACGGACTCCCCGTGCAGATCCTCGAGCAGGTGACTCTAGATTTACGATTCTGACAGAGCAAGACCGTCCGAGAGAGACGGTATCGTCACCAGCAAGCTCACATTAAGATCACCTAGTCTCGGGGACACGTCAACGGGCTCAAGGGGTTTTAACCGGTATTGAAGCAGCATCGAACAGAGATGAGCTGGGTTCATTATCATTTGGACTTAAAAAGAGTCCCAGAGGAGTGCTTAAAGGTAAAGCAGTGATCCATAACAAACAAACCGTAGCACACAGGCCAAACATTGATACTAAGAAGATTTCTGGACCGAGCGCTACTATTCCCTTACAACCAAACTCAACGGAGAAGCACCTAGCCATAGTCATTAATTCGAACCATGAACTATTAAGGTCAAGGTCAGAACTATTGGACGAAGGAGCGAGTACACAGAACATGGAAGGAGTTGAACGTGGGGGGGGATGGCAATTATATGTCCAGGAATGCTCCCATAAATCTACCTCCTGAACCTCCCGATAAGATGGACAAGGAGATAAATATGGAAGAGGACCTGTCGGTACCACACCTAGTAGAGGTGGTGATGACACAGAGTCAGGAAGGTTGTAGGGGTGAGGTGCCCAATGGAATCCTCGATCCCACGCAGACCTAAGGAGATGGTGTTAGTCTTTAAAATCTTCTGTATGTCTATACTCATATGGAATTGTCAAGGCGCAGGGGGTGTGCGTTTTCAAAACATTTTGCGACAGACTCTCGGCCATTACAAATATGAGATTTTAGTGTTAGTCGAAACCAGAATTAGTGGTACGAGAGCCCACGACATAGTCACGATGCAAGGCTTTGATTTTTCGGTTCAAGTGGAAGCTAATGGTTTTGCAGGAGGGATCTGGATACTATGGAACGTCGAGTTAGACGTGACTGTGGTTTTTGCGTATAGGCAATTTATTCACACAACGATCAACCATGGCTCCTTTTTCTTTGATTTTACTGCAATTTATTCTAGCCCTCATCCTGTACACCAAAACTCCCTCTGGACACATTTGCATTAGCTAGGAAGTATCACTAGCCAACCTTGGATTATTGGCGGGGACTTTAACGCGAAACTGAAAATTACAAACAAAAGGGGAGGCTCTCCCATAACTCTTGTTATTAATAAACATTTCAAGAACTGGGTCCATGCGTGTGGCCTTCATGATCTGGGATACGTAGGCTCGAAATTTACTTGGCGAAAAGGCAATGTTCAGGCTAGACTAAACCAAATTTTGGTTTCTTCGCCTTGGCTAGTGCAGTGTCCTCACGTGGAAAACCATCATCTTCCCTATCTTGGATCCGACCACTGCCCTATGCTAGTAAACCTAGGCAAACCGCGATCGAGAGACACTAGTCAACATAGGTTTTCTTTCCAAGCTATCTGGTTAGCTCACGAAGATTTTGATAAAGTGGTCTCTGCGCATTGGCTTCCAGCAGCGGAGACTTTTAGCCTTTCATTATCTGCTTTCTCAAACCACCTCATGCGATGGAATAAGGAAGTTTTCAGACATATTTTCCATAGGAAGAAAAGGTTGTTAGCTCGGTTGGCTGGCAGTCAGGGAGCTCTGAACCGAGATGACTCCGAGTCACTTTTGGCACTGGAAGACAAGCTCAGTGCAGACTTACTGCAGGTGTTATGCGAGGAGGAGCTTTACTGGCATCAGCAAGCTCAGTGTGCATGGTTGGCACAAGGGGACTGTAGCACAAAATACTATCATACTGTTACTAGGGCGAAACGACAAAAGCTGCAGATTGGACGATTACTGGATCACAGTGAAACTGAGATTTCTAATCAGGTGCCATTGCGTAACATGGTGAGGAAATACTTTGAAGATTTGTATACCACTAAAGAGCACAACTATCAGAGGCTACCAATTACTGGAGCTTTTCCTATGCTCACCTCGGAGCATATCACCGACCTTGCTACACCCATCCATGCGTCGGAAATCAAAAATGCTATGTTTGGCATGCACCCTAATAAAGCTCCAGGGGTTGATGGCTTTACTGCTTTATTTTATCAAAATCAATAGAATACAGTGGGCCCAGGGGTGGTGGCTTTTATCCAACAAATTTTCAGACACGAAAGATGGGAGTAGGAACTGAACCACACTATCCTGGTCCTGATTCTAAAAGTCAACTCCCCGAAATATGTTACCCAGTTTCGTCCTATTAGCCTCTATTCAGTGATGTATAAGATCATCTCTAAAGTTATTGTGAATCGAGTGAAGAACCGTCTTGACTACTTAGTGACGAATACCCAATGTAGCTTTATCCCGGGCCGACATATCACGGATAATATCATCATAGCCTAGGAGGTTATACATTCACTGCGAAGAAAGAAGGGGAAGACAGGTTATTTTGCTCTCAAAGTAGATCTGGAAAAAGCGTACGATCAACTTAGCTGGGATTTTATAGCCGACAATCTTCGGGAGATTGGGATTCTGACTGGCTTATCCAGCATCATTATGAAGTGTATGACTACAGTCACAATGCAAGTAGCATAGAACGAACATCTATCAGACTCCTTCACCCCTTCAAGGGGTAGTCGGCAAGGGGATCCCCTCTCGCCTTATCTCTTTGTTCTTTGTCTGGAAAGGTTAGGCCATCTTATCACTCACGAGGTGGGGAAAGGAAGTTGGAAATCGCTTAAGTTGAGTAAAGCAGGGCCTCCCCTTTCGCATCTTTTCTTTGCCGATGACCTCATACTTTTTGGCGAAGCTACAGACACCCAGCTTCAAGTGGTCTCATGGATATTAGACATTTTTTGCCAGGTTTCTGGCCAAAAAGTGAGCACAGATAAAACACGAATCTTTTTCTCCAAGAATGTTTCTAGGGAGCAGGCACGTCGGCTTAGTCATACCTTACAAATTCAATGCACTACCAACCTGGGAAAATATCTTGGAGTTCCTTTAATTCACGAGCGCACAACGCGGAGAACGTATCAATACATACTAGATAAAGCGCAATAAAAGCTAGTCGGCTAGAGTGCAAAGTCCCTTTCTTTAGCAGGACGGGTCACTTTAACCCAATCAGTGATCTCGACTCTTCCTACATACACCATGCAAACAACGAGACTACCCAGACAATTCTGTGATGACTTGGAAAAAATAATGCAGGATTTTATCTGGGGTTCCAAGGATGGCCAACACAAACCGTATCTTGTTAACTAGGAGATTGTTTGTTGATCGAAAAATTTCGGGGGACTAGGGATTAAACGAATTAGGTCCACCAATGATGCCTTGCTTACTAAGCTGGGCTGGGGTTTACTTACCAAACCATCAGCGTTATGGGTGCAGGTCTTGCGGACTAAGTATCGCTTTAATGATCTCCACATACCGCAAAATCTGGATAGGACAAGAGCATCGGTCATCTTGAAAGGGATATCCGCTACCCGACGATTTGTCCGTCAAGGGATCAAATGAAAACTCGGTACTAGCCGCTGGATCAATTTTTGGCTAGATCTTTGGCTGGGAGATTGGGGTCCTCTTGTTTCGGTGACCATCTCCCAAATTCTGGCACATTTACTATATACCGCAGTTGCTGATTTCGTGAACGAGAGTGGGACTTGGAAATGGAACCTTTTCCAACAATATCTGCCCTCTACCGTTTGTTTGGATATTGCGGCTTCTCGGCCACCATCAGACAGTATGGGGGAGGACAGACTAGTCTAGGGACCAACTCCCTATGGTGAATTCACCGTAACTTCTGCATATGACTTGATTGAAGACAATAGCCCAGAAGACCAACATAAACTCTGGGATGTGATATGGAAATGGCCAGGACCACAGAGAATACGTTCGTTCTTGTGGCTTCTCGCATAGCGGAAGTTACTGACTAACCAACAGAGAGTTGCTCGTCGGTTCACAGCAGATGACAGTTGTCGTTTCTGTAGTCAAACAGAGACAACACTGCATGCACTCCGAGATCGTCCTAGGGTCAAATCTTTCTGGTTTTAATTTCCCTCCGAAGCGATTGATACTGATTTCTTTCAACAGGACGAGACGACGTGGTGGAAATCAAATATTGCTAAACAACTCCATATATAGATGAAGGCATGGAATATAATTTTTTAGGTTGCTTGCTAGTTTATATGGAAATGGCAGAACCAGAATATTTTTGCGGATGGATTTATTTGGCCGAAGTTGGATCCAAAGTAGTTTTAGACTATGTGGCTTGGATAGATATGGGTCACGATATCACTGGCAGGATGCTTACCTCACAAGGACTACCAATGGATACGCCAATTAAATGAACTCCCCCTCGCAGAGGGTTGGATTAAAGTCAACACAGATGGAGCTGTGAAACTAGGATCACACCTTGCTACGGCTGGTGGCTTACTTCGAGACTGCAATGGCATTTGGTCTGGTAGTTTCATGCAAACATTGGAGGGTGCTTACCAACTACTGCCGAATTATGGGGGGTCCATTCGGGCCTTATATTGTCTTGGGACCTTAGCTTTCGTCGGGTTATCCTAGAAGTGGACTCTCTAGAGGTAATCAACATTCTTTCTTCATCCACATTAAGACTGATTGATGGTTTTTCTTTGGTGCAGGATATCAAGGCATTAATGCATCGCGCTTGGGATATCCAGATTCAACATGTCCATCGAGAAGGAAATCAGAGTGCCGATAGTCTAACTAATTTGGCAACACTATCACGGCCAGGACTTTATATTCTCCAGGAACCTCCACTTGTCACCAGAGAGCTCGTCCAAACGGACCTAACTGGCGTATTATATCGTAGATCACTGCGATAGGATAGTACTAGTTATGTCTCCTTTGTAATAAAAAAAAGAAAGAAAGCATTGATCTTATATCTAGCTTCACCTACATATGTAGATAAAATTTAGTGAAATAGGGTAAGAACTGGTTAACTGAAACAGAGGATCTGACCCCTATATCTAGTAGCAATCATACAGCAATAGCAGGTAACATCGAACCAAAAACTTTACAACCTCCATTGAAGTAGTTGCATGTACTACATAGACGAATATCAAGATATCAAACTATCTATTGTTCCAAATAAATCAGTAATCACAAAATTCTTATTTAATGGTATAACCAAGTTGGGACAAATAGAGCATGTCACTTGTGTATATATTACTCACATTATTTAGATATTATTTACATTAAAATTTTAGATATTATTTACAAAATATCCAAACAAAAATAAATAATTTATGATAAAAATATCAAAGTATATTAAAGAATTATAACAAATGAAATATGGAAGTATAATTAGTTTCATTCAATAAATATTCATCCATCTTCTTGTTTCATATATTGGGAAACAAGTTCAACCATATAAGAGTAGAGGTTATGAGTGTAACATCCCACTACCATAGGCTACGTACCTGAGCTTTTAGGCACATAACCTACGATAATGGTATGTTAGAGCAATACAAATCTAACTTATACATGGCATCGTCTAACATACACGAAATCGTTATCATTTTCTCTTGAATATTCACTTTATTATATTAACAAAATATATACATTGTTGAGTATACAAGAAGTTCCGAATTAACTAATTCAATACAAGTTCAGAAAAATGCAATGCAGACGCGAA
>JANQAP020000244.1:95330-110374 GCA_026874005.2 Erythroxylum coriaceum
CATTTCGTTCCTGTGATTGATCGATTTTGTTTGTATCTAATAAAAGACCTCATGACCTATTAACATCATTATTACTTTTTTTATCCCCCCTACAAAACACCTTTTATTAGACAGTGAAAAACTCGGCTAATTTTTAAAAGAGGGTGAATCAAAAGTCGACTAATTTTTGAATTTTTAAAAGAGGTGAAACTTGACTAATGTTTTTTAAAATCAATTTTCAATAACTTCTTTTTGATTAAAGGTGGCGGTAGCCCCCTTACCACCCCGAGTTACTGCCAGTGCTACTAGATCTTAACCATTACAAGACACATCCTAGTAACTAAATGACTAATATAAAAAGTTAATTATATTAGTCTTTTAATTAATTCTACTACTTTTTATTTATTTATTATATTTTATGAAGCATCACTTGTACGTTTCATATACGATAATTTTCAAACAATCTTCCACAGTGTATTTGTATATATTATGCATACATCACAACTAGTAAAGTACAAGAAAGAAACTGCAAATGTTCCACTAAAGTTTATACTAAAGAAAACTTTTAAACCTATTTATGTTTATTACAGACGCTAAAGAATAAGAGATCTCTTTCAAAGGGAATGCTTATGCTTGCTGCCATTATTATTTTAATTATCAAATAATTGATAATTAGCCGTGGTTTTGTGGGGGCTTTAACTTTTTGTATAACAGGTGATTGGATTGGCACTTGGGATTCCAAAGATCTTCAAAGAGCGTGACATGATTTTAGATGGAAATCGAGGGCCCACCTTAAAGACTAAAAGAGCCTCATGGTGGGCCCCAAACAAACACACATCCCTAACCATTTGATTCTTACATGGACCCCACACGCTTAACCAAAAGTCCGAATCCATGATTATATAGGTCCACTCCGACAGGTATTAGACGGTGGGTCCCCACTCTCTTTTTTGTTTTTTTTTGTTTTTCTAATTTGTGGTCTTAAGCACGGCATAGGGGCTATAATTCTTTTTAGTTTAGTGCTAATTTAAATAAGATATTCTAATCTTGATGTAACCCCCGAAGCATTGCACATGGATCTGTGTATCATTCTTTGTGCTCTATGCATTGCATGCATATTATTGATACATATACTACAGAATTTATAGCCATCAACTTGATTTGATATGCATTTAGTTTTATGGTTAACGGGTTAAATACTGATTTGATCTTAGATTCTCAATATCAACATTATTCTCTTCCCAATTTTACGTGGGTTCAAAGTGAAATCAATCACACGCACATGCCAACTTGAAAGCTTGTATCTACCTCGTGACATGAAGTTCGAGTTGGGTTAAGGGGCCTGGATTGGATATTGCTGATGTTATGATGCTAAGTTGTGTATAAAAAAATTGTAAAATATAAAAGGAAACATATGTTAATGACAAAAAACATAATTACGAGGTACCGGGCTAATTTAGGGCAAGGAAAGGTAAGTTATAGTATTATAAGAGATTCATAAAAGAAAAGAAAGGGCAGTGAAAAAAAAAAAATCCACTCCTCGCAAGTTGTCTTAAACAAAGCCTGCAAGGCATCTTACGGCATAAAAGATTCAAAGAACCACAACATGGATTAGAGTAGTAGTTGCGAAGATCTGCATGCTTGAGAGCGATTCGATTCGATTCTCTCAACTGTCATAAAAGAAATTCGTTATTTACTTTACCAAGTTCGTTACAACTTTAGATTTACCTTTGACGAATATGACCAATAAAAATAAGGAATAGATGCGGGACACATTTTCCAAACTTAATTTATACATTTATTACTTTCGAATATGTAAAGAGACTAGTATGGTTGGTAAAAGGGCGAGTGCTCCCTTTTCTTTATTAATTCGGAACCGGGTCCTTTTGAATACTCATTTTATGTGAAAACATAAAAATATGTTTGCTACAAAATTAATATTTAGTCAGTTTTGGGATATCATGTACAGCATTAACTGAAAACCTTATCCATATTGGCCGACCAAATCCAAAAATTGCAGTCTTGTTGCGCAATCATATTTATTTATCCCTTTGGTTCATATATAATGTAGCAAGCGTGTTGTGGGTTTAAATTAATTCGTTTGTTTTGTTCCCCATGGTATATTGTTGTCAGTGTTGCCAACCAGATCATAGCCTTGGACATATATAGATTGGGGCATGTTTATTTAATAGAAACAAAAATGAGAAAACGGGTCCCAATTATAGAAAACGCTTAATCCTTTATTTAATGTATTGGTGAGTGAGCATGATGTTTAGTTAATATAATGACTATATATATACATATATATGTGTGTGTTAGGTAAAGATAATCGCGTAATGATATCTTTTTTGTGTGCATTAAGGTCACTTTTTTTTATAAAGATTTGTATATTCAATGAAAGAATAAAACTCATCTGTTTAATATAATGTAAAATTTGAGATTTTTTTATAAAATATTATTTTCTAATTAAAACAATGATTATATTAATTACTATAATAGCATTTCTATGACTATTATTACGGTATCACGATCATTATTACTTTATTACATGCTTGAGACAGTGCAGCCTTACTCTGTAATCAAGCTATTTATGTTTCTTTTTCCCGTTTGACTTCACGGATAAAAGGGATTCTTTCACAATTATAAAAATAGCAATGACACCATCAAGCATTTGGCTCGATGAGCATTTTCCTCTTCTTTCCACCATTCAATTTCTAAGGGAAATAAAAATATATAATTAGCTTATAATAAATAAACAAAATAGGTTGACTTTAAATGCTATTTAGAATCTTCAAATTTTTCGTTAAAAATGATTGTAAAGTGTCTTGTTTAGATCATAAAGCACATATTAAGTTTGACTTATTATAAAAAAGGGATAAATGTTCATAAAATTATATATAAAATCAAAATTATAAACAACTATGAAAATTTTAAACAAAGATGTTCATTATTATAAGGTGACAAGAATTTGAATAATGAATTGAAAAAATATGAACTAGTTTTAATATTAAAGAATTGTTTGGTTTTACTTATATATTTTTGTTTCTTAATTTTGATATATTTTAAAGTAAAAATCAAAATTTGATTGATTTTTTGAGTGTATCTATGTACTTACACTTTTATTACTAGTCATAATTAAATATTAAAAGATCAATTATTTTTATAAATCAACTAACTAGCTAATTTTATTCTATTTTTTTATACAATATTTATTAATAAATATGAATAATAAATTATTATTTTTATTAAAAAAGATTTATATAAGTAAAATTTTTGTAAATTAATATTTATTATATAGGATTAATTATGAAAAGAATTAATCCTATATTTTTGGACACTTAAAATAACGGGTGGAATGAGACTTGCGTGTTACAATTTTGTTTAAATAATTAATTAATATTAAGTAAAAAAATGAAACAATAAACCTAACCCATTTGAATTTTTTGCTCCTTTAAGCATAACCTATTTACTAGTATTAAAACTTGATTACTATTTATATTGGATGCGCAGAAGTACCCGAAGTGGAGGTGTATTCGTTTCGAACAATAAAGCATCAGGTCTATCAGCAAGAACAAGAGATTTAGTCTACAAATAGTTCAACCCACGCCTACAAGAATATAAATTGTCCAAATTATCAGGAATGCCGGTTCACCTTTTGAGCAATTTGCTAACATGTCCCATCTTCAATTGACAACAAGTGGAATCACCACAACACTCTTGTAAAGACGATCACCCCATTAAACCCAGAAGTTACATTATCCTTATACTTGTCTCTAAACCGAGCACAACCAACATGAGTATCCCATTTTCTGAGAGCACTGAACAAATTAGAAAAAAGGTTGGGAGTGTTTAGTGTGACGAAAAATCTAGTCTTGAAGAGGTGGAGTAATTGAGGTAGCGGCAGATGGGAATTAGAGGAAGCCACAGAAGGAGAGGGTGGGAAATTCAAAGAAAAGCATGAGACTGACTGTGTAGGTCTTGAGAGATTTGAAAAGCATATTGGATGGCTCTATTTCGAGAAATCAGTAGCAATTTTTGTTATGATTATTACATCTTTAAAATGGTTGTCTGCTGGGCGTCGGAAAGGCAAACTGCAACTGAAGAGATGGCGGCAGATAGGTTATGTGTAGAAGAGCACAAAATTCAAACAAAAATTTTGTTTTATTTAATATTAACAAATTATTTAAACAAAATTATAATATGGACATACTATTCTTTTTTTTTTAGCTTACCAGATGTTTTGGGAGAGTCTTAATTATAAGAAGACATTTTTAAGTCATTCACATTCAAACTAATCTCCACTCGTATTGAGTCAGCTGTAAAAAATAAAGTGTTAGTTAAATAAATTTTTCTATTTTTAGGGCTCGAATTTGAGACCTCTAATTAAGAGATAAGAATATTGAATCACACACACCAATTATATTTAAATATGGACATACTATACTTTGAAAATATTTGAAAGCATTTCTCTTGCTAATCGTGTTATAATTAATTGTTTTTTGTAACCAAAGTGAGAGCATTTTGGACGAAACTGTTTGGACAAAGCTTTGCCCGTCGCCTACTTCTAGGTTTTCCTAGGGTAACTCACCTTGTATGCAGGTTTAACTTGATAAAGCGGCTACGCTACATATGATGTATGAACATACAAAGCCAAAGCAGAACCGAACCTCGGATGGGACATAAAGGCGCGGCGCCCATTTTATTCTTCTTTGACATTTTGGTTGGATGATTAGTTTGGACTTTACTATTCTATTTTTGTACCTCCATAAGAAAATAATTGAACATAAAAAGAAGGAAAATTGGTGCATGCCCTTAGTTTATCTTACTCCTAGTCAATGTTCCAAACCCGTTTTCATAGTTTTATTTATGCATCTAATAGATATACAGAGACGATAAATTGAATGAGTTCCTACGTTAGTCAAAGAGAAGCCTCCATCTTTCCTAAAGGGAAGAATTAAATGTTCAAAATGGGTCCATTTCCTTTCTTTGAGCAAAATATTGGTGGGAAAGTTTGGTTACCAGCTCTGTTTTCTGACCAATGGAACTATTTGTATCCCATCTACCACAAGTGAATGAAAAGGAATTAAAGTGATTCCTTTTAATAAAGATAGAAAAATAACAATAGTTGATAATGTCGTGATGCAGAGAGAGTCCCCAGGTCAAAAATGAGACCCACGAGATGTGCTTAATGTGTTTATCATTTCTAAATTATTTATGGGTGGGTGTAATTTTGTCAAAAAAGACATGCTAGTCATTTTGTTTCCTAAATATCCCAAGACAACCAATTTGTCTTTGGAAAATTATAAATATGAACATTTTACAACCACTTTCCAGCACAATTAGAGCAAATAATTAAGTTTTTATTTTTCTGAAGTGTGCAAATAACTTCACTTACAATTTCTAGAGAAAGAGTCAACAAACCTCAATGATTCCGTGACTCGTATATGTGACATTTGAGTTATAAAGGAGTAATCTTACTAGTTGTTTTAAAACTCGCACTTTATAAATTGATTAATTTATTATTATATTTAAAAATAATTATATACTTTTTAATCCCTAGTGAAATTGAATTTTAAAAGCAAAACTATAAACTTTGAATACTCAAATAATTATTAGAAGCTTTCATTCTCTCAAACTAATGCGCAGGGAATAATAAATCAATTCTTCCCAACATCAAAAATTTCTTGCTTTCTTTAACTTCAAGACAATATTTGATGTTTAACAATTTTGGTACAATACAATTTCTTAGTTTATATAATTAAACCCCAATGTAGATTAAAAACTGCAATATTCTAATAAGAAATATTGCAATTAACTTAAACTTTATAAGAGATCAATACTTAAAATAAAAATTCATTAAAATTTCTAATTTTAAGCCAATGATTTATGAAGTAACTTATTTTAAGCCAATGAGACAGATTCCTACATTATCAACAATGTGTTTCATATTATATCCTTTTTTGCTTCAATGATGTGTTTCATATTATTATTGTTATTTGCTTCAATAGTCTGTAACATCTTTAGTCGATCATACGAATAGACATTCTTGGAAGCAATGAGCATGCCATGATATTTCACAAGTTGTTTTCAAATGCAAATGTTCAAAAATTAACCAGAGCGTAAAGAACATTTGCATGTTTTAAGGTAACAGCACTAGCGCAGTTTCTTATTCAAGATAAGATATTGGCGAGAAAAGTATACACATAGCCTTAGCTCTCCGGCTCTGTGGTGTTAAATTTAACAAAGAGGAGTGGTCACTGTCTGGTCTCTACCCGTTTTTACCGCTAATATCCGATTCTTTGTTCTAGTTTGTACATAGAACAGTAGGCTCGGTACAAATTACTGACTCACAGTCAGTGATAGGGAGAAAATCTTAAGATATAGGGAAAAAAATTGGCATTGATAGACTTTTGGGCTTTTCTGCTTTTGTCCAATACCTACTAAGAAAAAGCAACAGAGAACACACAAAAAGAAAACAGTAGCAGCTAGCAAGTTGTTATAAGAGCTACCTAAACCACTCAAAAACCCCCCATGATCCCATCTTCCATTTCTCTCGTCCTGTGTCTTGAAACCGTTTTGCTTTAGTCCACGAGCTCCAAGTGTTGAAGCATGGAGAACCAGAGAAATTCCATCCTGAGTTGGTACTATTGCCAAGGAAAGGTTAGACATGTCTTTGACTACCATTTTCTTACTTATACAACTCTGCTATCAAAAACATGGTTTCTAATTTTGGTGTTAAAGTGGCTAATTGTGCTTGGAAATGCTCATTTTTGGGGCTAATGCAGACTATGGAGGAACTGAGACAGTCCCTTCTGTATACAACTCTGGAGCTTGAGCAAACAAGGCTAGCTGCTCAAGAAGAGCTAAGAAAGAGAGATGACCAGTTGATACACCTCAAAGATCTACTAACCAAAACCATGAAAGAAAGAGATGAGACGCAAGAGAAATGCCAAAGATTAGTGTTCGAAAAACTTTTGCTCCAACAGCAACAGCAGCAACAACAAAATGCTCCTCTCTCTGGGATTTCAAGCATTGAAGATGAACCCAGAAAAAGGATTGACTCCAACAATGGCTTCTCGTCATCAGATTGTGAAGAGAGCATTGTTTCGTCTCCTGTCATTGACCCAGTTCCACAACCTCAAGAATTCCCAGCTACTTCAATACCACAATTGGTACCCCAAACTGTGACTCAGCAAACAGTAGGGATAGTGCCTGAAAAGCCACTGCCTGAAAAGGGAAAGCTTTTACAAGCAGTGATGAAAGCTGGTCCACTCTTGAAAACTCTGCTCTTGGCCGGACCACTTCCAGAATGGAGACACCCTCCACCACCCTCTTTTGAGATCCCACCAGTCACCATCCCTTCACCACCATCTCCTCCGCCACAACTCCTCCACCAAGACTCGTTCCCCAACACCGTGAATGGATGCAACAGAAAGAGGGTTCTCTGTGGTGGCTTTGACTCGTCGGTAGAGACAAAGCATCAAAGGATTGTCCTTCACTGACCGCTACAAGTTACCAAAGTTATGATTTACAAAGTTTCACA
The DNA here is from genome assembly GCA_026874005.2 of Erythroxylum coriaceum. NCBI lineage: Eukaryota > Viridiplantae > Streptophyta > Magnoliopsida > Malpighiales > Erythroxylaceae > Erythroxylum > Erythroxylum coriaceum. Next base: position 102,853 of record JANQAP020000244.1, read on the forward strand.
ACTTACATACTTACAATCATTTTTAAACCACTAATTAGGCAATGGGAGATCTAAGCTGGACGCCACTGATCTAGCATTTTTGTACAGACGTTTGGTTTACTTTTAGAGAGTAGAGTCTTTGTAGAGAAGAAGCTATTCCATGTTGACTGAAGCTGAGAGAAGAGTAGCTGGCAGTTGTGATTGGCTCTTTTTGCCACCGTATCTGGGATTAGAGATTTTTGGTCTCGGCTTCCCTTATTCACATTTTTAGCTTATGTCCCATGACGGTAAATGGGAAATCAATGACTTGAAAATCGGATTGAGATATATATATATATATATATATAAAAATATGTAATAGCAAGTGAAAAAATTGTAACTTTATGAGGATGCTGCCTGCCTAGTGAAGCAGTCCAGATCCAGTGATGAGTTTGTGTGTATGTGTATGAGTTGGTGTGAATCACAGTGTGACAGACAAAAGAAGCTGGGTGTGAGAAGGAAGTTGTTGGGTTAGGGAGATGAGTAAGGCCAACAACCCTTAGGTCTTAGGCTTTGGTTGTTGGGTTGATGTGGATCCCGCAAATCAGAATCAGGATCTACTACTGCTACTATTAGTGTGTGGTGTATTGATTGTTTGCATATCAAACGCGAGGGACAATATGATTATAATTCCAAGTTTCTCAGAGTTCTCTCGTGTAATGCATTTTCCCTTGTTATTACATTGTTCAATGTTAGAAAATGAACGCCAGAACACGGCAGAGGCCTGCAACTGCAATGCAAATAAATGAAGAATCTGACCAAAAGGCCTAACTTTGTTCGAACGACGAGACAACACCTCCCCCACTCAGACGTCTCTTAGATCATATAAAAGATCACCATCGTAACTCATTTATCGTAATTGTTACACACTCTTAGCATGCCATTGCTGCTTCCAAAACAGGTCCATACACACACTTTATGGTCAGTCATCAGCTGATGGAGTTTTCTACTCTTTTTATTGCAAAAAGAGTTTAATCTTTTATGTTCAAATAACTTTTAAATGCTCAAAATTCTTTGACTCCCAATCCCAAATTTATGTAGTATTTTCAATTTTAAAATATTTAATTTTGTAATACCAATGTATTAATTAAGGGTTGTAACAGAGCAATAGTGAATTATATTTATTTAACCTCTTTTCTGAACTTGATCATGATTTGAATTTTGAAAAATGAGAAAGTTTTTAACATTTAATTAATTAGAACTCACTGATTACCCAAACTTCCTGCAGTCTCAGAGAAACATTTTTGACAGGCATACAGCCTGTTTTGTTATGCATGCACAGGTTAAATCCTACTTGATACTACTCTTCAAGGGCCTCCAACATGTCTGTCCAAATTGGTCGTTGAAGTACTTTCCTGGAATGTAATAGGATTTGGAAAATTGTCCTCTTTAAGAAAACTGGTATAAAACTATGCATTGGCATTGTTAAGTTGGTAGTTACATATTCAAAGATGAAACAAGCAGAAGTTTTTGATCTAGTCCTGTAGTTAACGGGACCTTGGTCTTGTATAAACCACATCAATTTGATTTCAGCTCCTTTAATGATCATTTGGATTTAGCACGCCATTGACATGGATAGGGACTACCATCAACGGTCAGGGCCACATTTATCTGCCGTCTGTTGCTTTTCTTTGCAAGTCTATTTGGTATTTACGGGGCTCTAGTACAAAATGCCTAATGATTAGAAATTCATAAAGATAACTTATTTCCTTCGTTAATTACATATTTCCATGGAAAAGAATGGCGGTTGATTTGGATCGGCCTTTATCAGGAGTGAAACTAATAGTCTCATCTCACCATTTCAGCCATCTCTGATGAGCATGAAGCAGCAGGGCCTCCTCGTGTCTGCCTAGTGTTGTAGGACTTGCAGCTCAGGCACTTGTATGCCAGAATGTGGAATTGGACGTGGGAGTTTGCTCCACAATCATTGCACAATATCCACACCTGTTCACCAAAACCAAAATTAATCTCAAATAATGTAGAAAATAGCAGCAAGTAGAATAACTAAGGATCATATATAGCTTCTGCCGCCTACCCTCTTGTTTTGGTAGATTTCAGGCATTGGAGTTGCAGCAATCTGTATGCCAGCATTTCGAGCATAGTAGTTAGAGAAAAAGTGAAAGGGAAATAAAGGGAAAAAATTGTTCAATCTTATGGTGGTTGGCACCTCTTGATCAAGATTTCTCCACAAGTTTGACATGTCGCAGATAGATTTGGAGCAAACTGGGCATGAATACCTGCAAAATTATGTTGTGCATGAATCAACGATCAGCTAGTAATGAAGAAAAATAGATAAGAAAATCTCAAATATCAAGGTGATTGAAAATCTCTGAATATAAAACTAATGAAGAAATTAAGTTTTAGGTGATTGTATTTGTAGCAGTGCTCCACCCATTTATTTGCCAAAGGCTTATTGTGCTTACCTGTAATGTTGCTCCATCTCTCTCACACATTCCAAATGTATTGTATGCCCACATGGTAATACAGTGATATCTTTCATAGTGTCAAATAGAAACTGCACATCAAATAGGAACTCGCTAAGTATGCAGCAATTACTTTCAGCAGCTTAAGCTTAAGACTACATTGGTGTAGTATTTTACCTCAAAGCATACAGGACAATTATGATGCATGGCCCCTTCCACACAACGGTGTGCATCCTTCATGGAATTGGAGTAGCAACAACCTGAAAATGTCAATTGTCGATATCATTACTAAAATTTTCCGAGTTATCAAATGATCCAATCTTTCAAAGGGACAAAACAATTGCATTTCCAACTCTCTATCTAGGTTGTATACTCACCACATGTAGTGCAATGGAAAAAGTTATCTCTTCCCCCAGTTCTGTAAAATCAATCACAAAGAGAAACGACTCAAAACTATTAATTGAACTGCTATGGCACAACTAACTAAATGGTATGTACTTTCACGACTTCCATCCGTCTTTACTATCAATTTCTGAGCTCAGGATGCAGTTTGGAATGGAAAAGAAAAAGGTGAACATAACTGGAGATCTTACCTGCATATTCCACACTCATCACAGTGATATTGATTCTTCGAGACCTGAAATAGACAATTGGTTTGAATTATTGTTATTTCTTGAGAAAGTGTAACTTCATCAAGAGTGAGAAATGGAGACATTTACATCATCGTCAAAGAATTTACACTTTGCACAGAAGTACTTTCCCATGCAAACTCCACAGTTGATGCAATTCTGCTGCACCTGATGATACATCACAGAGCAATAATCAGAATGCATGCACGAATTTATCCAAATTAAGTGACAAAAACTCTCAATAAGAGATGACTACCTCTTGTTCTGTACCACAGAGGGAGCATATAACCTAGAAAGGTGTAGAGATGGATATGGTTAGAGAAGAATTGAAGAGAACTGACCAAAGAAGCATACTTGCTCATCCACTAAGGAATACCGTATCTTCACATCAAAACTTCAACCCATAACAACCGAATAATAAGTTAATGCTTCATTCAGGATAGGATATGACGCAGCTTGTTGTCAGAATGTATGGTTACCCTATGTGCAGGACATTTTCTTAATCGTCTTCATTCTTAAGAGTTATCCCTTGTTTGATCAAACTTACCTACTTAAGGAACAAAGAGATTATAAAAAACTTTCAAGAGACACAAGTCGCATTCAATCCCGTTTCCTTTTTCCTAATTTGAATCAATCAATTGCAAATCCTGATAAGATATGAAGAAACAACTGAAATATTTGAAGAGAAAAACAAACCAACCTTCGCAACTTCGTGGCGTGGAATATCGTGTTGATCAAGAAGATTAATTTCCAATGCGTTCTGTTAGTTCAATTATAGGGTAGTTAAAGAAATTAGTTTCTCAGCTAAGGACACTTCGACCAAAATCCCACGTAAAAGAAAATTTAAGAAGAGACAATGACTTTGGCACCTTCGCTTCATTATGGCAATGTCTGCAATAAAAAATCTCGTTGCAGCAAGGTGCTCTAATTTTACATCTCCTCCTATAATGCGAGCACCTATACTCACCCAAAAAGAAAAGATAATTTCAGTAACTGATCAATGAAATACCTCTAGCGCAGATTCGGAAACATCTTAGGAAATCAAACAGCTGAATTTAGAAGGAAACAATAAGGCATACCCATGATCCCCAGATCCAAGCTCCAACATAGGTGCATTAGAAACTCCAAGTTCCACGAAATCTTGTCGCTGTTCAATTACAGTCTCCATTCTCATCAAAGTTTCTACAAAGTCCCTCTCAATATCTTCCTTCTCAGAAAGTCCGAATCTCAAGCTGAAAACAAAAACATAAACCCCGGAAAATTCCAACAGATTCATATGGTTTGCACTTTGCAGAAAGATTAAATATTGGAGCACACATGACACACCTAATTAATTAACAAGTTGCCTTAACACCACCGTCTCTCCCCAAATAACCGCAGCACGCAACAAAACCACGTTCTTCGTTCAGGAATCCACTGCTTACTGTTTAATATATCTCTCTCTATCTCTAAATATAACCTCACGCAGTCACACGCTAAGCCATTGTCTTACCCGACAATTAATGACAACACGATAAGTCTTAAAGAAACCCGTATAACTACCTTGTCAGACTGTCTAAATTCTAATATCATTGACAAACGTTGAAGGACCCGAAATTTACGTGGCCTGATCAGATAAGGAATAGCTTAATCATTTTGTTCACGTAAATGTATGTATCAGCTGTGGTGTGATTAATCAGAGATGGCTAAAAATGTATTGCTTATGAATAGATTTTATCTTTCTTAAGATACTTTTTTTTCCTCCCAACAGAGTTTTCAGTTAACAAGGGACCCATATCCCTTTGGAAAAGGAGGCAAGTTTCTTGACTTGATTAACTGTTTCTTAAGAAAGAAAGAGATAAAATAACCGCGAAGAGGCAGTTTGGGAAGGATAAGGTTTTCCAAGTATGGTGATTCTAATTGGTACGCGCTTCTAAGGCTTCGTGACCTCACGTTCTCCTTGACTCGTGTGAAGTAACTTCACGATTCTCTCCATGTTGAAAACAATTTATACAGGGAAGGAAATTAACATTAGAATGACGTACTAGCATCGGCATCGGACTTAGTTCTGCATTGTATAGTGCTAAATACTGTTTTAGATAATTTTTAAATTTATGCAATATTTTTAAATTACAAAATAATCTCTTAATTGAAATTTAAAATAGTAGTAATGTATTTATTTTTACTAATATTAGATTTCATATAAAAATAATAATTACAATTAATATGACGTTTAATCATATATATAAATATAAAATTAGAGATAATACAAAGCATTTAAAATATTAGAATTTTATCATATAATAAATAATAATTAAATTAAAATATCAAATAAAAAAATAAATATTCTTGACTCTTTAATTATTACAATTTACAATAAGAGTTTTAGTTGAGTAAATAACTAATTAGAAGTAAAAACACGAAATAAAAATATGTACAATTATAGAATATAACATACATCAAATAATTATGAGCGACTTCTATATATTACAAGACATTATAGATTAAAGGCTGAGTTTCAAGTGTTTATCGTGGTACAAAAAAATTAGATGCATTTCTTCTATTTTTTTTTCACAACATTAGGTACAACATTTCGTTCTTATTAAATAGGAATATTATATTCTTCAATATCTGCACTATTATCTTGACCAGCAATAAAAGAACTTTCACTACCAATTTGGTAGTTCAATCCTCGTCTCTTATTTTTCTCGTGTTGATACTCTTCAAGAAAATTCTTCATTTTGTCATTTCACGTCATAATTCACTTTCTTACAAAACTCTACATAACCTTTAATTCTAGCTAAATTCTTCCTTAATTCGGTGATTCTCTCACTTTTCAAATGCTTATTACAATACAAATAAAATAGTATGATTCTTCATTTCAGGAACTAATGTAGCATTAGTCTAAGTTAGATTATTGAATTTTCCTTTACCTAAAGCGTTCAAGTTGTTAGGAATTTTTGAACTTTCCTCTATTTATCTGTAAAATAAATAAAGACATGTTAAAATTAAATTAATAATTTTATAACAAAATAAATAAAACTTAATTTTATTACTAACTACTATCACAAAATATGTATTGTTTAACTTGAAACTAACACAAAATACGTATATTTTATATAATTCATTTTGTATAATTGCATAATTTAACCATAAAAACATACACTCATAATTATAACCTATTTAACCATAACTCACAATTATAAATTTACAGCCTATTTTATGTAATCACATTCTTTCAATTATAAACTAATCTATTTTGTTTGCTTATAAAATTAAATAAGTCACGAGTATCGAATTCCGCCCACGAAAACAAGTGAGCGCGTGGTTGAAAGGAAAACAGCTGCGGAATTAGAGTTCGATTGGAAAGGGCACAAACGGCGACAGCCCATAGCTTTCAGTGCTCGAACCGGACCCGTCAATAATCCATTTCAGATTAGGATTAGGATCAGGAATTTGGTATGAGTACTTGCTGACTAAGCGTGGGTGCCACCGAGACTACTTTCCAGTTCCCAGTGGCGCCCTTTTAGCGTCTGTATAAACGTCACGTGGTGTATACCGTGTAAACTACAGTTGCAAGTGCTGTAGGTACCCAGATGGGCTTTTGGGTAGATTTGCCGAGCCACCATTTGTATCAGCTAATGGCAACGTTTGGTTTGGGACATTGCGAGACTTACTTTTGTTTTGTTAGATATATGATTGAGATGGATCCTTCTTTTCTATTTTTTATCGATACATTATGATCTTAAATTTAGAAAGTACCAGACAATATTTTTCGCTTGTGAATTCGTTGATGAAAAGATATGATATACTTTAACCTACTTATGTACACCAAATCATAAGCTAATTCAGAAACTGTGCTAGTACCAACTTTTGATTGGAATTATTGTTATCATATTTACATCTAAATGTTTTCATATCACTGTTTATAAAATCGTACTAACTTGTCAGAACTCAAGAATTTGGTTTGGTCCATTTTAAAGAAATAGTTGCGAACTGATGGGCAATGATGGATATATTCTGTAGAGAATTAATTTAATACTTGTTATATGTTATATGTTATAGTCAATATTGTCACGGAGCAAGCATACAATCGAATGAATTTTATTTTGAAGTCTAATTAGATGTGTTAATTCTAATTCTAATTAATTTGGCCTTCTAATCACTCTTTCGGATTAAATTAATCGACAAATAAAAATTAAGACAAGCTCATGTATAGATAATGATGTCAATTTAAGAATTACAACAACACAATAAAATTTTAGTTAAGGTTTTTCATTCGGATTATAGCTTCTTTGGTATTATCAGGTTGAGTATAAGTGTTTCTGTTATTCAGTGGTTGTAGGATTGCTCCTTCCTTAGTTACAGATATCCCTAAGGCCCAGTTTGGTTGGTGGGAAAGTAAAGTGAATTTAGAATCTGATTCTTGGGAAAATAAATCTATGGAAAGTAAAGATATTTACATGTTTGGAT
>JANQAP020000244.1:116598-127996 GCA_026874005.2 Erythroxylum coriaceum
TTGCTCGAGATGAAAATGGTAGTTTCAAAGCTGCTAGAAATATGTTAATTCCAGGTGCTTTTAGTCCAAGAATAGCTGAAGCTTTTGCATTAAAGGAAGCACTAAGTTGGCTATATGATAAAGGTTGGGATCGGGTAGTAGTTGAGACAGATTGTCAGGAGGTTTTCTATGCTGTTGATGGTAGGTTAAATGATGATTTTACTCCTTTTGGAGCAGTTATTCGGGACATTCGGCGATTAAAACAACAAGCTCCATTCTGCTGTAGCTGGAGATGTGTCTCTCGCCATGCAAATATGACAGCTCATAAGCTTGCCCAAGTCACTAGATTAAATGTTGATGTTGGAGAGTGGATTGAACAACCACCCAACTATGTAATGGATGTTTTATTACATGCTTTGAGTTAATAAAACAACCCATTTTGATTAAAAAAAAACATCAAACAAGACACGTTCTATCATGATACCAAGTTTAGTACTCCCTTACCTCACTAAACTTCAAATTCAACTCCAAGAATCTAATTAAATAAAACTTCCAAACAACTAGCACATACCTAAGTTTAATGTGCAACTTTCAGCATCAACAAAGTAATAATACATAGATTCACAAGACCTACTTCTTAATGGAATAACTTATAAAGCTTCTTATCGTTAATGATCCAAACTCCAATAGAAGTCCAGAAATTGAGAGAGAATGAGATTTTCGATGGTGAAAAGCGAGGTGAAAGAAGTAAAGAACATTCCAGCAGAAAATTTGCGCCTTTGGTTGCTAGGTGTCTCCAATATACTGAAGCATGTGTCAATTAATATGTCATGCCATGTAACACTGAATTATGCTGCCCTTTGTCATCTTGAGATGTTGCCATTAATTACCTACAAATCAGTCTACATGTCATTCCAAGGTTGGTCCACTTATTACACAATCAACGATGCCAAATGTTAATGCATTAGCTATGCCACGTGTCATTAACTCATAGGCTTAATCATTCAAATTTTCATGTAACAACTTAACTTGCTACTTGACAATTTCCCTTGTCCAGATATACATTTAAATACTTCAATTCTTTAACGGTATCAATTAATTCTAATTTACTAAGTATAGTCCACCAATACCGAAATTCAAGTTATATACCTTTCACATTCAACTCATAACACAATTTTAACTCCTATTTCACATGTACTTTCATGAACATGTATCGTTTCAACTAGGGTATATTTTAGGGCCTTACAATTTTTGCTCTCTGGCAAGGAATGATGATTGTTCATAGCTTGCAAATAATTGCTAAGTGCCACCTTTTCCTTTTCCATAAGTTACGGGTAGTAGGATGCAAGGCAAGGTTAGCTTGGATAGCTTCAAGTTCAGCTCTTCTCAACAAAAGTGTAGTTATACTAATATTAAAAATTACACAACTTTTTGTTTTCTTTTAAGAAAAGAAAAGTAGAAACTAAAAAAATCACTACATATTTGAAATCAAATTACCGATAACTTAATCACAATTTCTTAATCGATGCAGTTAAATTAAATTAATTTGAGTATTAGTATGTTGTTTAGCCGAGGTTGAATGAATTAATGGGTAAGCAAAAAAGAGTGGTAACTTGAATATTAGTTAACCAAGTACTAATTAACTATTGAAAGAGAAAGCTAAATACATTGTGATTCTATATTAAAAGATGGATTAAACACGATAAGGTCTTCATGATTTTTCATTTTTTGAACACAATTATTTATGTTATAAATATCTTCACCGTCCTTTGATTAATAATTTAGGATATGAATTTGGTACCTTTTTTCCTTCACTAAATGATAATCTCAATAGTTGACTATGATCTTCTTTTGAAATAAATTAATTAACACAAAACCTATCAAAAGTCGAGAATTAAATGTTGAAGGAAAAGAAAATAAACAACATGGAAAGGGAAAAAAATGGATGCTTTATGATGACTACTAAACACATACGATTTTTTAGGCTACGACGTTAGCTGTTAAAAAGCAAATATAAAATGGTTTAAACTTCCCAAAGATAAGATAATAATAGTAATATAGTATTCAGAAAAAAAATTGGCGATTTTAAAATAAAAATCTTCTAATATGTGGAAACTCATCAAGTAAGTGATAATTTTTAATAATGCATATAATTATGATCGATCTTATTCTTTATCTACATATTATTATGTGTTAGATAATATTTTTTTCATTGGTATGTTGAATATGCATCAAATTGTATTATGTTAGATTGATTAATTATTCCGTAAATTCTAAAGTGATAAAGATACATAATATTAGAATAAATATCGATTATCTTGATGGCGTGAATAATTAATCATCTTAATTTTGTCAATGTTTTCTTGAATAAGATTATTTTTTATTTAAATTAAAATAAAAAGGCGTTGGCTGATGACGGTGAACTGGTCCTTTGATGGAAAAGCCGCTGATGAACAGAGCCAGATCTTTTGTATCTATTATCTGATACTAACTTTATTTTATGTGATCTTATCCATATAAAAATGAGAGGTTCATGTAAGATTCAGATAAACATATGGATAAGATCATGCGGAATAGAATTGGTACATGCGTACAGAGAATCTGTCTCCTTATAAACGGCGTCCTAGGCGCTCTTTGGTGAAGGTGACACGCGGCACGCCTCTCCAACGGCATAATGTTCCTGCTGCGACTCTGATTGCAAACATCACCATCTGTTGTTGCTGCCACTATTGACCGCGTGCTTGCTGCCTGTGGAGGTTCCTCCTCGAAATCGTTGCTTAAGGTTGAAGGACACCATTATTAAGACGTGTGTACACACTTAGATGGGCCAAAGCATAAGAACAAAATGGATATATGGGCTGGCGTTTTGAGGCTAGATGGACCAAGCCTTAGGATGTGCATGGGCTGTTATTTTGGATTCTAGAAAAACTATACCATATGAACCAAATTTTGGACTGCAAGTTTAGACTTTTAACTAAATATAGTTTCTATATACATTTTAGATTAAATAATATAGTAACCCAAATTTAGAAATAAGTTTCCAAAATCATATATATTATTCTTATGAATTTAATAGTTAAAAATAAGCTTCTAAGTGAATTATAAAATTAAAATTGATTAGTTCAATATTAATCAGAAATAAGTTTCTAACTAAATTTAAATTAATAAGATCATAGGTGTGGAATAATAATTATAAATGAGTTTCTAATTAAACATTATGTATAATAATTAAAAATAACATTCTAATTAAATAATAAAATTAAATAAATTGACATTTTTATTGTAATAAGAATTAGAAATAAGTTTCTAATTCAATTCTAATTGACCTTAGGTCATTAGATTTTAAATTAAATTAGAAATATGTTTCTAAGTAATCAAATTTAAGTAGTTAGAGTTATAAGCTATATTCTAAAAGCAAGGTTCCTACTATGTTAGTAATATAATTCGTTTATGTATGGGTATTCATATATAAGTCTCTAATACCTGAAATTTGGTTTTTCAGGAGAAGGATAATTATTCAAAGGACATCCAGACTTCTCCATACTACAACATCGATGAGACGTGTTATCATCATATTAGCACGGTTATCCAATATATGCATGGTACTTAGAGAAGACTTAACATAATTAATAATTTGATACAAGAACTATATTTCAATGGTTGTTTGCTTACGAACAAGCAAACGTAAAGTATATGGTTTTACTTTCAACATTGCCATAACCTAAAGGTGAACTGTTGAGAATGCTCTAAAATGAAGACATATGATTGGCTAGTGATGACATTTATGAAAGAAATTCAAAGAAGGCAACTAATTAAAACTTCGTACACTATAGTTTTCCCAATAGAAATAGTTAGAAAGATTGATATCAAGTCTCATGAACTTTGTCACACAAACATATTAACTTTATTCCATGTAGGATTTGTTACTTATAAAAATTTGTGTATTGAACAAACAATTTATGTTATATAAAATATGTTGTAATGAGCTGTTTGTAGTTTGTTCGTTTACAAGTACATATGCTTGATATTTCACAACATATATGATATGTGCTGTACATAACGAATTCATGTAAAGTATGACAATTGGTACTCAATTGTAGTATAAATGATAATAAACACATATGTGATCTTTCAATTTAATCTAATTAGTAACTATTTACATGATTTATATAATAGTGGCGTGTATCATATAATTTTGTTTCAACAATAACCACTACTTCAAAGAACATTGCTGCTAAATTCAATAAGGGTGATAAACTAAATACCGACAACTATGAAATATGGAGCATGAAAATCCAATATGTATTGGAGGAGTGAGAGGCTCTTGAGCCATTAAACGTGACCATGGATGTTCCTAAAGAAGGAAATACAACCCAATATAAAAGGGACCGTGATTCACATGAGCTATGGAAGAAGAAGCGCTCATTGGGCCACATTATGTTATTGAGCAACATGGATAATGACATCATATGTGAGTTCAGAAAACATCAAACTGCTAAAGACATATGGTCTATATTAGTTGCATGATTTGGGAGTGCCTTAGTAACCAAGATACGGTTACTCACTATCAAGTTTGATACATATAAGAAGTGCCCCAGATCTTACAATGTAAAAGCATCTGAGGCAAATGTCAAATATGATAAGTGAGCTAAGGGATGTTGGTCATGAATTAACTGATAAGCAACAAGTACAAGTCGTAATTCACTATTTGCCTCAAAGTTAAGAGCTTATGAGGATGCATTTAACTCATAATGACAGCATCAAGACCATAAAAGATGCTACGAGACATATCATACTATAATAAGAGTGTTTAGAAGCCTCAAAGATGTCTTCTGAAATATATGCAGTTGGCTTTAGCTTACATGGAGCTGTGACCAAGAAGTGTAAGCATTATAGTGGGAATAAGTGGATAAAGAACAAAAGACACCACCACTCTACTCAGGACTTTAAGGAGGCCAAATGCGAACAAATGGAAAAGGTAAACATCCCTTCGAGAAGAGGAACATGAAATGTGTCAAGTACTATAATTGTGGCAATAAGGTTCACTTCAATCTTGATTGCAACGAGCTTAAAAAGGTCCAATAATATAACACATATATTTATTTAATGAATGTTTCTTGTTCTGGTTTTTGAATGAATCACATCCTTTGTAGATTGTAGACTCAGGAGCAACCAACTATGTAGCAAAGGATAGAGATGCCTTCATAAAATTATGAAAGATCTCATATAGAACGAAATGGTTTTATATAGGTGACAATTCCAAAGTAGCTGTACAGGGGATTGGAACATGTAAATTAGACATGCATAGCAGTCAACCCCTCATCCTAGATGAATTGTTATATACTGCATAGATCTGACGAAATCCTCTTTCTATGTTGATGTTAGTTAAACTTAGTTTTCATGTGAACTTCCACAATGATGGAATGGATTTGTACTTTGGAAATATTCGTTATGGCCATGGTTTTATGTTTGATGGTTTTATTATACTAGATTTTGTGGCTACAAATAATAATAATAGTTATACATTAGTTGCATCATCTAGTTCTTCTAATAATGATGCAATCTTGTGGCATGCTAGACTATGCGATATTGGTCAAAATTGATAAGTTGATTAGCTAAAGATGGTTTATTAGGTAATTTAAGTCAAATAGATCTACTACGTGTGAACATTGTCTAGCTGGTAAAATGGTTAGAAAACCTTTTAGAAAGGAAACACGAGCTTCATACCTGTTATAATTAGTTCATTATGATATCTGTGGTCTAATGAATGTAAGGGAAAGATATGGGGCTTTGTATTTTATCACTTTCATAGAAGACTATACTCGATATGGTCACGTCTACTTGATTTCTCACAAATCAGAAGCATTGAATTGTTTCATCAAATACATAAATTTAGTTAAGAATCAAATAGAAAAGAAGATAAAAGCATTCCGAATTAGTAGAGGACAGGAGTACTTGTCTGATAAGTTCAAAATGCTATATAATGTAAAAGGAATAGAGAGATATTTGACTATTCCAAGAATCCTACAACAAAATAGTGTAGGAAAAAGATGTAATAAAACACTATTAGAAATGATTAGGTCCATGATGACACAAGCAAATTTGTCAATCACCTATTAGGGTGATGCATTGCTAACAGTCACTTATATACTTAATCAAGTGCCTACCAAATTAGTTACAAGTACCCGTATGAGTTATAGATAGATAGAAAACTTGATATGACAACTTTTAAACCTTAGGTATATGCTACTTATTTTTATGATCTCTCTTATAAATATGGGAAACTAGGTCCAAGAGAGAAGAAAAGTATCTTTGTTAGATACTCTAATCACTCAAAAGGATATGTGTTAATAGGTGAACAAGGTAGTGAAGGTATAACTAAATTTAAATCACGAGATGTAACATTCTTAGAAAATGAGTTTTTGAAGTAGGGTGAAATAGGGAAAGGCCTATTTTTGTAGGAGACACTTAATCAGCATAATTCTGTTATGAGGAATCAATACAGGAAATCTCAACCTAGTAGAAGCAATTTGGATGTGGGAGAATTAACTCAAAATCAATTTACATTACAACTCACTGAAAGTTTACCAATAGTGTCTAACCCGAGTGGGAGTAATTAGAAAGCTCATGAATCTATGTCTAATGAACCTCGTTTGTGACATGGTAACTGAGGATTTATTTCTAGACATCATTTTAAAATAGAAGGAGAAATTCACATGATTATCCCATAAGAAGATAATGACCCAAGAAATGTACCTAAGGCTCTTAATGTTCCTGCGAAAGAAAAATGGATGAAAGCAATGAAAGAAGGTAAATGACTTCTTTAATCTCAAATTAAGTATAGGACTTACTGGATCTCCTTAATGGGCTTAAAGCAATTGAGAATAAATAGGTTCTTAAAATAAACAAAATGTTAATAGCAGTATCGAAAGATACAAAACACGTCTTGTGGGGAAAGGATATATATAATACAAAGGGATTGATTATCTCGAAATTTTTTCACATGTTATAAGGTTTGCTTTAATTCACTTAATCTAGGCTTTAATATCCATTTTGGATCTTGAATTACATCAAATTGATGTAAAGACTGATTTTTTAAATGGAGATTTTGAAGAAAAAATCTATATGGAATAACTTGCGGGTTGAAGAGACAACCAAAAATATAAAGTGTGTCAATTATTAAAATTAATATATGGTATGAAGCAATCTTCAAGGCAGTGGTATATACAATTTCATAATGTAATCACATCATATGACTTTCATATGCTTAATGAAGACCACTGTGTATATGTTAGAAGATCCAAAGACAAATTGGCAATTTTATCTTTATATGTGGATGACATTTTGATTGTTCGTAATAACTGAGTGTTTATCAAGCAAATCAAAGATTGGTTTTCATTTGAATTTGAGATGAAGAATATGGTTAAAGTTGCATATATTCTTGGAGTTAAGATTTAAGGAAATCATTCTAAAAGATTATTATCACTCTCTCAAGCAACTTATATCTAATGGAATTTAGAACAATTCCATATGCAAGATTGTAAACCAATAGATAATCCTATTACTAAAGGCGAAGGTCTCAGCAAGAGGTTTTGCCCATCTACGCCATAGAAAGGGAATAAATGAAGAAAATTCTCTATGCCAATGCAATTGGAAGTCTCATGTATGCTATGATATGTACAAGACCAAATATTTATTATGTTATTGGAATGGTAGGTAGATATCAGTCAAATTTGGGACAGACAAATTAGAAAGCAATAAAGAGAATATTGAGGTATTTAAAAGGTACAATCGGCTATGCACTATGCTATCAAAGCAATGACCTATGTAAGTAATAATATACATATGTATACTACGGAGGAGATTTAGATAAAAGAAAAGCTATTTTCATATTTATTTTCCTACTCAATAATGAAACAATATCATGGAAAATTAAAAAACAATCTTGCATTGCATTGTCTACGATGGAAGCTGAATTTGTAGCATTTTCAGCAGTAGTATAAGAAGTTATATGGCTTTAATCATTTTCTTGGTTCATTTCAGAGTCACTAAAAGTGAAATTAAACCAGTGACTATCACCTATGATCGTCAAGCAACTATCACTTATACAAAAGATCCCAAATTTTATTATAAAACCAAACATATAACTACTAAATATAATTATATGAAAGATATAGTCGCATTAGGAAAAGTGAACATAAAATATATATCTACGTGAGATATGGTGGTAGACCAAATGATAACAGCCAACTTTTATAGATGTGTATATTGGACATGTGAAGTCACTACGCTTACGTAGATATTGAAATGTCATAAGAAACATTTTTCTTTGTATGTTCATTTGTTGTAATGTCATATTTAAATGAGAAAATTTCTGATGGAGATTATACATTGCATAATACTTAATTCATAATATATTTGTTTATTTTGTGTAAATATATATCTATATATAAAGATATGAATTAAAAGCATGTAAGACATATCAAAGATTGACTTTCTTACACAAGCAATGACCTCTAGTAATTTGTGATCACTAAAGATGAGGCAGGTTTAAAGTTTATTACCTAGGCGATAATTAAGAGTGAGTAACCTAAATCATGAATGCCACTTTAAATTATGAGGAAGTCGGTACAAAGTAATTAGATAATCACTATATCTTTCTTAAGTTGCTAAATGCGAGTTCTAAAAAATTCTTTTTAGAGTAGATAATGAAATCAAGTTAAACATTTAGTATATTTGAACTAACATCTGTATGATATTTTTTTAATGAAAGACCTTCACATAAAATAAATATGAGTTAATACGGTAGCACATGACTAGTACCATGTGTGTAAATACGACCATAAAGGGATTAATGTAAGTTACAAGATCTCATATTATATGGTGTGAGATTTTTGAGGTTATGTTGTCTCACTAAATACCTTTAAGACTTTTGTCTAATTCTTGATAATTGTATTTAAGGTTTGTTAACTTAGAATATTACCAGCAGATTATGTATGATGCGATCTTATAAAACTATTCTAGGAAAGCAAATTAAATTTGATTTGAAAGAATTAAAAATAGAGGAAGGTCATTGTGTATAAAGACTTACATAAAATGTATTCAAAGGTAGCCACCGTATCTTAGTAAGATAATTGAATACAATCAAGATATGATGAAATAAATGAGATCAGAAGGAGATTAATGCAAGATATGACCTAGGGTATAACATATAATTTCTACTCAATGACAAATTAGTCTCAAGATCGATCAGTTAATCAAGATATCATATACTCCTAATAGATGTATGAGAATGAGCTCTCGTTATATCTAGTCATACGAGTTATTAGATAAGTATAAGAAATTGCAAAATGTTGACCATCTAAACTCATTATATGTGAGTGGGAGATTGTGACTATTGAACACACCAAATGGTTTAGGATATGACGTTTAATCTTAACTGTTAAAAAGCAATTAAAGTTTTAAGCGAAATATAAAATAGTTTAAACTTCCTAAAAGATAAGATGACAATAATAATACAATATTCAAAATAAAAGCTTTGTATTCTCTGTCAAAGAACTTTTAACATGTGGAAACTCTATGATGCAATTAAGAGATAAGTTTCAATGATGCTATACTTATGAAAGATCTTATTCTTTATCTACATAATATCTATGCATTAGATAATATTTCTTTCACTTTATTTATTGTGGCCACCATTTTCCATTTATGGGAGAGCAACAACAAACTTTATTATAAAGTTATTAACTGACATCTAAACATAGTTTGACAATTTGATATAGTCATGACATGGTTTTACCATATATTTAAATAATAGATGTCAAGCGCCAAAGTTCGCGAAAAATAATTTTGATTTAGTGAAATATTGTTTATCAAATATAAGAATAAAATTTTTAACCTTGCCTTTTCTTTTAAAGATTCATTTATATTTTTCCTATTTAAATTATAATATTGTAACTGAGACAGTACATACGTTTATGTTATGCTAATCCTATCTAATAATGTTTTTCCATTCATAGTACGTATGATTA
Organism: Erythroxylum coriaceum; assembly: GCA_026874005.2. Lineage (NCBI taxonomy): Eukaryota > Viridiplantae > Streptophyta > Magnoliopsida > Malpighiales > Erythroxylaceae > Erythroxylum > Erythroxylum coriaceum. The sequence goes on from JANQAP020000244.1 coordinate 126,609, forward strand.
TAAATTGTCTTTGTTGTTGACACACTGGCTCATACCTAAAAGGATGCTCTCTGCTTATACCAATCATCCTTTTTATTCTAGTTTTGAACTGTACTAATGTCACTAAAATTGTCAGCGAGCTTTCAATCAATTGATAAAACCCTATCCGAAGTAGCATGATACTACGACTCCGATCCATTCCCCGTTTAAGTAGAAAAATGTTTCTAAGATTAGTTTTGACAACTTCAAACCGAAATTTCGATAAGGATTCACGCATTCTTATATATCAATTCGACTTTTCTTATTATCTTAATCAAAATTCTGTAAGGCCATAGAATGTAATACTGCAAATGAAGTAAAGCATAAGGCCATAGAACGTAATATTGTATAGAAATTGAAAATCTTTGGGACTTCTGAATATTGAATTAAATTGATGCTCGGCTATATGTCAAGAGAATGTAATATATGAATTAATATAAGTGTAAAAAAAATTGAAGGAGATTGGAATCTTGAATCTACCAATTAGAGATTGGATTAGATATGTCGTAAGATAATTTTTTTTCGATTTATATTTCTGAGATGTTGAATTATTGTTTAATTAATATTTGATATTATTAAAAAAATTAGTCTCCTGTGGAGCCATTTTGTAAAAAGAGTTAGTTTGAGATATTAGAATTCTATGTGAAATAATAAAATACTCATTGTTATGCCTCGATAATTAATATATTGGTAAATTAATTTTAAGAACCAGTTTTATTCATGGTTAATTTTGATACTAAATTATATTTTAATGACAATTTTATAAACTTACACAAGAAAGTGACATGAATTAAATTGACAACACTTATTTTTAATTAAATTATTCTTTTAAATAATTTTGAGATTAAAATATTTGTATTAAATTATCTTTTAAAAATTTTCTTAAAACAATTTTTATGATTGAAGCATCTCGTTTAACTGTTTCTATCAGTTTGACCTGTTAATTGTTGAAAATTCATAAGTATAAACTATATATGTTTGAAATTGGACTTACAAGAGAATGTTTGATATGGTTAATCCTTGAATCATAATCTTATCATTTTCAAAATTTACAAGTTGAATTGATTATTCTACACCTTATGACATTTGTTTGATGAAAGTACATTATTTAGATTGTGATTTCTTTTAATATGTGATTTTTATAGGAAGGAAATGATAATATATATATTTCACTTTTGTTTTTCTATTGTGGTTTTTAGTTTTTATTTTATGTTTTTTTGTAACATCCAGTTATCCTATGTTAAGGGTTAGGAATTATAACATACCGTTATCCCATGTTAAGGGTTAGGAATTGTAACATCTCGTTCTCTCATGTTAAGGGTTAGGACCCTAGAATACGGTACATAAGAGATTATTGAGAATTTAGAAGT
>JANQAP020000244.1:153974-191231 GCA_026874005.2 Erythroxylum coriaceum
ATATTCTTATAAGGATTTAAATGTATATTTTTCCTTTGACCTGAGATCATCATAGTAATCAATAGGTCACTTATTATATTTTGATATCGGACACCTAGTGTGTAAAATGCTAGTTGAATGATCATTGGATATAATTAAGTACCTATCTAGTTAGTGATGAGTCAAGATGGGATCCATCGACTCTAGGTAATGAGTTTGGGCTCTATGTTGTTATTGATTTTAATAGTTGTTTCAAGACCTTGACCAGGGCGATTGAATGAATTAGGAAACGAGTTTCTTAAGTCATTCACCAATCATTAATGATCGACATGTAACATAGTTAGTTATCTAATAGGGTTTGACAGTTAAACTATACCTTACGATAATCCGGAGTTGTAATGATGGAAGGTAATAATACATTATCCTTAACTAGGTTCCGTCTTTGTAAGGATGTTACTTCACACTATCTGATCGTTGAGGAGTGCTGTTAGACACCAACCTTGATTAGTAGTTAATTGGATTAATTACTACCGGCTTAGTGATGAACCTATGTGGTCACACACTTACGAATGTAATATTTCTTGTTTATGATTATTTAATTTATTATGAGATAATTTATTAAATAATCTATATGGCATATTATTATATTTTTTGCTAGCACAGAAAATATATTAATATTGGAAATTCTCTTATGCAAAATAAATAAATAAAATAATTTTATTTTATTTTATTTCATTTAAAAAAAAAACATCACCGTCATTTTTTTGCATTTTACAAAATACAAGTTAGTTATTCATTTTAAAAGAGGGACATACTCTTTCACTTGTTGAAATAACGTTACAAAAGAAGAGAGGTTGTGGTCTCTTTTATTTGTTGCACCGTTTAGATGACAAAGAAGTGCAAAGAGCAAAGAAACATAGGAGGTTCTTTTATTTTTATTTTTTTTCTTCACGTTTTAAATAAAACTAAGAGAGAAAGAGACAAAATTATTTTGTTCTATTTTTGAAGAAAGAGTTCTTCAAAATCATATCAAGTTAAAAGTGGGACGTAAAATCATATCAAGTGTTAAAAGTAGGACGTATTTTTCGATGTGAAGTGCATAAAAACTTTGTATTTTCGAAATTTATTATCAGTTAATCCTCATAAATTCTAAGTATTTGTTTTTGAATATTAAACACAATAAATCTACAAAGGATTGTAATTTTTTATTTCTACTGTACATGAGATCCTTCATCCCTATTTTCAAGAAATAATACAGGTAAAATATTAAAAAAAAGAGAAAAAACATTTGCCTTACAGAAAGATAGGCAATTTTTAGAATGTAACATAAAGGTTGAAAAGCCCTCCTTTTATGACTTAAGGAGGCTCTCTCAATATTGTGTTTCTCCAATATGGGATTTGAACATATGTCACAAAGTCGACGATGGTAGAATAATTTAACCAATCTTTGTGTCTATTCATCGTCGAATAGAGGGATTAAATTCTCAGGAAAGTTTGTTTGAACAGTACAAAGCGAGATTGTGGAGCTATTTACTTCTTTATCTTTATAACCTTACGATATTTTCATGGTAACACAAGAACTCCAACAAGTTTAGAATCAACTAGTTTGAAAAGGTATTCTCTTCGTAGCTTAATATCAAAAGGTGTTTATATTGGAAGGAACCAAGTCGAAAACTACAAAGTTGGTCAATCTACATTCAGATGGGGCTACAGATTATTAGGTTGCCAAAAAAGAACACATCATATTAAGGTAAGAAATGAGAGAAAATATGAAGAATAACAAGATCAAATATTAAAAGTTCTAATAATTTTAGTTGTTCCAAACTTGCCTATTACCACGATTAACATGTAAATGTTTCTTATTACAACTGCTTTTGTTGTTGCACCACTAATACAGATGCTTTGATATCAACATCATTGGAAGCAAGCAAGTCTCCAATTGGACCTAATTCCGGGTAATCCATCCACTCTGTTAGACCTTCTAATTGCGGGCACTTCTCGCCATGCCTTCTTCCAATGATGAAAAGACTATAATCTTGTGCCATCGAACGAATTATCATTGCAGTATGAGGTCCATCACTCACTTCATGCTCCGAGTAGAATACATATTCATCACAAACTGTGTTTTGCTTCACATCTTTCAACTCTTTTTCGTCTAGAATCATGTCCTCTGTAGTTAATGCTTGCTTGCTTTCCCTTCCTGCAGCTCCGCTATTATCAATTTGGGGAACGAACCGTACCACTGTCAGGATTGTCCTTGCGTTCTTGGTCATTCTTTTGGCTAAAACTAAGGCCTCTCGGTCATCTATACCTCCAAAGAAAAGCATACACGCATAAGTGGATGAGTTAAATGATAGCCTTGACTGTGGACGGGTAAGTTTTCCTCGACTGAAGTAGACACCAACAGAACATGGAGCTTTGTGAAGGACCATGGCATTCAAAGCTCTCAGCTTTTCATCTTCTGACTCAATGTTCCCACCAATAGACCACTTGGTATGGAAGGGAATCAGGATAAAGGATGTGATCTTGTCAAGGGCAAGAGTGCATATGTCCTCATACATTAGGTTTCGAGGAGAAATTACAGTGAAGTTATGGACAGAGACAGTACCCCAGTTGTCTCTCTCATAGTTGTTGAAGGCTTGGACGACATTTTGGGAGTAGAAGTTAGCAACTGGTTTGTTCTTCGGGTGGGCATAGAACACTGGAGTGGATTCACCAACTAGCTCGATAAGATGAAGAGCATATAAATCGAGGGGGCTCTCTTTTGTGGGGTACATTGCATCCAACAATTTCAAGACATTGTTTATATTTTCAGGCATGTGAATACAAGTAAGAACTCGAAACTCACTCTCGGGCTTCAAACCCATAATGTTCCTCATCTGAAAGCCTGCATATTTCCTAGAAGGATCATAGATGGCTTTCACAAGCATTGGAACAATAATTGTGTTGAGGGTAATCCAAAGAGTCAGTGCAGCAAAAAGATCATTAGTTATGATCTGAAATAGTTCACGGTAAAGATAAAATTAGCAACCACGAATGATATATATTATCGTAGTAGGGAAAAAATAAAAGTTGAAACTTGTGTAATACCTTGAGGTCTCTCAGAATAGAGAACATGATAAGCTCAGTGATCCCTTTGCTAGTCATTATTAAAGCAAGTACCACAGCATCAACCAAAGGCAAGTTGCAGCACCATGAAATTATTAAACATGCCACGAATTTAACCGCGAGAATTAAGATCATGGAGAGCATGAAAATTTTGATATTATCAAAATTACCAATAATCAGCCAAAGATCTGCCCGCATAGTTGTTGTCGCAACGAACAGAGGTACAAGGATGGCTGAGGTAACTGACTCCAATGTCTGTACCAAAGCAGATCCTAAAGGTGGTCCGGAAGGTACAGCTAATCCCGCAATGAAAGGGCCAACATATTGAACTTGATGGAACAAATGGAAATATAACTCCGAAAGTAACGCGAATAATATTAGAAGGTGAACGGTGGAAGAGTTGACTTGTTTCCCTTCAGGAGTCCTTTCGACTAGCCAAACCAAAATGGGTCTGATTACGAGAAGGGTGACTAAAACAAAGGCAAGAATTCCTGCTCCATCTTTCGTTGTTACTTTTGCAGAATTATTACCAATTATGGGTAAGAAAATTATGAGAAATACATTTAAAACGTCACTGGCTAATGCAGAAGATAACCCCATCCGACCAAGTTCAGAATTTGTCAGTTTCAGGTCACTTATGAGGTAGGAAATGACAGGGAAGCTGGAGAGACATTGGAGAATTGTCACTGTAATTCCTTGATATGTATTTATAAGGGCCCACTGATAGCCCAAGCCAAATACTAAAGGCGTGAGAACGGTCGTGACACCGATGATCACAACCTTTTTCCCTGTCCTAAATAACAATGTAGGATCCATCTTCACTCCAATAAGAAACATGAACAATGAGCAGCCAAGTCCAGCTGCTGTTCCAAGCACATCTTGACTGTCATGAGGAAACACCAAATTTCTCATTGTTTGTGTTTGTCCAAGGAAAGTAGGACCTAGAATGAGTCCCGTCTGTTTTAAAATTATCATGATTAAGGTGGTCAGAACCAATTAGCGCTATTATTTCAAATGCATTTTAAACACAATGAAACAAGAAACATGGAACATGGAACATACCAAAATTTGCGAGACAAATAAAGAGATTCCCAGGTGTTTGAGGAAGAAATAAACTGCCTGACCAATGAATAAAATGAGAACCATCTGCAATTGAAGAAGTGACAAGGATGCCCCCAACATAAGTTGGTGCTCATGAAAATAACCATCTGATTCAATCTTGGGAGGTATACTAAAACACACAGTTACATTTTGTCCTTTATTCATTTCCATTGATGAATCAGAAAAAAGAAGAAGAACCTATCAAGAATTAATTGATAGAAGGAATTGTATGCAAATCTTTAAGCTAGCTGGCTATGAGAACTTTCACAAACATAATGCTTATTTAAATGGAGATTAGGGAATTTTCCGGAGTTTCTTTTCCCAACTCAAAGATAGACATTAATCAACTGGTTTGCTTCAACTGTAAAAACAGAAGTCAACAAAGAGAGATGTTGGAAAACTCTAAAGTTTGGTTATTATGGGCATTTCTTAAGGACATCGAGAAACTGAATTGAGCTTAACAAAATTTTGGTTGTTTGCGTTTTCTTCTCGGATGTGTCACCTTATGACCTTTAAGTTCTTATTTTGCCTGTTCCAGCCTTTAATAGCCACTTTTTGTTGTTTTGTTTGTTGAACTTGAAAACAAGTGGTTGTGGCTGCCAAACGTTGTTATGCAACTGAAAGTACGTTATATTATACTATTGTCTAACTTAGTATGTTCATGGGAAGCCAACTGTAGAAACTTTGATTTTTCTTTTTCTTGACCAAACTATCAAACGCCACGTCCTTAATTTATACATGGCCCTACCTATAATAGCCAATCAACAACATTATAAATAACGTGAATTCAGCATTGGCGTTGCCAATCCTGTATTTTTTGTGACGAAGCAAGATCATAATGTTTTATACTACAAAACAATTCGTATGTAAAACTCATCTCCTTCGTATGGTGGTAAAAACCAGTTCACCTTTACATTCAGGATGTACATGTCTCGCTGTTCTCCGCCGTGCCCTTTTTTTTTTTTTTTCCTTATTCCCAGGCCTTGTTCTCAATGATATAATAATTTTTTTGTGTAGTGTTGATTAATCTTTCTAATGATATTTTCTTATTAAACTTGGCGTCGAATCCTGATTAATTTTTCCTAGGAGTTAATATTAACGTTGGGCAACAATTAACTTCATAAATTATTTATAATTCCAAACGTAGTAGCCATAGAATCACAAAAGACGAACTTGGATAAGGACCACTGAAGCAAATTTCATGTACCAAATGCAAACATAGACCCCATCACCACCAACCCAAGTCCAAGTGCTAAAATCATATTAAAAACAACAAGGATAATAATAGTTGGTACAGTAATTGTATAGCAGCCACCAGAACTGACGCCAACATTATCATTTTATCATCTGCCTCAAGGGATGCAAGCGGCAGCAGTGGCAGCAATGGCAGTTCACACCATCCTCACGGCTTCTCCACCCTCTCCTCTGCTCTCTCCATCAGTCTCCATCTTCCTCAGCCACCCTCAGCCTTCTCTCCACTCGTCTTTCCACGGCATCTCCCTCAAGTTCCCTCGCCAATCCCTCGCTGTTGCGGCCTCCTCCAAGAAACCTCTCTCCGTCGTAGCTGCTACAAAGAAGGCCGTTGCTGTCCTCAAGGGAAATTCCACTGTTGAAGGGGTTGCCACTTTGACCCAAGAGGATGATGGTCTGTGAACCTGGTCCAGATTGCATTTTCAATTAATTCTGACTGTTTCCTCTTCGCCTTTTTTTTTTTTGGTGATTGTTGATGTTAGGTTTTGTGTTTAAATGATGATATAATCAGGGCAGAGGTAACTGGGAGTTCGTTTTGGTAAATGGGTAAACTTTTTTTTTTTCCTGAAATGGTTAATTAGGAATTGACTTCCAAATGCTCTATTTGCTTTAGAAGATGGTTCTTTTTAAGTTTTGAATTTCAGTTGGGTTTTCGATTTTAGCTCATTTTTTAAAATTAAAAATGTGTTTTTGCATTTTCTATCAACTATCTTGGGAACGACCTACTGGAGGAAATGTGGTGCATTTAGTGTAAAATTTGTAGTTGACATTACTCGAACAAAGTTGTTTCAGCTCCTTAGCGGTTAAGTTTTCTGAACTCTGATTTCGTTTTACTCAAGTTTTTAGATTTTCACTTCGTTGGAATTTTGATTTTTTTAACCTATATACGATATGTGGTGGACATTCTGTCTGCCTGGCTAAGTCAACAAGTCTATTATCTTTTGTGGTTCGGTTGTTTGAATATGCTAAGACGGAAATTTCTCTATGGTTGAGTTACCTTCAGGGAAAGACGCCAGTAACTTAGTGATGGTTGATTGATGAGGTGTTGATGAGATGTTTGTGCTTTCACAGGTCCAACAACTGTGAATGTCCGTGTAACAGGGCTTACTCCTGGCCTTCATGGATTTCACCTGGTGCATGTTCTTGCATTTTTTTTACTTTTATCTCTTTCATACCTAGATTTGAGTTTAGTTTCCTTTACTGAAGTTTTTGTTTTTGGTCATTATTCTCTGTAGCATGAATATGGGGATACAACAAATGGATGCATCTCAACTGGTGGGACTTGGCAGCAACTTTCAGCTAATTTGGGAATGATTTCAATACTTGCTGTTGTGTTTTTATAATCATTTTTTTTCTTGTTTCATATCAACTTCGCAGGGGCACATTTCAATCCCAACAACCTGACACATGGTGCTCCTGAAGATAAAATTCGTCATGCGGGCGACCTGGGAAACATAGTTGCTAATGCAGATGGTACATAAATCCTTAATTTTCTTTGAACTTCTGTATTCTTTGCCAAGCACTTAACAAGATACCATCTGAGTTGTCATAATACAGGGGTGGCTGAAGCAACAATAGTAGATAGCCAGGTAACTTGCTTGAGCTAAATCCTTTTATGTTCTTCCCATCTTCTTGTTTCTTTTTCTTTTTTATGGGGGTGGGGTTGGGGGATTGTGATAAGCCTCCCATCCTTAAAACATACATCCGGAAAAGGAAGGCGTAAAAGTAGAATTGGGATATCTGTTATTTGTTTGTTTTGTGGGGGTAATTTTGGGATTTCCTTATACTCGTTAGAGATAGTTTAAATAGCAATAATATGGATTCTAGAAGGATCTTTTGGAACTGTCGTAATTGTTGTTTGGAGAGAGGGGCCCTCTTGAAAGGTCCCAGCTGAATTCTTTGTTTCTTTTTCCATTCAATGGAAGACACGGCTAATTCATTATAGATTCTTTAATTCATTCTCTGTTTAGTGTTGTTTTGTACAATCGAAGGAATTGGGTTTATCAATTGGTATCAGAGCTAACATCATTCCTTCAAGTCCTTGTGCCACGCTCACGGGTGGTGACACTGGTATTGTAGTGTTTGCTCGAGACTAGAAAAAAGTCTAGCGCACAACCAGCTTGTGGGTGCGTGGGTGGTGACGTCGGTATAGTAGTGTTTGCTCGGGGCTAGGAAAGGTCTAGCGCACAACCAGCTCGCCAGTGCCTGGGCTTTAAAGCGTGGTGGAATGTTACGGTCTAATTGTCCTATATCAGTAATAAGAGAGGTTGATGTGGAGTTTATAGGCTTATGGGCTCTACCACCCTTTAAGCTAGTTTTTGGGGTTAGTTCTGCCACAAGACCTATAATACTTGGTATCAGAGCATTGATCTATGGCGCCAAAAAACACTGAAGCAAAGTTTGAGACCATTGATAAGGAGATAGAAGAGATGAAGGGAGAGATGAGTGGAATGGAGCGACAAATTGATGGTATTACCTAGAGTCTGGCACGAGTTGTAGAATTTATTAAGCTGTTTGAGCGAGCCAAGGAAAAGGGAAAAGAAGTGAGTAAGGAGGGCACTTCGAGGGCACTTCGGGAATAGGTGGAGGACTCACTGGGGAAGCATCACAAACTTTTTTCCAACGACCAACCATGAGTTACAATGGACGAATTGGGGAAACAGTGAGTGGGGGAGAGGCTAGTGGGGGCACGGATGTGTGGAGAGGGGGTTGACGGTTGCAGTTGCCGGTGTTTAGCGGAGAAAATCCAGAAGGGTGGTTGTTTCGGGCGGAACGGTATTTTGAAGTACATCAAATGACGAATGTCGAGAGATTGATGGCAGCGTCGATCAGTTTTGATGAGGAGGCACTTGCATGGTTCAGGTGGAATGATATAAGAACCCCGTTTTGGAGTTGGGTGGAATTGAAAACAAGTATTCTGCAACGTTTCGGGATTGGGCAAGAGGGAGATGAGTATGAGAGGTTTTTGGGCATAAAGCAGGAGAGTTTTGTAACAGAATGCAGGCAGGAGTTTGAGGCTCGATCCGTCGCATTGGTTGAGCTACCGGAGAAGGTGATGGCGGGAACGTTTCTTAAAAGGGTTGAAACTAGAGATAATGGCCGAGCTGAAGGTGCTAAATCCCATTGGGCTGAAAACTATGATGGATATGGCCCAAAGAGTGGAGGAGAAAAATTGGGTTGTCAACGGACTCAGAGGTTCGTTATCTACGGGATCAGCTAAGGGCCAATTGACAAATGAATCCAGGACACCGGGGTTGTATTCTAGAAGCCCATTAGACATCCGAAGGTTGGGGGTCAACGGTTCGGTTCAAGGGATAGTTTCAAGAAATATGAACCGGAATACATTCGAAGCTAAGGAACAGACCCATTCGACAGTCGCAAGCCCTAGGCAGCGGCTACGACTTACCGATGCCGAGATCCAAGCACGCCGAGCTAAGGGCTTATGCTTTACATGCAATGAGAAATTTGATCCGGGGCACAAATGCGGGGCACAAATGCAAAAAGGAATTGCAGATTATGGTAGTCAACAAGGGAGAAATGGAGTTGGCTGACATCAACGATGACGATGAACAGGAACCTTGCTTGAGTCCGCCAGTGTCTGAGGAGATGGAGGTAAGTCTGGTGGAAACAGTGAAAGTTTCTTTAAATACTGTGATGGGATTGCCGATGTTGGGAACGATGAAAATGAGAGCTGAAATGGGAAACAGAGAAGTGATTATAATGGTCGACTGTGGCGCAATTCATAACTTCATTTCGGAGGAATTGGTGGCAGCCCTCAAACTTCCAGTGAATTCAAATTGTAGGTATGGGGTAGTTATGGGAAATGGACTATCAGTAAAGGGAAAGGGAATATGTAGAAATGTGAGGGTGTTAGTACAGGGATTGGAAATAATTACTAATTTTTTGCCTCTTCATTTGGGGAGTACTGATCTCATTCTAGGAATGCAATGGTTGAGTACAGTAAGAAAAATGGAGGTATATTGGCTGAAACTTTTGATGGTATTCAATGTTTTTGGTGTGGCGGTGAAGTGGAGAGGGGACATGAGCTTATGCAAAATTGGAATTTCTTTGAAAACAATAATGAAGGAAATTAATAGGGAAGGATATGGCGTCCTAGTGGAGTGTGCTCAGATGTAGACTGAAGAAGTGAGTGAGGAATTAGCCAACAAGGAAGGAACATGGTTTGGGCAGCTGAAGAAGAAATTTCCTGAAGTCTTTTCAGAGAAATTGGGTCTTCACCTGAGAGAGCAGTTGATCATGCTATTAGATTGGAACCCGGGACTAAAACAATCAATGTAAGGCCTTATTGATGCCCACAATTTCGGAAGGAGATTGAGAAATTAGTACGAGAAATGTGCGCGATAGGAATTATCCAGCCCTCCATGAGTCCTTTCTCTAGTCCGGTGTTACTTGTGAAGAAGAAAGACGAAAGTTGGAGATTCTGTATAGATTACCGAGCTTTGAACAAGGCCACGATTCCAAGAAAATTTCCAATTCCAGTTATAGAAGAACTATTGGATGAGTTAAAAGGAGCATTTATTTTCTCTAAATTGGATTTGAAATTCGGGTGCCATCAAATCCGAGTTCGACTTGAGGATGTTCCTAAAAAAAATTTTAGGACATGTGAAGGGCATTATGAGTTTCTCGTTATGCCATTCGGTTTGACAAACGCCCCAACTACTTTTCAATCGTTGATGAATGAGCTATTTCGGCCTTATCTTCGAAAATTTGTTCTTGTGTTTTTTGATGATATACTGGTTTACAGCAGTGATGCAGACATTCATGAGAGACATCTAGACTTGTTTCTGACCTTGTTGAAGGAGAAACAACTAAACTTGAATGTGAAAAAGTGCACATTCAGCCAAAGACGAATTAAATACCTTGGCAATTGGATTTCAGCCGAAGGAGTGAGTGTTGACTAAGGAAAAATTCAAGTGATGTTAGAGTGGTCTTCACCTACAAGTTTGAAGGAGCTGAGAGGTTTTCTGGGGTCACGGGCTATTACCGGCAGTTTGTGGCAGGCTATGGGACTCTTGCGTGGCCTCTCACCCAACAGCTCAAGAAAGATTCGTTTGATTGGAATGACGTAGCAAAGAAGGCATTCTGTACACTTAAGCCCGCTATGACAACAGTTCCGGTGCTAACCCTTCCGGATTTCACACAAAACTTCACCATCAAAATCGATGCCTCTTCAATCAGTGTGGGAGCAATATTGATGCAGCAGGGGAAACCCATTTCATTTTTCAGCCAAGCGGTCTCTCCTCGCAATAGATTGAAGCCCATATATGAAACAGAATTGATGGCCGTAGTGTTGGCAGTGCAAAAATGGCGCCATTACTTGTTAGGAAGGCATTTGATCATCTACACCGACCAGAGAAGCTTGAGATTTTTTCTAGAACAGCGAGTGATTCAACCCAATTATCTAAAATGGATGGTGAAGCTCATGGGATATGACTTTGAGATTCACTATAAACTAGGAAAAACAAACAATACAGCAGATGCATTGTCACGACTACCAGTGGCTGACGCATCTTTGCTGACAGCCCTCAATTACCAGATAGTGATTGATGAACACCAGCTCAAGAAAGAGGTGTCTGAAGATTCAAAACTTAGTCCTATTTTTCGTGGTCTGATGGAAGGTGAATCAAAATGGCCAGGTACACAATTTTTCAGGGGAACCTACTCTTTAAAGGGAGACTGGTCATTCCTCGTACTTCTACCCTCATTCCCAAGCTCCTTCCAGAGTACCATTGTGGCATTATAGGTGGGCACTCTGGTTTTCTTAGGACGTACAAAAGAATGAAAAGTGATATATATTGGATAGGAATGAAGGGTTAGTGCAGAAATTTGTCTTAGAGTGTGATATTTGTCAGCAATATAAATACCAAGCTTTATCACCGGCTGGTTTGCTACAGCCCATTCCAATTTCCCATCAAATATGGGAGGATTTGTCCCTTGATTTCATTGAGGGTTTACCTAAATCTGAGTGCTATGTAACTATTTTGGTGGTGGTCGATAGATTGAGCAAATATGCTTATTTTATTCCCCTAAAGCATCCTTTCACAGCTAAAGAAGTAGCTGCTGTTTTTGTGAAGGAGGTGGTTAAGTTGCATGGAGTACCACGTTCCTTGGGGTCAAATAGAAATAAAGTGTTCATTAGCCACTTTGGGAAGAGCTTTTCTGACTTCAAGGCACTAAACTCCATCGGAGCACTGCCTATCACCCTCAATCCGATAGACAAACCAAGGTTATTAACTGTTGCCTTGAGACCTAACTTCGTTGTTTTGCTAATGGAAGTCCAAAGAAATGGTGCAAGTGGCTCTCGTGGGCGGAGTATTGGTATAATACAACCTTTCATGAGTCCATCAAAACCACTTCATTACAAGTTGTGTATGGCTGCTTGCCTCCCTCATTAATTCGATTTGGCTCATTGCCAACATCAGTTGCAGCAGTGGAATAGTAGCTAAGAGAAAGGGATGCCATTTTGGAAGACTTAAAGCAACTACTCTACCCTGCACAATGCAGGGTGAAGGTTTCAGCTGACCAACACAGACGAGATATTCATTTTGAAGAAGGGGAACAAGTATATCTGAAATTACGGCTGTATCGCATGCGCTCTTTGACGGGTAAGCTTAATGAAAAATTATTTCCAAGTATTTTGGGCCTTTCAAGATTCTGGAGAAGGTAGGAGCCGTGGCTTATAAACTAGAACTTCCTTCTACAACCTCCATCCACCCTGTTTTCCACGTTTCCCAGCTGAAACAGACAGTATGAACTCATCAGCAGGGTCAAACCCTTACCTTCAACATTGGGCTCTGAGTTAGAATGGGTGGTGGAACTTGAGAAGGTGTTACAAGCCAGACAATCTGCACGAGGATATGAGGTGTTGATCAAGTGGAAGGCATTGCCGGAATTTGAGGCAACTTGGGAGTTATTCTCTGTTATAGACCGCCAATTCCCAGAATTTCACCTTGAAGACAAGGTGGCTGTTTTGGGGGGGAGTATTGATAAGCCTCCCATCCTTAAAACATACATCCGAAAAAGAAAGGCGTAAAAGTAGGATTGGGATATCTGTTATTTGTTTGTTTTGTGGGGGTAATTTTGGCATTTCCTTATACTCGTTAGAGATAGTTTAAATAGTAATAATATAGATTCCAGAAGGATCTTTTGGAACTGTCGTAATTGTTGTTTGGAGAGAGGGGCCCTCTTGAAAGGTCCCAGCTGAATTCTTTGTTTCTTTTTCTATTCAATGGAAGATATGGCTTCATTACAGATTCTTTAATTCATTCTCTGTTTAGTGTTATTTTGTTCAATCGAAGGAATTGGGTTGTATCAGATTGTTGTAGAGAATGGCTTTGCTTGCATAAAAACTGCTGTTTCTAGTTGGTGATTATGTGATTTTCGGCACTGTTTCATGCGCCTGATCCTAATATTGGTTGTCTTGGTAATGAAAGTGACTTTGGCTTTGATCTTTGATAAAATGTATAGATACCATTGAGCGGTCCTAATGCAGTCATTGGAAGAGCACTTGTGGTCCATGAGCTTGAAGATGACCTTGGAAAGGGTAATTATCTTGTTCGTACCATTATATGGTGTGTTATGTTGGTAGATTATCCATCCACTATAATGGTGGCCTGAGCTGATACACGTCATTTATAAACGATGAAATTGTCTTACACTTTCAAGCTAAATGCTCTTGTCATATGTATCATTAGAGGATCGTTTTTGCAGTTGTACAGGTTATTTTCCGTGCACTGCTATCACAAAATTTTCTTCATGTGGGAGGGAGATGTAGAAGTTGAGATAACTTCAAAATTTTGAGAAATGAGTGCCAAGATCCTGCAAAACCATTAGCTGTCAAATAACAATTCCACAATAATCTCCTTGACTGATTCTAAAAAGCTGAGAAAAGTTAGCTTGAAGTTGCCATTGCATTGTTTATGATGTAGTTCTTACTATTTGCCACAACATTTTGTTTTGGCTGGGGAAGTTGGACGTAGAATAGGGGAAAATGTTTCATAAATGAATTTTCTAGTTGCAAAGCCACTTAGTTACAGTTTTGACCTGAATAGCACATACTGTTCTTAGGGCTTGGGTTTTACCTGGAGTAACTTAGGAATTTGGTACATTTATCAATTAAAATCAGTTCCAACATTAAATGAAAGTTAACTTACCCAGTGCACAAGACTCTCCGCTTTGTGAGGGTCTAAGGAGGGTCATATGATATATGCAGCCTTTCCTTTGTGTCTTTACAAAAAAGGCTATTTTTATGACTTAAACCTGTGACTTTATGATTACAAAAGAGCAACTTTACCAGTTCCAACATTAAATCATTTAATGAATTAAATACATGCTTCTGGGACTGGAAATATGAATTGTGATTTATTCCTTATGAAGTTTCTCTTGTATTACAGCTACAATTCAAGCACTAGTATAGCCATTCTTTGTTTTATATTTTTACACCCGTATTTGATTTTTGCATCTGAAGGTGGCCATGAGCTTAGTTTGACCACTGGAAATGCAGGAGGAAGATTAGCATGTGGTAAGTATAATAAATGGAAATTAAACATTGTGCTTTCATCTCTAGTTTCCTTTCCTAATGGCTTTGTGGATTCCTTCTAATTGTATTCTGTGCTTGAGAGGCATGCTGATATAGCTCATGTTTATATATCCATTTGGATTCCATTATATGTGTTATTTTTAGCATGCATGTACTCTGATGAGCACTTAAAATGCTGTGTACAAATTATAATTCAGTGCATCGTTAATAACATATTAGTTGTTCTAACGACAGTTGCTGCAGTTCCCAAAAAGCATACGCATAGAAATATTTTGAAAAGGAAGGGAAATTGGGGTGCATTCAAAGCTTATTCATTTTCAGAATCTATTTATGCTGATAAATCAAGAAGTATTTGTTGTGAAAATGGGAAAAGGGATAGATTCATTTTATTGTTTCAAATTAGAAAATCTTGCTGGTTCCATGAAGTGTGCTGCAGGCTGTAGAAGGTTCTTTGGGCGTACACGAGGATATGGAGGTGTAGTGCTTTGTGAGCAATTATTATGATCATTTAGGGAAGCTGAAATCATTCCTTCCTCAATGTTCCACGGTTTCATCAAGTAGAAATTTGTTACTGATTGATTGCAAAAGTTTTAATAGGACATTTGCATTATCTGCAGAATTTATGTGTTATCCGTTCTCCATGATATTTGGTATTAGGCTTTTCGTTAGCAATTAGACATATGAGGTGAAAAGTTGAAATATTAGAAAATGTGTTTAGGATTTTTCCTATGGGTTCTGACCTATTAGCTTTAACCAACATGCTTGTGAGAGATGGTGCACATGTTGTGCAATGTATGTGCATGAACTTTTCCACTATTTCTGCATGTGTATATATACACGTCATCAAGTAACGTTATCATACCTGCATATATATGCAAATTATATGATGAAGAGTGGTTCTATTGATCAATGGTATTGCTGAGGCATATTGTTGGTTGGAGCCTCCTTATATTAAAAATTTTAGAAGAAATCCAATAATTGGATTATGTAATGTGCCCATTCCAAATCATATTTGAGGTTTAAAAATTCGTTAAGGAGGATTGTATTCTTTAACACAACTATCATCTACAATAACCATATATGAGAACTTGATGAAATTCACAAGGCATTATGATAGGGCGCCTTTGTTGCTGACATGAATTTGGTACATAGGACACCGTGTCCACATGTACTTGAATTGTGAAAGTTTGTTCGGAAATTTCAAAATGTGAGAGGAATATTTTCTGTATTGTTGCATTATTGTTCCTCTTTAGATTGCAGGAGTGAAGGAACTTTATACCGGTGAGCTTATTTTTGGGTACAAGATATATGATCTTTCATATATAACAGTGCTTAAATTGGAGTTCTTTGATTTTGTTTAGAGTTAGAAAATCACCCAGCAGCTTTCTTGGCTTGATGAGCAATTAAGTGAGCTTAGAGAAATATTATTTGGCGAGTTACTAGATGTTATTGAAAGAACAGGTTTGCATGTGAAAGGAGGGGATAATTGAACTTGCATATTGCCTCGTTAATTGGTGACATATTATTTTATTGACACAACTCTATTTTCAGAGGTAACCTGTACATTGATTTACCTGCATTATTTGCGTATACATCCCCGTCTCCAGTGCATTTGTGAATATGATCTTCAGCTATAATTAATAAAAACCTTCTTATTATTCTACTCGTGAATGCAGGTGTTGTCGGGGTGACACCAATATAGTAAGCAAATGTCTTTAAGAAAGCCGTCTGATCTGTTGCTTCTTGCGTTTCATCAGTTCCTCCTATAGAGCCTAATGTTAATTTTTGGAACTGAGTGGAATGTAGCTTTCTATTACTGCTTATAGTGTGTCATGACCTTTGCTTAGACTCGTTAAATGTTATGATGATCCCAATTGTACTAAACAAGTTAGCAAGTTCTGCATGTCCAGACAAGGTACACCAGTTATAACGTACTTCTAGATGGTTGATCACTTGGATGTTTTGCTATCCTCTGACATTTTTAGAATAAAATCATGCATTTGGGATTTGTTTTATTGTTCAGACTTTGTAATTACTTACAACTGACCTATGTTGGAGCAAAGTGAAGATTCTAGTAGTAGGTAATGATATTGAAATATCTTGGGAATGCCAGGACATCTATGGGCGGTGACACTTATCCTGGCTTGCCTTGAAATCTTTTCATGGAATGTTGGAAACAGAAAGTCATAATTCTATCAGATTTTCTGATAAAATTTGGAAGAGCAAAGCGTGCAGACAGTTCTAAAGTGATATGCGTGGTCCTGATAACACCTCAGCTAAGACCACATATTCACATACTGTTGAGCCTAGCGTAGATGATAAGGTATGGGTTTAAGGTGTCCCTGAAGTTGAGCTCTTTGTAGAGTGGTAGCTCAGATGTCAAAAGGCTCGAGTTTAACTGATCGGGAATGGGATAAATTATCAGTGACTGAAATCTAAATCCCTGTTCGTATCTGTTTTTCTAAGCCCTACTACTTTTCAGAGAAGAAATGTAGAGAGAGATTCAATTTTCTGCCTTGATTATAATTTTTGTATGGCGTAATGTTGCAGTTGTTTTTCACTAAGCTATTGTAACGACTAGTGTTATAATTCAGCAATTTTGAGTTATCCTTTTTCTTTTTTCTCTATAGAGAAAGAACCATCGTCAATATCTCAGGTAGTCGACCCCTATTTCGTCAAGTGTCTGGATCTACCCTGCGCCATTAACTTATGAGACATGATTGTTGTTTTAACACAGAAAGAGAGGTTAAAAGTCGAACCCTGAGGAAAGCTCTTAAGGCCTTCTTTAGCACTAAGTTACGAGGTGAATGTTGAGTTTTATTGACTTGAGCCTATTGAAACGTCCTTATAATACTTCTGTTAGCTAAAACCTGAAACCCATCGTGTAATATTGACTTTGGTGCATCGTCGGCAGTATAAAGTCAAGAGCTAATTGAGGGAGCTTGGAAATGTATGCCTCCAGGAGAGGGGAAACGAATGGAAGATTGTGATACAGATTACGTCTTACGTTCGTTAGTGGGTTATGATAGGGATTGTAGTCACATAATTTTCTTTGTGGATAGACCTTTCACGCATCCTCGTTGGACTTTGATGCCAAGTGACATTCACCCATTTAACCAGAAATGGGAGAGGAAAAAAGATGTGGCTTCCATAAAAATGTACGTGTACGGTCAAGACAGAATAAAATTAGCCAACAAACCATCATTGTTTGGTTCAACAAGCAAACTAATTAGGTGAATTATGTCTGACATAGTGCCGTGTTTCAGCCTTCAGGAGAGTCTACAGGGTAACTTACTACCAACTATAATTTTCAAAAAAAAAAAAAAACTTATTACCAACTGCATGGTCTTTAATGGAATTCACAATTTTCCCCTATACTATTGTGAAGCCCAACAACCCAAGTAAGAGCAAGTTGACTGAACTAGGGTATGCCCTAAAATTTTCATATTCTTTCAACCAATTGTTACAGTATTTTAAATTTTCACAATTGAATTGACAATTTTACATTTGCATCTCATAATAGACGAATATATAAGTCCTTAGTTTATTGTTATTACAAATATTTTCCAAGTATGATAAATTCAACTTTTATTAATTTCACCTTTGAAACTTTATTGACATATTTATCTAAGTATTTTTTGTTTGCTAATATTACTTAATCATCTATAATCGAAAAGTCCATTTAGTATTATGTTTTGGATGTAGCTGAAATAATAAATATTACTTAAGCAAGGATAAAGCTATTAGAAAATGTCAATCGAATTGTAATCCTTTGGAAATTCTAAAGAAATAATAAATTTTTGTTTGTATTTTGTAACAAAATTCAATGCTCAATTAAAATAAATAATACTAAACAATATGACATTATGCTTTCAACCTCTAAAATTATCATTAGTACTAAAGAAATTGAATTTCTAAGTATACAATTTAAAAATAAATTCTATAAGCCTGATTCACATAGAACTATTACACTTTGTTGCCAAAGCCAACGATCAAGCTGCTTGATTGAAAGTTAATTCACGAGGTAAGTGTGAGAACACAAGTGGAGTTAGTGAAAGTGTGGCCTCGGCGCTTAATCTGTTCAAGTGTAGGAGTTGGCATGAAGTCATTGTCAGTGAAAGGTGGTTCGACAGCCACTACTTTGCCGTCAGTTCACTTTTTCTTTTAAATTTGTTTGCAAAGTGCACTGAAAGACATGTCTAGACCAAACTTTTGTATGCCCTTTTTTAATTGGTTATCTTCTTCAATTCAATTACAGATAAAAGGTTTTATGTCAAATCTAAGAAATAAAGAAGAATACCCTTTCCTCCCATAATGAAATTTAACGCTACAAAACTCGTAACAAGGCCACAAAACCTATCGGTAAATTGCCTTAGTTTTCTTCTATATGCATGAATGTTCAGTTACAACTTCCAGATAGATTCTCGTGCGCATCAATAGAAAACTTGGCGACTGCTACTACTATTAGTGTATGGAACCACCCATTCACTGTTACACATCTTTCAAACTCCTAGAGATGGCTTCAGCGAAGGATTCCATGGTTTGGCATGTAAGTGATTGGGATTCTTTCCGCTTTGCTTTCAGATGGCATTGTTTGCTTGTAGTGTAGTTCAACTATATGGAGTCAGGATCAACCACCACACCACGTCCATATTGTCCTATCTTTATGTACCCTTTATGTTGGAGATGATGGATCGTACATTGACAAGAAAAGGAACTCTACTGTTGTTTGATAATCAGGATTACTAGTTCCATAGTCATATGGAAATAAAGTTCGTACGTTTTCGAAGAAGGTTAGTTCACTGACAACCAAGAAAAATTAATTCTAGTGGGAGTGCTAGTTATATATGTTGGTTCACTGACAATCAAGAAAAGAAATATTATTTAAGAACTTGCGCAAACATACGAGTATAAGGTTCTTACTTGGTTGTAACTAAGATAACATCACACATCATGAATTTGTAGCTCAGAAAGCGTCCCTGTTGATGTATGTGAAGTTGGAGTGACTATGAAGTTTGAGTACCAGCGTGCTACTACTGCTTCGGAGTGTGTATGGTAGTGATACTATTATTCTGAGATCAGAGTAAAATCTGGGGCAGAGTTAGAGACCCCGCCATTTCCTTCTCTTCGTGAATTGATGTATGTACATATGCAGGAATATCAGAAACGCTCAATGTTTAGAATTGTAAATTTGAGATAATTTTTTTAAAAAATTAAATTTTAAATTCGAACTTTACAACTTAATCTAGTCATTTAGTAGACATCAATAATTTAATAGAATAATACGTAAATCAGTCCTTAAATTTTATTTTAAAATTAAATCAAATTATTTTATTTTTATTTTTAATCAACTAGACATTTCAATTTAAAATTTCATTGGTTACCGAAATCCTTAAGAATAAATATTGATTTAAACTCTAAAATATACAATAATAAAAAAACTTTTATACTCCTTAATTTGGGCAATTTTAATAACCTTTTTGACAAGCTAGATTTATGTTAATTTAGTCTAAACATGAATTTTGAGATACAATTTATTAAACATATAAGTAGGAAACAAAATCAAGTTTAAAAACTAATTTAAATATTAGTCATAATTTAATGAGTCTAGAGAAAACTTTTTGCAACGAAAAATGATAAATGGTAGGTTTGATATAAAATATCATAAATTGGGATAAAATAAATTTTGAATTCGGACAATTACTAAAACTTAATTAATACATATAAAATATTGAGCAATGTTATCACTAGCTTCATAAAATTGATTTAAAGGTGGTTGTTTTAGCTAGCGAAATCATGCCTCTTGCATTCGTTTTTTTTTCCCCCTTCCTTTGGTTATATATATTATTTATGAAGCAAAAATCGAGTCCCGGATTGCTTCTATTTTTTGTAATGGATACAAGAAACCAATGACAAGTACACTTTATCTGTCTATTGCTCATTGAACTAACTAATACATATCATATCAGCCATTAAGTTTTAAAATGTGAAAAAATGTTCTTATGGGGTAACGTGACCAAGTCTAAGTCTAAGTCCAATAATTTTGTTGACTTGCAGGATTAAAAGTTGCAATTAGATTCTATGTTTAATTAAAAAAAATAATTACTTTGTTATGTGGATTGATTTTGAGCGCATATTATGCTAAAGCATAACATTAATTTATTTGTAGTTGCATAATCAAGAATTTTCTTTTTTGTTTCTTTAAGGCCAACCTCAATAACACTAAACAGCTCATTTATATATATGACACATACTTTTTCCATGTTATTCAAAATCCTGGTCTACATAAGACCGAGTGTCCTTCTTTCACTCCTACAATCCTATTCCTCTTATTGGATTTTCCTATGACTAATTGTATACCAAATCCTCAAGTAGCATCCATCGTACCTAACGTTCTCAAGTTTTTAACCCCATGCCAGTATAAAATTTAGACTGAGATTAATAAATAAACTTGCCGAAATTAAAGAAAAGGTAACTACAATGATTGTGAAAGAAAGGGGAGGTCAACGGTACATGAACGGTTCGAATAGTGATTATGAATTATTTTAATGTGCCATTTACTATTGGATGGAATAGATACCCTGACCAAGTTAAGTGAACTTATCACTTAACTATACATGCAATGAATTTGACTCACGTATAGAGATTAAACTATAATTTCATAAATTAACTAAGTAATTGCCATTGACATATAACTTTTTCCAAATGAGTGTCGATAGACATAGACTAAATCTCCCCAGTAGAGGGAACTGCTTAGAAACCAAGGAAAGTTAATTTCATATTTGTAGAAGAACAAGCAAGTTTCGTTAGCTAAATAACCTACCACTAAGAACAATTTTTTGCTGGTGGCCGGTTATGCTTGACATATTTGATTTTTCCTTTGACGTGCTTTAATTTCTTGATTGACTGTCTATTATTAATAGTTCATTATTATTGAAACTGATTTTCTTTTGTTAGATTCAGAATTGACTTCTGTAAAATTTAATTTTAATCTGCATATAAAATAAAGAACCTTCTTAAATGTTAATTAAAGCTTTTGTTAAGCTGGACTTGGTTATATATATAATTATATGGAGCAATTTTAAATTTTTAACTGCAGTTTGGTTGTAGTTCTATTGGGGCATCATAAATATATATTACGTAAACATAATTCTTCTTAAATAGCAACGAAAATTAGATACATTCTTGATCGTTTAGTATAAAATAAGTGTACATATGGTCATATAACTAGTTGACACGGAAGAGTTCGAGTTGAAAACCATTTGATGTTATCGTGTCCAAAATTTCGAACCCTCTACGTAAGAGATACTACAAATTAGAATACTTTAACTTTTACTTGCTCTGTGGATTGATTGATAAGAACAAGGAGTACTTGTCATTTAATTGTAAAGTAACCTAAACCTACGTAACTGAAACCGCCCGACTTGGCTTATGACCACACAAAAAGGTCCCTTTCTTTAGTTGATGGCTTAGGCACTTGTGCTTACTCTAAACCCCTATTCCCACAAGCTTTACATGCAAGAGACAATATATAGTTATATATTGTATGACCTACAGAGGAAAAGGAGCTCATGGGTTGCTTAAAAGCTACCCAAATCACTCAAAAACCTAGTGGTGGCCATTGGTACTTTACTTGAAGAAGACAAGGAGTAAATGAGGTTGGCATGTTTTTATCGTGCCACACAACCCTTTTTGCTTTTCTGTGGGTTTGTGTATATTCGTGACCTTTGGTTGGCGGACAGTACTAGAAAGCTAGTGGTCTCAAACTCCTAACGCTAATGCCAACCTTTGTTTCTAACTGTCCTAATTTCCTAACTCTTTATCTTTTCCCTTTCTCAGCAGTTCAATATCGGTTACTACATCTGAATTTTGTTTCTTTTAACATTAGAAAACGCAAATGTTATAAAACAGAAAGAGGATGTTACAAAAATTAAAAACTACATATATTTGACGGCTTTTGGTTCTTTGAAAAAACAAACGATTAGAAAAAATGTAGTCCCTTTCATGAAACAATGCTTGACATTTATTAAGATTAACATGAAATTAAAGACCATTAAATTGAAATAGCAAATAATGTAATTACTATTTAAAACTCTCTAAACTTTTCTATATTTGATAAAGACACCTAGCCATAATACTTGATTTTATTTTCAACCCACCAATAAGGACAATAGCAATATTTATATTATCTAGTCAAATTTTCCCAACACAAATTATAATCAATGCATCCAATGACCCCAATGAAGAACTCTAATCCCTTCATAGCCTCCGTTTTTTCAACTATGACTTGATACATGAGATTAGAAGAAGAATCTAACCCATCCTATTTAGTAAAATATAGAATTATTTAATTTGGTAACTAACACTTGGATAGTTTTGGTTGTGGCCAAGACAAGGAATAGTAGATCAGATCAATTCCTGGTCACTATTCATATTCGTGGGGTCGGCTTTTAAGTGTTAGAACTAAAGAAGAAAAAAGAAATATTTTTTTTTTTAACATTTTTTTTTTCCAACCAGAGCAATCAACACCAACCACCTTCTTACCCTTACTGTATATAAACAAACCCCACTATCACTACTCCTGTGCTAGCTTCTCTCGTTACTCTCTCTATTACTTATTTGCTATTTTTGCTCTTTATTAGGCTTCATTTTGTTAGGTCACTTTTACATATCCCCTACTTCCATTCAATTCCAAATATATATTATCTTAATTAAAGGTCCTTTAGAGAAGAGAACTGGACATGGAAGCTCAGGAAGAGTTCATGGGGTCTAATAATCTATCTCAGATCGTCAGGGGAAAGCGAACCAAGCGTCAAAGATCATCATCACCATACAAGACGGTGGCATCTAGCTCATCAAGTGGTTGTGGTGATGTTGGCGTTGAAGGTGTTGTGGAGGAGTACTATGGCTCAATTTCCTCTGCTACAACTACCTCCGGTGATCATGAGAGCACGGAGGAAGAAGAAGACATGGCCAACTGTTTGATTCTATTAGCTCAAGGTGGTGTTCCAAGCCACGCCCATAACGGGTCTGAAGAATTGGAACTGAAATTAAGTACCCAAAAATTCTCCCGTATCATCACAACACCGACTGTAAGTAAGACAGGTTTCTGTGTTTTCGAGTGCAAAACCTGTAACCGAAATTTTCCTTCGTTCCAAGCGTTAGGTGGACACCGAGCTAGTCACAAAAAAACAAGGGCCGCTGTTGAAGAGAAAAAAACCTTAGAGGTGACGCCAAGGAATGATTGTGATCGGTTCAATAAAAGCAGCCACGGTCTGCTTTCTCTACAAGTAGCCAACACCAACAACGTTAGTAGGAACAAGGGTTCTCAGGGAAATTGCAAAAGCAAGATTCACGAATGTTCAATCTGTGGCTCAGAGTTCACATCCGGTCAAGCTCTTGGCGGCCACATGAGAAGGCACAAAGCTAATTCAGCTAATCCTCAGGTTGCTTTAAGTACCGATACAGGTGTGAACATTGGGTCTGGTGTTGTTGGGGAGATGAAGACGAGAAATATTTTGTCGTTGGATCTTAATCTGCCGGCACCAGAAGACGATCATCACCTCCGTGAACCACCCAACTACCAGTTCTCATCAACCAAACAAGCTCTGGTGCTTCCTGCCCCAGCCTTGGTGGATTGCCATTACTGAATATTTACATAGATGAGAAGTATGATAATTAAAGGTTAAATGTGAATTACAATTAGCCTTTTTCTAATCAATTAGTATTGGCAATTGCCAATTCTTTAATTCTTAATTTGTTCTTTCTGAAATTTGATCATTTATTAGTTGAAGTGGTACACTTTGAGTAAGTGAATATAGTGTTCATGGTTGCCTTCGATTCACGAAAAGTGAGTAACAAGAGCATATTGAAAAAAAGCTCTAAGAAAATAATTCAAATATATCCTTTGGTATTTTTGATTCTTTGCAAGTGGGACAGTGATCGATATGAAACTCTTAAAAGAGAGAGACAGAGAGAAGCACGAAACGGCATATGGTATGGAATCACCACCACCGCAACAAGAAGTCGTGGATTAGGTTCTTCCATTCTTGTTTTTGGCTAATAAAAAACCTAAAAGAGAGAAGTTTTCAAAAGTAACAAAACCGCAAAGGAACTCCTTAGCTGTATCTTCTGTTCCAAACGCTAATAAATGAAAAACTGTAAATGGATAGCAAGCTGAGTTGGTTGCTGCCCATATGCCATATGTATCCACCTATATTTTTCATTCTTTATTTTGCTCTCCATATCCATGTATATATGTTTATTGATTATTATTGTAACACTCTTAATCATAATTAATGGTCCACCTTACTTCCAGTTATTCTTAGCCCTCCCATCATACCTACCCAATTAACCAACTGTACTAGCTTCCCTTCCTTTGGAAGTCACTTCAACTGTACTAGTTAAGACAAATTGATTGGGGTCCATGGGATTGCCAATTGATGTTTCCAAGAAAGATACAGCTAACTCTTCGAACAACACATATATGTATTTTTCATATGGGGATATCACTTGCGCATTTCCACAAGTATTATTTACAAGGTCCATGTACAAAGCATACGTATTGCCACCCACGTTCCTTTATTGTTGTCTATATGTGCTGATGCTGAGACTGTTCGATCCTTCGTACCAAACCCGTTCCAATTGGATTCGAATAATTAACTCTCTTAAAACATCTTCGAGTTTACTATTTTATGGCATCTGAAACTCTTTTCTATTTGTAATTTTTTGGCCTCGTAAGAAAATTGATAGGAAGCATTATTCCTTTTTACTTTTGGATCATGTGCGGAATAATTAAAATTCTATTAATAAGAGTGGTTTTAAGATCTGGATCTTAAAATTCTATATCAACTGATTGTGAGTATAAAAACCTAGTAAACATCATTTAACATAAGTGCAAGCACATATTGGCAGTCAGAAGGGTTGTAGATGGAAGTTGTTTCGAAGAGAAAGAGAGAATTTAATATAAATGTAGTCATAAAAATTGAATGTATCTCTCAATTGTAAAATTAGAAAATGAGAGTTGCGCATCTTAAGATCATTGATACCCACCTCTACGTTAGGTGTTTGTTATGTGCACGTTGAGTTGAATGTTGGCATTAAGAGAAGGCAAGTGGGTACGTTGCGTGAGATTTCTAAAGACATACGCATGTCATACCTTCTTAAACATCAGCACATGTAGTGAGGTGTTTATCTGTTTTCCAATTTATTCTCTTTTTATCTATGTTAAGCATTACATATTCCGTGAACAAAAGTACGTAGGAGCTAAGAGTTGTAATTAATAGTACTTGAAAATATTTAATGTTTTTTTAGCCTACTTTATAAAAGGGTCCTGGCCAGTCAACGCAGAAAGATCGTGTATTATTGCTAGTCTACACAGAAAGATCATGGCAATATTCGAAATTGAGGCTTTGTTATTCTTTAACTGAATGTTTGTAATTTCCTAATTACTTCCATTTGTTATGAAATTTTCTATTGTGAATAAAGCAATCTTAACTCCATTTGTCAAATAGTAATAGTTTTTGTACAAAAAGGGGTATTCTTTCATTAAAAAAACTGGTCCATAATTTGTTAAATTAGCAGTTTAATAACACTAAAAAACACTCATTTAGTAGTGAAGAGTCTGATGTTTGCGATTTCCTCTATCCTAAGTTGTAATCTAAAACCAAAACGCTTTAAGTACGTAACATGTGGAGTTGATACCTTGAAGTGGCTTACTTCTCCAACTCCACAGCTGGATATTTAAATTAATACATCTGATATTCATATTAGACAGGAAATGAGCATAATTAGGTATAAATTAATAAAACATGTCATGACCTGGGTCTTGACTTCACTTTGCACCATCAGATTTCACATATGATTCATTGCTATGTTACGATGTGATATAGACAAAATCCTCATGTTCAATATACCTGTAAGTAGTCCTGCTTAGCTTCGATCATTGCCAAATGGGCTAAATTGGTATTAGCCGGCTGCTCTGCCTATCTATTATTGTGGCTGGATACAAGCTACAATGCCTTCATGCAAATAAAAAGTTTAGCACAATGTCAGGTCACACATGATAATCCATCCTAATCTTGACCTGGTTAGGCCTTCTCACCATTTTTTTGGGGTGCTATTGTATACATTTCTTGTGAAGCATTCAGCAAAAATAAGGTCCAAAAATTTGCATTTTGGTTTCATATTAAAATTATTTATCTCCATAAAATTATTTATCTCACAGCATAAAATTCTTGTGAAATGTGTATGTGTTGCCAAGTAAACCTGGCTAGTCTGAGTGGCTCACAAAGTAAAGAAGTACTGGATTTATATTCAAAAAGTAAAGAAGTACTAGATTTATATTTGAAAAGAATTATTAACAAATCAATGCATTGTGTGAATAAATATACTTTGATAAAAGGGAAAAAGATTCTAAAGAAAGATTGACGAATTTCCCAAATGATAAAGGTAGAAATAGAATCGATTATTAAGAAGAAAAAGAACCAACAACCCTAACAAAAGAGTGTTTAGAGCCTGAGCTCCTCCCAGAGAGAATATCCCTTTGTTATAACAGAAAAATTTTCCAAAACTAAACTTTCTCTCGTATTCCTCACCTCTCTTATTCTCTCCCTACATAACTAACTCCAGCTCAGCAGATTTATTTTTCACTCTACTACTCTCATCTCCCCTCTTTACCCTTCTTATTCTTCTGCTTATAAACTTGATTTTCACATCTTGGGCTTCACATATGTTGACCTTAATAATTGGTCTCTATTACTGCCATCATCTTCAAATTCAGCCTTGTCCTTAAGGATGAAGTTAGGAAATTGGCTCTTAAGAGTCATAGCATCCTCCTAAATGGCATCTTCCTCCACACTTCCCTTCCACTGAACCAGTAACTGTTGCTGGTTGACACCTGCCATCAAAAAGTCCCGAGGTGCCAGAACCTTAACATGCTCAATAATTCAACTCTGTAGGCAATTCTGCTTTGACAGTATATTGTCCAATTGCTTTCTTCAACTGCGACACGTGAAAAACGGGATGAACCTGTGACTGTGGTGGTAAATTTAAGCGATATGTCATATCACTATACTTCTCCAAAATATGATAGGGGCTATAATAACTAGGTGCCAGCTTCTGATTAATTCTTCTCACTATGGTTTGCTCTCTATGTGCGCACAACTTCAAAAATACACATTCCCCTACCTCAAACACGTGTAGTTTTATGTGTTTGTCAGCATAACGCTTCATCTGCTCTTGAGCTTTCAACATATTATACTTCAGCTGTTTCAAAATTTCATCACGGTCGTGTAATTCTCTACTCACAGCCTCAACCTTAGTTTTCCCTAACACAAACCTCATAACTAGTGGGAGACTTTCTTCCATACACAACCTCAAAAGGTGTGATACCTATAGAAATATGAAAGGTGGTGTTATACCACAATTCTGCCCAAGACAACCAACCTTGTCATTCCCTGGGTTGCTCGGATGTAAAACAACATAGATACATCTCCAAACACCTATTAATCACCTCTATTCGGCCGTCAGTTTCTGGATGGTAAGAAGAAGACATTTTCAACGTTGTTCCTTAGAGCTTGAGCAACTCTTGCCAAAAGTTACTGACAAATAAGGGATCTCTGTCACTGATGATTGACTGTGGCATGCCATGCAAGCGAATGATCTCTTTAGCAAAAATGACAGCCACAGATCTAGTAGTATATGGATGTTTAAGGAGCATAAAATGGGCATACTTCGACAAACGATCTACCACAACTAAGATTGCATCATACCCCTTATATTTTGGCAACCTGGTAATGAAATCAAGAGAAATATCCTTCCATACTTGTTGTGGAATCGGCGGTGGTTGCAGTAACCCAGGTGGAGAAGTCGCAACATACTTTTGTCGTTGGTAAATATCACAACTTCTCACAAACTCTTGAATTCGCTTCTTCATACCTACCTAATACACATTCCCTGCGATGCGCTTATAAGTCCTAAGGAAACCAGAGTGACCTCCACTTGGAGAGGAATGAAATTCTTCCAATAGTATAGGAACAAAGGTAGAAGAAGAAGGAATAACCAATCTACCCTTATGAAGCAATACGTTCTTTTGCAAGCTAAATTCGGGCTGAGACAGTGGATCGACCTATAAATCCACCACAATTTTCTACAGAAATGCATCCTGTAAAATCTCTGCTTCCATAGCCTTCCTTTGATCCCAAACTGGTGACGACACCAAAGTGTGAAACTCTCCTACTTCATGCATGCGAGACAAAGGGTCTACAGCTTTGTTATTAGGGCCTGACTTATAAATTACCTCAAAATGGTATCCCAATAGCTTTTAAATCCAATTCTGTTGATCATAACTAGCTACCCTCTGCTGCAACAGATGTTTCAAACTCTTTTGATCGGTAAAGACCACAAAACTGAGACCCAAGAGATAATGTCACCAATGCTACACCGTCAAAACCAAAACCATCAACTCTTTTTCATACAAGGATTTGGACAAGTTTTGATTAACTAAGGCCTTACTAAAATAAACTGTAGGTTTTTTGTCTTGCAGCAACACTGCTCCTACACCTTTCCCCGAAGCATCACATTTGATTTGGAAAGGTTGAGTAAAGTCAGGATGAGGTAGTACCGGTGCAGAAGTCAAGGCCACTTTCAATCTACCAAAAGCATATCGTTCTTCCTCTCCCCAATGAAAACCCTCCTTCTTTGTTAATTCAGTCAAGGGCTTGGCCAATTTACCATATCCTTGATAAATTTACGATAATAACCAGTTAAGCCCAAGAACCCTCTAACATCTTTAACATTGCGAGGTACCGACCACTCCACAACACTTTTAATCTTGATCGGATCTACTGACACCCTTGCTCCTGAAATCACATGGCCCAAGTGTTCCACTTGCTTCTGCCCAAACATACACTTCTTGTTGGCCACAAAATAATGTTGCTGCAATAATTGTAGGACTTGTGCCAAAATGAAACGAGTGACCCAATCCTTACTATAAACGAGTATGTGATAAAAAAATGCTAGGACAAATTGTCACAAATAAGGATTAAAAACATGGTTTATTGTGGCTTGAAAAGTGGTGGATGCATTCATTAATTCGAAAGGAATCACAAGGAATTCGTAATGACCCTCATAAGTACAGAAAGTGGTTTTGTGAACATCTTTCTCCTTCATTTTAATTTGATGATAGCCTAACTTCAAATCCAATTTAGAGAAGTAGTGTGCTCCATTCAACTCATCAAGTAATTCATCCACCACTAGAATTGGATACTTATCTAGAACAGTAACCTTGTTAAGGGCACAGTAATCAACACACATGCGCCATGTAGAATCCTTCTTCTTAACAAAATTACTAGACTTGAGAAAGGACTAGAACTATATCGTATAACCTCCTGGCTTTATCAAACAAGGATGTGAGAACCAAGTTTACAGACTTAAAAAAGCATTATATGGTCTGAAACAAGCTCCAAAAGCTTAGAATAAGCATATTAATTCATTTTTGTCTGAAACTAGATTTAGCAAATGTCCTTCCAAACATGGGTTGTATGTGAAGGTCAACAGTTCAAATCATATTCTCATGGTGTGTTGATATGTTGATGACATGATTTTTACAGGAAATGATCCAAGCATGACTGAAGATTTTAAGAGGTCTATAATGAAAGAATTTGATATGACTGATCTTGGCCTAATGACTTATTTTCTTGGTATAAAAGTGAACAGAATAGAAGATGAGATCTTTATCTCTCAAAAGAGATATGTAGCAAAAGTCTTGAAGATGTTTCAAATGTCTGATTGCAATTCAGCAAGAACTCCTGTGGAAGTTGGTACAAAGTTGACAAAGGAAGGAGAAGGACCATTGGTTGATCCAACCTATTTCAAACAAATCGTGGGATGTTGGACCCCAAATTTTTTTATTATTTTATTATTTCTTTATTTAATTAATTGTTTATTTTTAGAATTTAGTCCATGATTTAGCAAGCATAAGTAGAAACTAGAATTATGGAATAGAAATGTTAGAATTAAGCTAGAGTATAATAGGCATACTATGGTGTTTAATAGACTAAAGGAGTTATTAGGCATTACATTAAATGTAGAAGGGTAAAATTGGAAAGACAAGACAAAAGTAGTCTTGAAATGAGAAAGAAGAGAGAAAAACGTGGGGAAGAAAGAAAGAAGAAGAAGAAAACGTGGAGAAGCTAGGAAAGAAGAAGAAAAATCGTGGAGAAGGAGAAAGAAGAAGAGAGAAGAGAAATCAACTTGCTTTAGGTAATCTCCATCATCTTTTCTTCTTGCTTGGGTAGAAAAGGGATTAGAAAAATGAGTTTTTGTTAGAAATAAAAGGAGAAAGAAGAGAAACCCATTTTGATTTTCATGGATTTCTAAACTAGGTTTTAGTTTTGCTAGCTTAGATAAACTATGGGTAGGTTGAGTCAAAGCTCATCAAATTCATTTTTTTTATTATTGACGTTTTATGGGTTTTCTATTTGAACATTAGTTTGAATGAAAATTAGTTTGTTTGAAGGGAACCAAGAAAATCCCATACAAGAGCAGGAGGAGAGGCAAACTTGAGTTTGAATTTCTAACCAAATTAGGTGGGTAATATGTTCATAGTTTTTGTGATGATGAGTTGAAATTATTTGTTTATGTGTGTGTTTAAATGCTTACTTTTACTCATTGTGAATGTGGAAAAAATGTTCTGTGAATATATATCATGTTGCTTTGTAAGAATTCTGCTACTTTTGTGTTAATGAAAAATAAAAAATTTAAGAAGCATGAAAGCATGAATATGTTATGAAATGTATGAGCATTGAAAATCTGACTTGTGTGGGCAAGAGAGATATCATTTCGATCGTCTGTACATTCTATTGAAGCATTTAGATTACATCAGACTTAATTTCAAAATAATAAGCATTCATTCTAACTTTACAATGGTCAATTGTGTTCCTAATAGAGATGATTTAGCATAATCCATTATTGTTCTCCTTTCTTCTTCCATCTTTTCAAGTGTAGTTCTATTTTATCTTTAAGTTTTTGTTTGGTTTGTTCCTTTTGATTTTGATTAATCTACTTTATATTTATAAGCGCATAGAGTTAATTACAGACAGCTTACTAAAACTAAAGTGATTCCAAAATATTAATCCCATAAAGAACTAGTCACCAAATCTATTAATCATAGTTAAACAAATAAACTAAAAAATTAAAAAAGTTGATTTAAGAGAATATAATTATTAAACTAAAGAAATAAAAAAAACTAATAAAGAAAGATTAATAAATAAAGTTTATGGAATTTGGTTTCACTCATATGAAAGTCTATTCATACAAGATTAATTATCTAGTCTGAAATAAAAAATGAACCAAAGGTATCTATTTTCTCAATCGAAGCACACAAGTATATCTAATTAGGTAACCAAATTGTATAGTTATCCTAACTCTCGATGTATAATTCAACCTAATAAAACTTATTAAGCATATCTAAATTATATGGTTTTCACAAAAGTTTAGGATAATATTGTTCTTTAGCCCTAAAATTTTTATTCTCATAATGTACAGATTTTACTTCACCTCTTAGTCCTTCATATAATCCCTAAGATTGAATCTATGGTGGACATTCACAAATCTAACATTAAAAACAAAAAGAATAAATTTAACCAAAAAATGATAAAATTATATACTTTATAAAAAGAGTGCAATAAATCATCTCCACTCCAAAGAATTTTTTGAACATCCTTTATATATCCTTAATTACTCTTTTTGAAATAAAATTAACGATGATTTATATGTATGTACTGAATTAAGGATAACCTTGACTAAAAGTAGTCTCCTATCTAATGAAATTTTTTTGGTACACTAGTTGAAGATCCTTTTTTATATGTTCTCGAACAATGGGGTACATTCTCTATTAAGCAGCCTTTAGTATAGATAGGTAGTCTCAGGGATGTGAATGAGGGTCTTTGCAACTTAAAATAGTGATGGGATTAACCATTTTGATAAATTATTTTTGCTCACTAAGATTATCAAATGTGTCTTTTGTCTGTTGACCACTACAAGAAAACGGACATTTAGTGGAAGTTAAAGTTGTCACTAAAAGAATGATTTTGGTCACTATTCATATCTGTGATGATTTTTTTAAACCGACACTTGTGTTCACAAATACTTCCGTCACTAATGAAATAATGACTATAATTAAAAAGTTGTCACAATTATTTATGATTTTTGTGACCGCTGTTTTTGCCACTAAAATCGTTTACATAAATGACAAAATTGTATAGTCACAATAACATTATTCGATTGTGATGATAGTTTTGATTAAAAAGATATTAATAGTGATACATCAAAAATGTCACAAATATTATTAGTGATACATTGGTAACGTCATAAACACTATTATACTGTGACAACATTTTTTACACTAAAATTATATAAAATTGTAACATAAAATATTATCACCTAAGCAAGTCTTATTTGTGAAAGATATTTCGTCATGAACTTATTATTTAATAGTGACAAATTATATTGTCACAGGTGTTATTATTATTAGTGAGAAAAATATAGGCACTAATACTTTTATTAATGGTGTCAATAAATTTTCATCAAAAATTTAAAATTTATATCGTATGACAATTTTTTCACTACTATGTTCACTATTATCACAAATAAAATTTTGAATATGGCAATTATTTTGAAACTCATAATAATCCCACACAAGAAACAAAATTAAATACTAAAATTAAATTTCCTTTGTATGCCAAACTTAAAACTCGAAGCAAATAATAAAACTCAAAGACTTAGAGATTGCCCTTCAAAGGCCACTACATAAACCAAGGCAATTAAGGATTAGTATCCTACAAAACAAAGAAAAAATTAATTATAATATAAAATATTAATATGTTAATTTAATAATAAAATATTATAATAAAATAATAAATTATCAATTATACTTGGATTATTAGTTGGAGTACTTAGTGAAGACAGTTATACTTATAACTTTTATTATTATGATATAATTATTTTTTAAATTACATGTTTAATGATTATTACTCCTCCCAAATAATTCAAGTGCATGCTGAAGGAAGTAACTTGGTTAATGATCAATTGTTTCATCTAGCGTATAGGCCTTATATACGAGTTTATCGTTATAAAAGCTTCCTCATCAATAGTTGGAGGTTTAACACAAAGGAAAGAAATTTGTAGTTGAAATCACAAAATAGTGACATTCTTATGAAAGGGGATGAGAATACTGGTAACTTGGATTATTTTGGTGTATTAATAGATATCATATAATTAAATTATTTTGGGGGAAATAGTGTTACTCTATCTAAGGCTGACTGGTGAGATGTGTATTATAAGGTTGATATAAAGATGATGAATTTGGGTTTCCTATGATCAATATTACACACAAGTTGAACACTAATGAACCATATGTTTTAGCTTCACAAGCCGAGCAAGTTTATTATGTAAGAGACATTAAAGAGCCTAATTGGCAAGTTGATGCATATCAAGACAAAACTACGTGATTTATATGATTTTCCTGATTTAGATGTAGATGAGTCATGTCAAGAAAATGAACAGTTTAGTTTTACGTTTCATAGAGCTAATTTGGAGGAGGATGATGATATGGTATCATTGGATAGATCTCACTTAGCCACAATAACTATTGAAGAAAATCCCATAAATATTAATATCATAGGTGCTGAAGAAGATGACGAAACTGATTATGATGAGTGTACTTTTATTAATGATGATGAGATAAATCTAGTAAGTGAATATGAGGCTAATGAAGTCGACGATGATAATTGAACATTTATTTCAAAATTATTTATAAATTTTATATTCATTCAGACTTCTACTTGATACTTTAATATAATTTTTTAATTTTTAATCTCTTTTGTTAGGATATCTTTCTAATGTAATATTAAATTTAACTATGATTGTTAAAAATCTATTGAAATGTTTTTTTTTGTTTTTACATAGGTTAATGAAAGAAATAAATAAATAAATTATATTGCTAATTTTTACACATATATATTATTGTGATGAGTTAAAATTAGCAATATAATTTAATTATTTATTTCTTACATTAACCTATGTAAAAACAAAAAAAAAACATTTCACAAACATTAAACATATTAGCCACTGAGCTTCCTAGCTCACCCTATAAAGTTTTCTACTCCTCAGGTGAAGAGAAAGCAGGTTACTATATATATATATATATATATATGTATGTATGTATATATAGTTTGATTATAAATTGATTTTGTGATCTAATTTGTGAGATGAAGTATCCATGTTTATGAAAAATTCTCAAATTTAGAATGTGAATGTTGTGATTTGTTGAAATTAAAATAACGCTATATATATATATGTGTGTGTGTGTGTGTGTGTGTAGTTTGTTATTACTGGCTATAAACATATTAGCCACTGAGTTTCCTAGCTCACCCCACAAATTTTTCTACTCCTCAGGTGAAGAGAAAGCAGGTTACTAGTGTGCCTTTGCAAAGTTTGGCAACTCCTAGAATTTCATATTTTTTGTAGCTAAGTTAGTTTGGATCATTTTTAGTAACTTTAGAAGCATATCAGCATAAACATTTCTGATTGTATTTTGTAATTATGATACTGGTGTGGCTTCTGGTATGAAGTATGAAGATGTGAACCAACTCTGTTTTGTTGAAAAATGACAGTGGAAGTTGCAGAGATTCTCTGATATATATGTGTAAAAATTTTCTTTTCTGTTAAGTTGTCATTATGGCTGGGAATGAGTTCATTGGCTGTGTGATGATTTTCTTTGATAGGTTTCCTTTAATTAAATTGTTTTAAAAGGGGAGTTTTGTATGTAAGAATTTAAATATTGGATTTGGGTCTCTTGGTTGTAAATAATAGACATATATATATTGATACTGGGAAGAAGAGAGGAAAATAGGGATAAAATATGGTCCGAAATTTTAAGGAATAAACTGTATTGTTCTAGGCATAATTAGGCTAAGTGATCTAAATAAAAGTTGTAGATCATTCTCTTAGCTTTCTAATGGTATAAAGTTTGAAATTTTTGGACTTCGGATGCAAAAGGTATGGTCTTTATAAGATAGCATCGTTGGTATTGGTATACGTAGTAGCACAATTTTTTGACAGAAATATAATTCTTTACTTAAAGGAATAATATCGATATAGGTCTAATTAGGCCAAATTGTCTTCATGAAAGTTGTAGATCTTCTCTTAGCTTTCCAATGATATAAAGTTTGAAAATTTTTAATTTCTGAATTGAAAGTTATGAAATTTGGAAGTTAGTATATGCGACTCCTCTTTGTCTTTATTTCTCACAGGCGTGAGTGAAGAGTCACGATTGTGACTCTTTCTCTTCTGCATTTTGCTTTTAATTCCTTAATTCACTTGCTATTCATTCACTTAACACCCAAATCAATTTATTTTATGCCCACTTTCATGCTATGATATTTTTAACTAAATTGTTGGGTATTGTTTTTACATCCCAATGAATTTTATTTATTTAATATAATAATTATTAAATTATTTATCCATTTATTTAGTATCTATTATTTTATTTTATTTGATTATTATTAGTTTATATTAAAAAGGGGGTTCCTCCATGATGTCTTTTAATTTATTTACGTGTCAATAGATCATTTATTTTAATTATTTGTGTATTTATTTTGCTTTTGCCAAGGAATTAAATTTTTTTTATTTTGATATTAATTTTATTTATGATTATTTTTATTTTAAAAGAACTCCAAATTGTTGGCGCTTTGTCGCCATTAAATAGGAATAGAGATCCGGGGTCAACACTTATACCCCCTTTAAGTGTCATTAAGGCCTCACCCTGACTTATCTCATATCTATATTTAGAAATGTGGCTACAAGTTGGAAAAAATGGGTGTGTTTGAACAATTAGAATAGTGGCTTAGATTAAATACGATATTATAACTTGTATACATATGTGGGATTGTTATGATCAAGAAATTTTGGTTAATAGTGGTAGATTTGACAATTGAGTTAAATGTATCATGATAATTCTAGTGGTAACTTTAAAAGTGATGTGGAATATGCAAAAGCAAATGTTCCTCCAACACTAATTATGTACTTGTCATCAATATAATTAGCAACATTTATGTCAAAAAATAAAACATTATTTTTTCCCCATTAAGGTGTCGAGCTACTACATTCTTGCAAACATAAAATTTAATACTCAAATATATAATACACCTTCAATTTTTCCACATTTGATTGTGGAAAACAAATGTGGAAAAATGTAAAAGATAAAATATTTATAAAAACTTTATTTAGTAAATAAATATGATACCTAAAGACACTAAGACAGTTAAAAGAGTTATAAAATTTTCTTATGTATTAATTAATATAATCTAAAGAGTTTTTTTAACTCTTTAAAATCCATGATAAGGTATCTATAATAGGTGCCAAATTCTCAAGCTATGCCAATTAAGAAGTTTATAACTTTAGTTGTCTTAACTTGTCTTGATTGTGTAGTTATTGGAGAAGCAAGCACAACATACAAATCCAAAGTTGATGATGCATTTTATTCCTTTCATCCAAGTTCCTACAAAGTACAATCAAGTTAGTTTCTTTTTTAAAAAAGTATAATTAAGTCAATTTATGTAAACTTTCTACATTGTATCACCGATATGCCTAATGTTCATAACTTGTCAGCCTAATACAAGGTCCTTGTCATAACAAAACTTTCCACAAGTATAACAATCTACCATCAATAAACTAATCAAAAAACAAGAGGGACCACAAGGGAGACTACCACAATTCCATTGTCTTCAAAGGACCACCACAAATTCGCTTTCTCCGGCTATACATACAACAAATTTAACAATATATATACAAATAATTATTTATTGATTGCCCATGAACATTACAAACTATACATTTGTAACTGGAGGAATGAGGCACTGTACCTAGAATGGAGAACTCTTCTGCCACTATAGCAACCAGAGAATAACGGAGAACTAACCATGAATGGAATGACTGGAGAACAATGACAACATGCATGGAGCAACTGGAGAACATCAGAGAACAATGAAAGCTCGCATAAACCTACTGAAGAATGAAGGAGAACGCCAGAAAACGATAAAACCTTGACTCTTACTACTAGATAACGATTGAAAAATGACATATAATGACTAAGATGTAAGATGACCTCACTCACCTTTATATGGTCCACCCCACCTAATGCACATATCTTTGTCGCCCATAATACCCGACACCCATGATTTTGTCTCTGTGATGGC
>JANQAP020000244.1:191331-204361 GCA_026874005.2 Erythroxylum coriaceum
CTCATCCACTGTGATCTTATCCACCACGTCATCATGTGCCACATCATCCACAGTTGCCACGTCACTGCTGATGTGTTTACTAAGGCCTATCTGCACAAAAGTCCGTCAATGCACGTCCATGGACAAGTCCATCTTCCATGATCCAGCTCTCTCATGGTGTAGTCTCATCGCTCCATGACTAAGTATAAGTCATAAACCGAGTTAGTATAAAACCTCGCGTATTATACATACCTTCTACCTGTCTCGCCGAAGTTAAGTGCCTTCGCGCACCCTCGGGTCTCGTATAACTTCGCCTTGTTCCCTCGTCAACACGCCTTCCTCGTACCGACCTGAGTGCCAAGCATTGGCCAAGGCTCGCCAACACTCGCACGATCCCGCAGTCTGAACTTAGGGGTCTAACAATATGCCTCCAAGAAATGGATAAGTAGAGGTTGTGTAACTTCGGCCGAGGCCGAGGTTGCATGAAGTATGAACTAACAAGCCTCAGGAGATCAGACATATGGATTTGGAGATTGTTGGAGCTATAACGCTACTCTATGATTGGGCTTTTCATGTCACCACCTCCTATACTGTATAGAACTATACGCCACTTTTCCGATTGTGATTGTGCAAAAATAGCCTCATTAATAAATAGATATGAGTGTTAACTTTAAATATCCGAGTTGCTGTGGTGTAGTGGTCATCACGTTAGTCTTACACACTAAAGGTCCCCAGTTCGATCCTGGGCAGCAACACGTGTGAATAAATGTTTTGGCAAACCCCAATTTTATTGGGGAGCAGATCATGTTCCAATTACTTGTTCCTACTCTGTGATGCGACCCACTATGAAGTTCTAGACTGCTATAAATTTCTCGTCCTCATGTCGGGGACTGTCAGCCCATCTTGCAATTTTGGAACATATGGCATAAAATTAACAATCTAATCCATTAAACGTGTCCATCTTGCATTTTGACTTTAAAGTTTAAACTTAAAGCCTTTCAAAGAGAGAGAAACAAATTACAGCATAAAGTTGTTACAAGGAACTAATCATGAGAAGCTTTAGCTCTGACTATCTAGCAATTTGGAGGAATTCCGTTCTGAAAAGTACGCAGACAAATGCTTGATGGACTAAATAATAACCTTTTCCAGCATATGTATCTCATTCGATGCATTCCTCCATAAGCGATTGTACCTCCCTCAGTTAGCGTAAACATTCAACCTCACCTTAGCACTAACTTCTGGATGAAGTTTCAGTTCGGCAACATATTCTCCTGTTTCCCTGATCTCTGGAAGTGAAACTATTCGCTTGTCAACGTCCCTACAGAACAATGAAAAACACAAAGAGCGAAGCTAGATAAGCAAGGGAAATGAAGGCTAACTACGAATTGTCAATGCCTATGTGTTAGCTTGCAAGAGCATGATTCTCTAGTGTACTTGAGGCGTAAATGATACCTCTGAAGCTGTGCCTTGATGATGTCGGTGAGATCTTGTGCAGTCACACTACAAAAAGGCGCAAAAATCAGAGAGGGTAAATTCAAAAGTGAAAATTGAATAAAATAAAAAGCTCAAATTTGAGTTCAACGGAACTCACGTTCCAAATATTTGTTTGCCCTTTCCACCTTTGCGCTTCACCTTGAAAGCTCCAACAGTTTCAAATATTAGAGCAAGCTGTTGTGCCTCTTCTTTTACCTGCATAAGTAGTTCAACTTCTAATGAGACTAGCACTTAGGAAAGGAAGATTGAACAAAAAATCAGGGATGGTCTTAAATAGTGAGATCTAGTTACCCTTTTCTTCTCAGCTTCAATCCTTTCCTCTTCTATCTTCATTTCCCTAAAAAACGAAGAACAAATATCTGTTGGAATTCCGCCCATGATAACTCATAGGTAAGAAACAGTTTCATTACTAAGAATAAGCTAAGAGCACAAGACCAATTGCTCTACTACGACAAATCTCTCATTGGTACAGTATTCATTATATTATTGACGGACCTGGAGTACAATGATTTACTGTGGCATTCCCACAATCCTGCTGATATGGCTAATCACAATAACAATGTCAAAACAAAAGGAGTTCAAACAAAGAAGAAATGCAAGTGGAAATTTTGAAGTCCCATAGAAGCAAAACTCAATTCTAGAATAAATCCTACCAATTTGACTAGAATAATCAAGGAGTGAAAGAGTTACATGCTTTCCAATGTATAAAGACGAAATGTGAGCTAGAGATCACATCTCAAAAATAAGGTTACGTGAGCATGGATTTTCTGCTTTTGCTAAACTTGAAACGAGGAATTAGTTGGCTTTGCAATAGAATATCATACTTTATTCTTTTGCAGAAAACAATAGGCAACTGAAGGTTCTTAGTTGTTTTGACAAAGAACAGGTATGCTATGAGCCAGAGGTTTGATAAAAACATCTCTAGAAATAAAACAAAGCAGAAAGAAATCACAAGTAAAATAAAAGAAAACCGTGATTATCTGCACATTAATGATCAAAAGATACAAAGACAAGTTTTAAGCAAGTTTTTTTCATACTTTATCTGCTAAAAAACACATGATTTTAGAAGTTGATTATCAACATAAAAACAAATGACTTTTCAAAAAAAAACATATAAACAAACGAACTGCAATTAGTTTAAAAGAGATGCAAACCAGCTGTCAATTATGAAGGCTACAAATCATAAACAGAAAATGCTTATTGGAACTCCATTCATTTACTTTCCTCCAACAAACAGCTGACTCTCTTAAAGGCAAAACACAATAATCACACTTTCTCAGACTTGCCAAATGCTGACAGATGGTCACAAAATCTTCGGAAATGCATGTACAGATGCCAACACCACTTATTTTGTGTCAACAGATACATCACCTAAAACTATGACAAATTAATTTAAAAAATAGAAGGAAAATCTATATCCACCTATGGTATTTACATCTCAAAGTTCTCCAGGTTTTCCATCGCTTCTCAAGAAAATTAACCAAACGTCCTCAAGTTTGAAGCTGGAAGCAACTATCAACAATAACATGTATATCTGCTAGCATTTACCCAAATTTCCACATCAATTACCAGAATGCAAGACACAGGAGAACTACTTTACCAAACAATTCTAACTCCAGTTTTGGAAACCATACCAACAGGGAAAATTGAAAGCGACAATTTTGACATTACTTGAGTAGAGTGGGAGTGACAAGCTGGGCCTTGCCCATGGGCAGAAGAAAATTCCTGTAAAATCCAGCTTTCACATCCATCAGCTGCCCTTTCTTTCCCAATTCTGCTACATCCTCTTTCAATATTATCTAACACCAAAAAAAAACAACAAACCAAGAAAATCCCTTAACAAACTCTGCAAAATTATAGGAAAACCATCCACCCCATTTGATTTCAATTGTAAAATGATTACCTTTCGAGTCTTTTTGGCTTTCTTTTGGGCTACAATCACCAAAACAGTGTTTCCGTGTAGTATACGTTTTAACGTCGATTCATTTGTCTTCACATTAAAGTAGTGAAGTGAAGAAGAACTCAACAGTGAAGCCATTGCCACCCCCACGAAAACTCTGATCTTATCCGCTGGCCACTAAACCACTTGGCCTTTTGCATCTCATGGTAGAATCCTTACCACCTGGATTGGATTTCGGATTATTTTCAACGTTATCCTCATAATTATAAGCATAATTGGTAAGAAGTGGGATTTAAGCCTCTTTTTCACTCGGGAGTTGAGGTTCTAATTTTGAGCCTGCTGTACCTTTATAAGACTTTATGAGACTTAGTTCACTTCTAGGGTTTAAAACTTATTATGAAATTTTATGCTATATTTGATTTTTAAAACTATTAAAAATTTAATCTATATACCGACTCTTATTTATTAATTTTATCAAATTTTATATAATGTAAAATTATTTTATTTATAATTTTTGACTTAAATAATAAAATATAAATATGATAAATCAATAAATTTATAAGAGTTTTTATAATTTTATTTATTAATATAATAAAAACAAAATAAAATATTAGCCATTTGTATAAAATTATAAATAAAAATAATTTAACAATACATTTAATTTACCATCTATTAAATTAATAAGAAATATTATTCATAATTAAAATTTTATGTTTATTGAATAAATATATTTTATTTCAAATATAATTAAAAGATATATAAACATAATAGAATAATGAATTAATTATTTAATGAATACTATTTCATTTCATATACATAAATTTTACATATTTAAAAAATATTTAGTTTAACAGAAAATGCGACGGTCTCTTTTTTAATTCTCGTTTTATATTAGATTTAGATTATCTATTCCTGTTGTCTTATATTTACTATGTTTTATGAGTATCTAATTTCTTTAAATCCTATTTATTAATTGAATAAATACTTATAAAATAATTTTTTAAGGACCTAACAGGTATCTGTGACCAGGAGCAGAATTGATGATGCGTTGAAATGAAAGCCCATCTCTTCTAACTTTGAATGCAAATTCCCAAGCCTGCCCAAGTTGACCCATGAATACTTGTAGATTGATTGTAGGGGACTGCGTCAGAAGGCTAGCTATTCGCATGACATTGATCTGAGTGGACCTAATGTATGAAGCAGCGATCTCAGCATTAAGAAAATTACATGTATTCAAAAGGATTTAATAAATAAATAAACATATACTGCCTGCCCACATAAAACCATCTCAACCAAGTAAATCACTTGATCACGTTGCTAGTGACGGCCTATTCGGATGTTACCTAATTAAACACTTCGTTGATGTAGACCTTCCCCCGACCCTCTTGGTATAGGTCATGAGATTGGGGAGAGACAAATGCTTTCATTGCCAATTCGAAGGCTAACAAATTTTAATGGAGTCTACAAGCGCCGCATACTCTGCTAATAAAAACTGATTCCTGCTTTAAAAGTTATTTGCGCTTAATTGACAAGGACAACTTGTGATAAACCTTCTCCAGCTCTTTCAACTCTCAAGATTACTAGATTAGATCATTCCTAGAATGGAACAAAGGATTGTGACTTCAGATTAGTGACTACCGTCCTCATAATATGCTACAAGGAACCACATAAATTATTACACATATGAACAAGCGTTTTCCGTGAGAGAGAGATATCTTCCACGAGTATTTCAAAACCGTGTCCTCAGTCCTCTGTTCACCAGTAACATATACTTGGGAGACATTCCAATTTCCTAGGCTATCGAACCGTGACTTCTTAATTTCCTTGAGCGGAAATTTTAAAACGAAGTGAAAATAGTTAACTTGGTCGACTGAGATTGATAACCAACACTAACAGATTTTCCTTTCTTTTTGGTTGAAAATCCTCAATTTGGTTCTTTAAAATAATGTCAAATTCAAAGTTTACCTCTTATGGCATGACTTTAAGAAATGGTCAATAATAAAATATAATTGTCCATAGTATAAAAGAAGCACGCCTACATCAGTTAGTTTTGTAAGGTACATCAACTACGAACAAGGAGAAGTTATTCTTAATCAGAGAACTAAGTTCTTTTTAGACAAAATTTTATTTTAAAAAGTTTCTTAGACATAAAAATTATTACATGTTTTGTACAAAAAGAAGATAAACATGCAAAGTTCAACTCAACTCTTTTCTCAGGACTGTTTCCAACTGAGGAAGGTCCTAAGTGGGATGAAACCAAGTTTCCAAGTTGACTTTCACTTCTTTCTCTCGACTGCTGTGGTCTTATAATTTTTTAAAAGAATTGCCAATGAAGACAAATGCTTCATGTTCTTCCCGACATGCTCTTTGAAGAGACACGGATAATAGTGTTTTATACGAAACAGATGATCCGCAAAACCCCATTCTAGAGAAAGTGAGACTTGAGATATTAGTGTGATCGCATAGGTGAGAAAATTGAAGCAAGATCCTTGAAAATGATTTCTGGGTCCACTTCTTGCTTTCCTAGTACTTTTTCACAGGGCTTGCAAATGTATTCTGTCCCTGAAGAAATAGTTTCTTCACTGGGGTCAAGTTCTTCATTAGAAACTCACTCAAATTCTCTCCTTTACGGTCT
Source organism: Erythroxylum coriaceum (assembly GCA_026874005.2). Classification (NCBI taxonomy): domain Eukaryota; kingdom Viridiplantae; phylum Streptophyta; class Magnoliopsida; order Malpighiales; family Erythroxylaceae; genus Erythroxylum; species Erythroxylum coriaceum. The sequence goes on from JANQAP020000244.1 coordinate 197,340, forward strand.
TTCAATTCTCAAAGACAAAGTTCATGAGGCGCAGTCTCTAGTTACCATCCTTATCTCTCCAGATCGGACGCAGCCCGAGTCAACGTCGACTATAGCTTTAGGTAGCTTGGAATCTATGATCAAGGAAATAGTAATCACTGCTTCTTCAATTTTGCTCACTTGTCAACAGATGGCTATTGGTACCAATTCAGGCAATAATAATACTACGGACGAATTGCACCAGTCTGGTGGCAAGATCCAAGATCCAGGGTTATTAGAGCAGACTATTTCTGCAAATCGAGCAGGTAACATCGGTCAAAATAAAGAGCAAAATTTTTTTGTTTCTCATGAAACTTTAGACTGGTACGGTGAGAACTATAATACTTGGAACAACAATAACAACAATAGTGGTGCCCATGCCATGAGCAGTCATATTAATAGGGTTCCGAGGGGACATTTGTCTCAAGGAAACGACCATATTGTTGAAGGGTTACAAGAGAAAAGGCCAGAGAGTTACGATATAATTGAACTGGATGCAGAGGATATACTAGCTAAATACACACATTATTGCCAAGTTTGTGGGAAAGGATTCAAGCGTGACGCAAATTTGAGGATGCACATGAGAGCTCACGGTAGTGAGTATAAAACTAGCGCCGCCTTAACCAAACCTATGAAGAATAGCAAAGGAGGTGCAATGGGAGAGAATGATTCTTCAATGAAGTTGCCGAAAAAATACTCATGCCCACATGAGGGATGCAGGTGGAATAAGAAACATGCCAAGTTCCAGCCATTGAAGTCCATGATATGTGTGAAGAATCATTACAAGAGAAGCCACTGTCCTAAAATGTATGTGTGCAAGCGTTGCAATAAGAAGCAATTCTCAGTGTTGTCTGATCTAAGGACTCATGAGAAACACTGTGGAGATCTCAAGTGGCAGTGCTCTTGTGGTACTACTTTCTCTAGGAAGGACAAGCTTATGGGACATGTTGCTTTGTTCATTGGCCACACCCCAGCAATACCCTCGACAAAGCCCCAAGAAAATGTAGTAAAAAACCAAGCGACTGAATGATGACAGGTAACTGATGAAGTCCATAACATAGCAAATACTTAGCCGATGTCAGCAATTTTTTGCATGCAATCTTCCCAGAGACACTACGTGTTGTATATGCACCGTATGTTCATCTTATTACCACAGTTACGAAATCTTACACTGATTAACGGGGCCCTATTTATCTTGCATTATTTTTAGGGTATGATGCAACTATGTGGGAATCTCTACTTTGTGGGATCAAAATCTTTCCCTGGCCAAAAAAAAAAAAAACAAAGAAAGATATGGCCCTCATACAAGGACGATGCTACCTGCAAATAGTCGAAGATAGTATCCACTATTATCTGGATACGAAGTTGTGTTTGATTCAAGTAAATATGGAGGCATAGCGTATAGCATACAGGTTCAAAGACACGGTATTTCACGTACTCTGTGAGCTTCAAACTCTTGATTTTATGATCTATACCATACTCATGCAAGTAGAACAATCCATGAACAGCGAATATGCATATGCACGCATTTCTGCGTGCATGGTTCTATTGTCTTAGAACTAGCTAATTCTCACGTTATTAACAAGAAGTGTCAACGGTTTGACAATGTTGGGACTATTAACATGTTTAATTGTTGCAATCTTTATATGCTTGTCTTATGTGTTTGATAGTGGAAAACAAGCTTTGCCTACCTTATGTACATAAACAAATTGTCTATTAAAAGTAAAAAAAAAAGCTTCTATCTATTTTAAGAGTTTAAATTTATGCAAAAATGAAAATTAATTTAGTTAATATGTGGAAATTCACTTTTGGAAGCTGTTGTACAAGGATTAGTAAAGCTATCTTATATTGCATCATACTTATAAACCTTAAAATTTTTATTTATGAAAAATATTTTTTAAAAATATTAAAATAAACTTGTAATTATATCACAATCCATAAATCTAAAACAAAATGGAACATCAAAACAAGTCTAAAATACAATAACATAATTAATTACAATTGTATTACTTGCTAAAAATATATTAAAAAATGTTTACAATTGGATGGTAAGCAATACAAATTAACTTCTTCTTGTCACAGGCTTTCTTTTGTACATATATTCTTAATGATTTCCTTTCCTTGTCATTCGCTTAAACCTCCCACTAAGTGATGCCTCGTTGTGGGTTATACTACTACCTTAAGTGGATATAAAGTTATGTTTAGTAGTGGTTTGAGATTCTTAGTTTGATTGAGAGCATGGAACATTGTTTTGATCTGCTGATTTATTTGTAATCTTGAATCTTGTGAAAATTGTATTGTTTGATAAATTGATCACGTATTCCTCTCAAACATTTATTTCTTATTTATTTTAAAGTTTGAGTTTCAGTAACATAAGTAAAAATTAGAATCTTATAAATAAAAAATGGATTAACTTTATTTTTTTTTTAAATTGCCTTATAATATATATTTCTTGAAAATTCTTTAAATGTTACGTCAATTCCTCCTCTTATTTTCCTGGTTTCTTGTCTTCTAACAACATTTTGAGCTTTTTCCTCTTGAGTTCTTTGTTTTTTAGCTCTCCCTCTTATGATCATAGTATGTTTAAATATAGCCCTCACATCTCTTGCCTTAACAATATTTTTTATTGATTGTGTTAGTATTTTTCCTTTTAATATTTGAAAGAATGCTTTAATTAATATTTGATTCTTCAATTTTTATTCCTTTTTTTATCTACCTCTCTATCTCTGTGATTAAAAAAATAAATGTACACTAATTAGTACATACCTGTAATAAAAAGAAATTTCATTAAGTAAAACACACTTACATTCATATGAGGTCTACTTGTTGGTAGTTATCTTTCTTAAGACAATCCCTTTTTATTATCTTTAAATTGTTTACAGTGTTAGCACTTCATTTTAACTTCTTCACTTACTCATCTTGACTAAACACCTTTCTGGTTCATCTTTACTTCTCCTTCTATTCTTTTTGGTTTTCCTAATCTCTTTTTCATTTTAGGTGGGTGAATTAGCTCATATTCCATAGCAAACTATAATTTTGTAACCATTAATACAATATTGATAACCCTTTAGATATGTTTCTTTCTTGTACCATTTACTGATAAAATCTTTTTGATTAAGCTTTTTAAAATATATGCAACTAATTGCATGATTATAAGGTGTCCTACTCTTATTCTAATATCTATAGTCTTTTTTTTTTCTCTAAATCAACTAGAAACCTATCATAAAAGAAAGAATAATCGAACTTTAGACTTTAATTGGATTTGGGTATGTATAACTTTGATTCAAACTTTAATACTTTTAACTTCTTCTTGATTTTAAGGCAAATAACATCATGATCACTATTCAACAAAATTTATTTTTTTAATATCCAATCCTAGTCATTAACATCACTCTTATATCGTCAAGCATATTGATGACAGACTTTATCCTAAATCCTAGCCTTTGTTATGTTGTTATCACAGTCACATATTTAGGTAGCATGCTTATGAAGGCTTTAATAAATGTCTTTGGATCCTTATTTACAAAGTCTTGATATGCATCAACAAATAAGCCATTTATATCCTGCACACATGCTTTATAATCATACTTAGTTACGAAATTTATTGTCTTCAATAATTATAATTTGTAAGTATACCTCCTATAACTCCAATTAGTATAAATATGCCTTACACATTTCTTATGTTTTGTATATGGAACCTAAACCTCCAATAGACCAAGATGTTGGTCATAGATGAAACTTCATCCATTGTCATCAATCATACTCACATCCTCCTTAAAAACCCAATGCTAGGAATCAGAATTCATACTTTCCACTATTGCCATGAAATTGACTATATTTGATTATTTTCATCTCTATCCACTCCTGACAATAAAGTTCCACTTAAAAATGTCTTTAAATATATGCATCTAGCTAAATTATCTTCCTATATATGTGTAAAATTTAAGTTTCAATGCCTTAAAGCCTATATATAACCTCTTAATTATAGGCTTACTATTTAGACTTTCTAAAATAGTTTAAATCTTGAATGTCTCTCATTTATTTATCATAAATAATAGTTCATGCATATAGGATCACAACATTACATAATGCTCCTTTATAGAACCCCTCACTATTTTGAATGCTTTTCCTTACCTTATAGCATATCACTTTTGTGACAAAGGTGATAAATCTTTTAGCCACATCAACTTTCTTTTCCTTTACATTATAAGTTGGGTTCTTTTTAACAGCAACAACTCAGTAAAAATTTCACTAAAATGCGGAGTTTGGAAAAGTTCAATTTTGAGATATAAACCTTTATTGTGAATGTTTTCTCTCCTCCTTTTTAACTTCCAAAAATTCTCCAAATATAATGTGGAACACAAATTGCCTCTACTTGTTTGTTAGTAGTCATTTTCCACCTAATGTTATATGAAGTCAAGATAAAAAATTGTATTACAACAATCTTGAATTGCTCGAGAGTCTCAAACTGTATTCCTATGATAGTTTATGGTCCAAATTTAGGTTAAAACTCTTCCCTTTGTTCTTTCCAACTTTTATAGAACAACCGATAGCATCAACACTATTTGATATTAGAGTGGACAACTCTTTATTTGAGTCAATGTACTTGAAAAATGACTCATTAATTTCTTCTCCCATTACACCTATACTAACATTCTATTTAGATTAATCACTATGGATTGATCTTTTATACTTCCGAGCATCATCAATTACATTAATAACATCATGACCAAGCTTAATATTTTTAGTATATTTCTTATAATTCTCTCTAACTTGTAAATATTCTTCATTACTATAGTACAATTCATAAAGATCTATCTCATCATCATTGTAACGATCTATATTAGCATATATATATATATATATACACTTGCTTCTTTATATATGTTGTCTTTTACCCAACTTATTTACTATGCTACCCTCTATTTTATTCTAATGATCAAAGTATGCTTATACTTTACGAATTCATAAAGTTTTTGTCTCATTCAGTATTTCCAAGTAGTCATGATCATGTGTCAAATTAAGGTCCGTCAAACTTTCAAATTTTTTAAAGAATTTATAACTAATATTTATCACATTAGAATGGTTATGCTTTTTAGGAACTCCTAATAGCTCCAATATTAATAGATACTCATGGCTAAATTTCTCCTTTAGTTCTAAATTACTTTCCATATAGTTGAGCTTTGGAGTTGAAGGCTAATGACCATCTTAAAAACTTTGTGTTTATGATCATCGTTGCCATATAATATGCAAAATGTTAGGCCACACCTCATTTGAATGATAAGTTCATGATTGATCATATGAACATAAAATGAATGCTAATTTAAACTTGTGTTTGTACAGCTTGTGCATTTTTCTGAAAAAATTTAAAAATAGTGATAAAATTAACAGAAACACAGATTATTCATAATTTTTTTTAATAATTGTCCTATCAAAAAAGCATAAATAGAAGAAAAATTAATTAAGTTGGGATATAATTTTTTTCCTCAATTTTCACTATTCAAACCAATCATTTCTTCTTATATATAGTATATCATTATGCACTTTCAAAAAGATGATTTTTCTATCCTCTCGATATATATCTATTAATTATTTACTATTGTTGTTATTATTTATATTGGTTTATAGTTAAGACTACAATAATATAATCTTCATTTGTGTTTTTTCCATCATATGAGTTTAAAAATTACACTATTCTAAATAAAATATTAAAATGTATTCAATAAGAAACATAAAAAGAGAATACTATATCATCCTTTTCAATTAAACATTTAAGTTCGGGAACTTATTCTTTTTATGATAACCTAGTTTTTTTTTCCTCATATAAATAGTTTTCATCAACTTAGTTGACAATTAAATTCAAAATAAGTAATTAAAAAACCAAGCCTTGAAAGGTCCTGATATAGACGTGAAAACTTAGAATAAGGTTATAACAGTTTAGAGTATGCTTGTTCTCAATTTGTTTTAATTTTTAAATTGAATAAAAACACCTATTTGCTTAAATTTATTTCTCCTAATTTTCATAACTTATGAAAATTATGAAATTTTGTTTTTTCTTTTTTGCATAATTTAATTTATTATCGATTAAAATATATCATTTAATATTAATTTATGATAAAACTTATGGTTAATATAATTTTATTATTTAAAAATATTATATAAATATTTATTAAAGATACTTAAATTTTAAAATATCTTAAATAGATTAAAATTAAATATTAAAATATATATGAACAAATAAACATTCATTTACAAATAAAATTTTAACTTATTTAAATATTTATCTTCATAAAATATAATAAATTTTAATTAATTAACTATATCTAATATCTAATTATTATCAATAATAAAAGTATAAATATTGAGTTATTAACATTAAAAATTAAACACAATTTTATTATATATATATATATATATATATATAAAAACCAATCAATAGTTTCAATTTAATTTAAAACCAAACCAAATTACAAATCTTTTATCAAATTCAATTTATTTTGTAGTTCAAATTTACAATACTTTTAACTCGTACTTGTCCATTTCATTTTTAAGGTGAAGTCTAAAACAAAATATTCAACCGAGCCAAATCAAAATTTAAATACCTAACTTCTGATCCGAATGAAATCACGTGTTATTACATCACAATATTTAACACTCATAATTTCTGTAAAATTTTTGTTTCAACTAAAAAACAGACTTGGTGTAAACCATCTATTTGAGGGAACAAAATCTTTTGTTCCGAGATACCCTATTTCCTCTGTTCCCGTAAAATATCATCCACTCAATTTTAATTTGTTTCTTCTAATAGATGAATGAGAACAATTTTGGAACAGGTGAAATAGATCTACGGGAACAAAAGATCTATTACCCTATCTGAGACTATTTCTGATTGTGTTCTATGTAATAATCCGTATTACTTTTGTCTAAATGGCAGGTCACATACTAATAAAGACTGTACTCCACATTAATTCAAAAGAAAATCTAAACCACCCAAAAATGATGTG
>JANQAP020000244.1:204461-215755 GCA_026874005.2 Erythroxylum coriaceum
ACAATTTACTTCATCCTAGCCCCAAAATAAAGATGTTTCCATTCCCATCAAAACAACTGTATGTTTATTTAGCAAAATAGCGAGCAATGCAATTCAACATGATCAACAAATTCCAGAGAAAAACGTGAATAATTTAATTTTAGCTTTAATAAGCACCGTGAATTTTCATTCTTTAGTTTCAAAATATGGGGTGCTAGTAAACTACAAATGATACCACATTCCAGTGATTTCCACCAACCAGGACCACTAAAAACAAGATTAAAAAAAGTTATGGGGAGCAATCACAGACTATGACAAATTCATCAGTAACTTTCGACAAGCAACTAAACCAGAAGAAACAATTCCACACGTCTGATATAGCTAAGCAGACGATCAACATCAAGGGCTTATGACAAAAGGAAACAAAACCTAACAAATGATATTCTCCATGACAGAGAATATCAAAAGCAGCATAGATAAACGCAAGCATACATCATTCTAGTCAACCAAAGTGTTTGACATTCAATGGCTCATAACTTGAAGATTGATGATATCATTTAACAAGCATTCTCTGTGGAGTTTGATTCTATTGCTGCGGCTGCTGGTAGTTCAAAGGCCTCCTGAAGAGCATGATGTGTGGCTCCGGGCGGTGAATCGCATAGTGGACCCACCCTCGGCTCTGCTGAACCCCAATAGCACGCCATTCGCTCTGTATTTAACAAATCCGAAACAAAAGCTGATCACAAACATTAATTTGGCTATAATTTGATATAAGTACTCAAGCTCTCCAATCATTCAATAGGATCAACTCAAATCCAGATTCTGCAGAAACCACTTGCTGAGTTATTCGCCCAAATTCTTCCATATCAACATAAATCAATAAACTTGTGGCTACAAATGTCGGCTTATTTGCTAAGGATTGATTTAGTTATCTAAAGTCAAACTTATCAATCCTTAGCAAATAAGCCAACATTTGTAGCCACAAATTTATTGGTTTAAGTTGATGTGGAAGAATTTGGGCACTAAACACCACTTATCCTTCTTTTCAAGAAGTAAATGACCAGAATAAAACAGTAACGATAAAGCAAAGAACAGAAAGAGAGGAAGGGAATAATAGATGTAACCTCAGAGAGAAGGCGATTTTTGGGAAGCAGTTTGGCCACTTCTGGAGGAAGCACAACATGCCTATTCAAACAAACCGACACAAGAATTAACCACTCACACACGGTATAAACTCTTGAAAAATCCAATCAAATCACATAGAAACCAAATTTCAAAAGATAATAGCAAGTACCTATACTCGTTAATCTCATCGAAGTACTTCTCCGAGTATTGGATCTGACCCATTCCCCACCCTTTCTACCAAATTCCACGAAAACCACCAGACTAATCAAATGAAATTTCCAGAACACGACGCAGTTCAATTTGACAAATCGCAAAACAATAACCTAGTTATATAGACATGGGGGGAGAATGAAAAATGATAATTTGGAAGTTGAGTAATAACTAAAGTTAAACCGGGGCACATACGTAAATATGGCTTACCGGATTACTCTTGTATTTTGAATTTCAAATTTCGAGTTTTTCTCCCGCTCTAATTACCAAAGGCGAACACTCACTTCTCAAGTTCTCATATTATATGCTTCCTCCAGAACTTTCTGTTCTATTCCCTTTTTCAGGTTTTCTTTAATTGTTTTTATTGACTTGCACATAAAATTATTATTTTACAGTCCTCAAAACCCAACTGTTACGTCCACAACCCGATCCGATTAACTTGAGGTTGGGTGGGGTCATGAGCCCAACCCAACGTCTGGACCGGCCAGCATTACTTGGCAATTATCTCCACTCAAGCATGCAATTACAATAATAGATACATTCCTTTTATTAACCGCCAGAAATAAAACAAATTCAAATTGAAAAATAATAACTATGGTGAGGATTATATTCTAATTGATTAAAACAATTGTACTAATCTGCCAAAATTTTGAATGTTTGAGCACTTGGATAGCACTGTTTGCTTTCTGTACATCACCATTCTCTCTCTCTCTCTCTCTCTCTCTACATATATATGTGTTTTCTACAAAAAGAATCATGTCATGACCAACGTCAATATAGGCCCATAACCATAATCATCAACATCTTTCTCTGTATCTGTACACACCCATGAGTTAAATTGCAACCAAAAATATTCAACCACCCTGTGATCGACGAACAATTCGGCACTTTGGCACCACCTTACGCAGCATTGAAGTCCCTTGAAACACTGTGAATTGGTAATCTCTCCTGTACTCCGTCAGCTGTAACATACATGAATCAACTTAGCACCTACTTCACAAGCTAACAACCACTTATTCTGAAACTAACCGAGATAAAATTATCCTTGCTACCATAGGAAATGGAAATAAATTTCATAATTTACAACTAAAACATTAGACACGTAGGCATGAAAGAGTATGACGAACCTCCTCCTGGCCCATCTTGCTGAACCCAAATTTGTTGGTCCATATAGATTCAGCTTCTTCAGCTGCTGGTAGTACGATATTCTTAACATTGAGAAACCCAAGCAATTTCTCTATACAAGAAAATAACGCCTGGAAGAAACCCTGCAAACCAAAAAGTAATAATAATAATAATAATTGTTTCCTTGCTTAGAGACTGAGACACAACTAAGTAGACCTCTCATTGTAACCAAAAAGCTGAGAGCGTGGAACTAAAAACTCGAGTCACTGATGCATCATGTCATATCAAATATCAACCTGTCCTTGGGATTTGCTACTAGTTGCAACCAAAGGAAGTTCTGCCAGTTCCTCCCCAAGAATCCTCACAATTGCCGCTGATACCACCACATGGCTATTACAACAAGTAATAGAGTTATTATCCAAATCAACCTCATCTCAAAACAAAAAAAGCTATAGAACACATTTATTCAGATTCTTACTTGACTAACATCACGGCACAATGCATGCCACCAAGTTCTTGAGTTTTCACATCATTCTCTCTACAAGAACCAACAAACCAGTATTTCAGTAAAAGAATAGAACAGGCCAAAGTAATAAGCCAATAAAACGGCAAGAAAGTGAAAGAAAAAGTTGTTAATGAAAAAGCAATAATTGTTTCAGATCCCCAATACACAACCAAAATATTTGTTATTGCTTACCCAAAAACCAATGATGGAATTAGGTCAATGTTACCACCTTCACTTGCCGATCGTTGTACAACTATTGGATCAAATCGCTCCTAATACCAAGAGAAAAAGAGTGTTAACAATAAACAAATAGCAATACTGAAGCCACTTCCTGGTAATTATTCCAAGAACATTCTGAACAAACCTAGTATAGATTACTCACGTGAAAGATAGCAACAGCATCAGATAATAATGATTTGGCATCATCAGAACAATTTCTTCTCCCATTAAGAAGCCTCCATCTCACATCTAGGTTGTCACCCATCTCTGTAGCATTATCCCCTTGCCTCTTCTTTATAACATTCAGACAAGAATCCGGAAGTTTTTCTTCACCACGTATTACCAATTTCTGCAAAGCTGAATACATTCTAGCACAACCAGAGCAACAAAACCAGTCGCCTTTTGGTAACTCCTGTTAGAAAAATTAAGTCAACTTCATCTTTAGGTCTTCTTTTTTCAAGTACATTAATCTTTTGCATGATAAATAGAAACTTGCACACACCTTTAGGTCTTCTATTTTTTTATCCTTTAAACAGCCAACATGGTGCTCCTTCTCACACTGAGGAAAGTACTGCATATTACTCCACAACTCAATTGACAAGTAATTTATATCGAAATTATGATTTGATACAAACCTGATCACAAATTATTACAGTGCGAGGACCAAAATCATTCTCAAAGTCATGCTCCCTGTAAGACCATGAACTTGGAATATTAGAAATGAAAATATTAAGCAAAATAAACATTGAGATTCTTCAATAGAGGGAGTAGTCTCTTCTCATTCAGTGCCCAGTTACGAGAAAGTGGTTTGGATTCAGGATCAGAAACTTATTGGATTCTCTCGAAACAAAGCCAAACACGCAATTGTTTATCTCCTAACAAAACTTAAACAGAGGGTTATTTTCACTTCCTTGCCTCATCCAAAGTCACATGCATATAAATTACATTATCTTACATTCTACATTCAAATAGATCAACCTAATATTGCTAAGAAGCTAAATGAGCATTATATGCCACATGGAAAATCAGTGCAAATTGGTTACAAAAAGTAGAAATGGACATAAGAGAGATACACAAATGTAGAAAACATTGGCATTTATTATATATACCGAGAAAAAGACTCAACCTGCACAACACACATCCTCCAGATGCATTCTCTAGCTTGACAATGCGAATGCATCGTCTGGTTATTTGTTCAATGGGATCTACACCAGCAATTCTACCAGCAGCTATTGCATTGGCATTTTTCTCCACAAGTTTCTCTTTCTGGTAGGCATTCAGACAAGTTCTACAATACCATTTTCCCTTGGGAATGGTAAGCAGAGAAAGACATTCTGAAGTAAACAGACAAAAGCTCATTAGATAAAAATTGAGTACACTGGGATTTGACAATCAACATTACGCAGACAAATTAATTAAATTGAGATTTGATAACTTTTGGAATTTTAGCATCCCATGTAATCAGAACTTATCAGGCAAAAGTCCTTAATGTAACTGAACAGGCGTATAATTTAGACAAACTCGTCTGAACACAGAATGTTTCACTTACTTCTCCAAAAATAATGTACAATTGCACCGTCTCACGAAAACTAACATGAGATAGACAATGGAGGACTAATTCCATGTTCACAAAATGCTTCAACATGCAATGCGTGATTCCATCAATCTTTGTATGACAATTATTATATGAAGTTCCAATTAATGCAACTTACAAAAGATATCAAAAGCTCACCTCGATGGAAAGCCCTTGGACATCCATCACAACACAAAAGATTTCCACCATCTTGACAAATCTGGCACAGGTCATCATTTTCATTGGTAGATAATTTCCGATCTTTGGAAAGAGATATTGACAACTCATGGAGAGACACACCATTAGATGTGTAAATGTGCAAGTAACTGTAAAAAGGAGAAATAAATGAAACAAACAGAATGAAAAACAAGACCAAGCACTTGAACTTCTACCAAATAAAAAAAATCGTGAAAAATGCAACATCACATAGCCAAGCAACAACGATTTTCTGATTAATAATTTCAGGAGTCATATTTTGTTCAACCATGAATATAAGACCAATAAAAGACGTATACTCACGGTTTCCGGCGGGATGCCCAACCAGCATGAGCTTCAAATTGCGAGGGGCTGACCTGCATCGCATGTCAACAAGAATCAAATCACCAGCAAGAACATCGTGAAAGATAACAATTCCAGCGGAAAAGAACTTCCATTCATCATTTTCAGTTTCTCTTTTTGTGGGGAGAGAAGGACAATCCATCGTCACAAGAAAACGTACCTCACAGCTGCAGCAATAACAGAATATACCATAACCATTCTTGTAACCCGTAAGTAATTTCTGCCCAACATTATGATGCCAGTTAGTAAAGATAAACCCAATCTCAAGTAAACAGAAATTACTTTATATCAGCATATTATCAACCTTTCCCTGTGAGTAATATGCAACTTCAGTTCCATCTGGCAAGACATCTTCTTCAAACACCAACTTATGCAATCTCAGATCCCTATTAAAGAGGGAAAAAAAAAATGGTATAATCTAGAGCTCTGGAAATGAAGATTATGATTCAAATAATGGTTTAATGGCAGAGCTAAAAAACAAATAAATATGAAAAAATGTTAGGCGTCCAAAAAGAAAAAGAAAATAAACTAACTTTCTCGTGAGTCTTCCATGGCTCTTGCTCCGTAATGAGCTATTGTTCGTCAAGCTATCATATTTTGGAACAGACAGTGGTTTCGGTGTCCTGAGAAAACCAAGAATGCAGCAATTTCAAGCTAAACATCAAACTATCTTTATATTACAGTTAAAAGGAAACATTTTATTGAATGCAAAAACAGATGGGACAATATTCGACAACTGCATGTGTGCATTTACAGCAGACTGATGCTTGTGTCTGTTAGTCCCTTTATTTTAGTTCCTTTGTTGCTAAAATACAAGCTCTAACAAATTGGAGGCATTCAGCAATGACATGTACAGGTCAGAAACACACATTTGTGATGTAGAACAAAAAGAGACATAAGCATTGAGAGTTTCATCCTTAGCAGCCAAGCAAGTTTAAATAATACTTTTGATACTCCCAAGTGGACATTGGTAGAAATTCTGTTAAGAATATTATCAGTAAAACAGAAAGAGGCATAAGCATTGAGAGTTTCAAGTTTAGCAGCCAAGCAAGTTTACATAACACTTTTGATCCTCCAAGTGGACATTAGTAGAATTTCTGTAAAGAATAAATTATCAGTAAAAACAACCTAGCAACAACAGGTACAAGGCTCTTCAGCTCAGACAAGGAAGTGGTAGGCAATCCTAATCTCATAAGGCATCTCTTTAATTAATCAAGCAGATTGAATTCCTGAAGGAAAGTTAACTGCCCTTTTTTTTCAAATCAAGATTATATTTTCAAAGAGTTTATAATATTAATTCAAGAAGAATAATTTAGAGACAGAACACAAGCAGATGTTTACCCTTCATTTGTATCACCTGCTCCTGCTGAGACAGATTCAGAATCCATCAAGTTAATGCACTGACCACAAAGTACCAATGATTTTCCAGCGTTGACATCAAGAATAACCCCTATAATATACAATGGTAATGAGGTGGGAGCTAGGTGGGAACTAAGTTTTGTAAAGAAAAAATCAACCGAATCAAACACCATGGTTAAGAAGGGAAAAGAAACCTCGGCAGTTCAAGCAGAAATTAGACTTCTTCAAATTAGGACATCCAATAGCAAGATCCAGAGATTCATCCAAAGTCTCCAAAGAAGCATCCCTACAAGCATTGATAACATCCCGGAGTGTGTGTCCATTATCCAAGTATATATACTCCGGTGGTCGTTTATTTGCACTGGCTGCATGCAGCTCAAATACGCTAGGCGTTACAACCTACTTGGCAGTAAAAAGAAAACAAACTACATTTACGTCAGTCAGAGAACCTTTGTGTGCCTTAAAATAACAATTTTATTACAAAGAAAGCACTAGACTCACTTCATTTCCTCTGCAATTATGGCAAAAACACAAAATCCCTGATCCGTTGATTACTCCACGCAGCCCAGCCTCCCCAGCTCGTCTAACCTACAAATAATTTAGTCAAAATTTTTAATCCTAAGTTGAACTAGTAACAAGTATCCATCAGATAAACAATTTTCGCATGCAAAGTTATACCTTGGAACCCCGCAAATACTTCACGTTCATCCCTTCTAGTAGTCCAGAGTCAAGAAGATCCTTCAACTTGGTAGGAAACTTGCCAATTTTTGATGTCTTACGTGACATTGAGATAGCAGCAGTAGCTGCGGTAGCTGATGAACTACCGGAAGCACCACCTTTGGCTTCAGCTTCAGTATTACTCTCCTCAGTGCCATTCTGAGAGATGAATTTGGTTTCGATCTCCTGCGCTTTCAAAGCTGACCTCGTAAACCTCCTAAAAAATGGTTTTTTCTCCTTACTTTCACTATGAGTTTTCGAAGCTGGCAATATGCCTTTCCTAGCCGACTTTCCATTCGCTAAATCTGGCGGCGACCCGCTAGCCCCTTCTTGCCACTCGTCGACATTTATTGTTTTTGAAACCCCATCAAACGTCGCCTTCCCAGGTTCACTCTTAGAATCATCAAAACCCATCGACACTGGCACCGACCCACTAGTCCCTTCTTCGCATTCGTCAACAATTTTAGCTTCTGAAACCCCATCCGCCGTCGCCTTCCAAGGTTCACTATTAGAATAATCAAAATCAATGTAAACTGGCACCAAACCGCTAGTCCCTTGCTCACATTCACCACTTTCATCAAGGCCACTAATTGGCTCCAGATTATCTACAGCCTTTTTATTACTCGCCTCTGTACACTTGGAATTCACTGCATTATCGTTAACGTCCACGCTCTCCACATCACAGCTCCTCTCAATAGTTACAGACTCGATCAAAACAACCTTAGCTTCCTCATCCCCAATCCCCAATTCCACAACATCACTTTTGGCCTCTTCTTCCCTCACGACCTCCAGATCACTCAACTGTTCACCGGTTACAACATCGCTCTTTTCACTGCTCTTAAACCTCTTCTTGCCTTTCGAGTTCCCCGCACTAACCTTGCTAGGAGGAAGAGAAGCCCCGGTTGGGACACGACCCGATCGAGTTCGACCCAACCCATAGATTTCCGAGTGGTACCTGAACGCGAACTCAAACTCCCGTTTCAGACCAGGCCGGACCTTCGCCACCGACATGTCCTTTGCGTCCGCACCTTTTGCCATGACACAATCAGATTCAGTTCTTCCAACCTCTATCGATGCGCAGAAATCAAAACCTTGAATGTTGCAACACAAAAAAAGCTGATTCTTGATGGGTTTGAAAGATCAAGAAGACAAAATTAGACTTTAGAGCATCTGAAATATAAAAAAAAAGGATTGAACATTAGGGTTAGAGAAAGACGAGGGGTTACAGAGACCGGTCTGTTTGAAGAGACAGAGAGGGAGAGGACAACCTTAAATTATCCGAGAATGACAAAACTAGCCCTTTTTGGATTGCTAGAGGAATTGTTGTTCTACAAGGTTTTGTATTTTTGTAATCTTGGTGTTTATTTATATAATATTTTTTCTCCCCTTATTTAATTCTTTGATTGATTGAAGGGAAGTTTGCAGCTTCTTAAATATGAAAATTATCAATTATAGATATAAGGGTGGGTTTTAATTTATAAATTATTTTTTTAGTTGAATTATACAAAAGCTTTTTCCAATTAAATTTAAATATTACCAATAGAAAATTATAATTATTAACCCTTCCTTTTTTATGATAAATTTAATAAAATTAAAACTAAGAAAAACAATATATGTGGAACGGTATTTCCGTCCGCACGAACTATTTAGCGAGGGTAGTTGTATCGTTTTCTTCTGGAGTTTCGCTGTGGCGCTGCGTGGATATATTAAACACGTGAATATTCGCCAACAACGCAGACGCCAAATAATCGTACAAGCTGATATGAGTTGGCGTAAGTGTAAAAGCTCTCGGAATTCCCAAAGTGGATGCAGTGCCTCCAAGATCAACCAATGGGATGGTGGGTCCTCAAAATTGTAGTTACGATTGAAGGATTTCAATAAGGAAGCTGCGGACCAGCTTGGGGCAATTTGGATACTGGAGCTTCATCACTACAAGAAGCAGCTGCTAACCCCCGATTGCCTATCTTGCCTTTCAAGCTCAGTTTCAAGTGGTGCCTGAACCATGCTTGTATGCGATATATCATCCTTGTATACTGGGTATTAGGTTGTTTTCGTGGAGAAATTGGGAATCAAACTTCTTCAACTTATAAATTTTAATTTCAAATTTTAAATATAATTTAAATGTAACACAGAATTTCATACAAATATAAAATAAAAATTACATATTATATTTTTTTAATTACTTTGGAGGCTTAAAAGCCATAAGAAAAGTACAAAGTTGTCCTTAATTTGAGAGATCCCGTTAGTCGGCGTTAATTGGATGTCAAAAATTACATATTATAATTTAAATCTAACAATTAAGGTTTATTATATCACGTAAATGTCACGTGATATAATAAAGCTCACGCGTGATATTAAAAATATAAAATTATACATAATTAATTTTTATTTATTTAAGATTTATTTGAAACTTATTATAATTATTTATAATAAAAATTGATTTGAAACGTTTTAAAATATTAAGATTTAATTAATATTTTAATGAAAATGTTATGATATAATTTAAATTTTTTGTTAAATACTAAATACCAAATGGGCAAATATTTCATTTCCAATATTTGGATTATAAGAATTTTTATAGATGTTAAAATTTTAAATTTGCAACAAAGTAATCATCCCTCCAATAAAAAGCATCATGTTTAAATTTCATAATTCAGGATATTAGAATACCTTCTTGATTTTAGTTATCCTTATGGGTTGAAGTTTTAACTGGAAACCTTCGATCGTATGAAAGCAAGTTACTCCAGCCCCCAGGGCATAGCTTAACTGGCAAAGGCTTGGGTGGTGTGGTGCCTGCCATGCTGGCCACCTACAGGGTGGGGGTTCGAATCTTGGAGGCAACCTTTAAAATTTGGGCCCCTTGTATGGTGGGATCAGTGGGTAAGCCCAAGTCCCTGATCAGTTGAGGCACATCCCGCGATTTACATCCTCCACCAATCTCAAGGGCACGGGAGTTGGGGGCTCCTAATGTTGGAGTTCAACATTTAAAGCAAGTTACTCCAGTCGAGGGAGCGCATGCTGGAATATATTGTTATACGTGCAAAATTGGGAAGTGCGAATAAAAAGGATTGAGATAATAGTGGAATGCCACGTGGATTTCATCCATTTTCAAGCATTCAATCCAAGTTTGACTATTTTTTATTATAATGTGAAATCTTAAATAATATTTATTACATTATATGTCATTTTTAAATGTTATAGTTTTCTCCTTAGAATTTAGATACAAAAAGGACTAGAAATTTAACCTAATCTATATTTGAGCAACTAAAATTTATGTCAAATAAATTATATTTAAACTAAAATTTACCTATTATAAACAAGTTTATAGAAACTAAAAGCTCGTATTAGTTTAAACAAATAAATTTTATATCTAAATATTGATTTAGCATTAATTGTCGTGTCTTGAATTAATTTTATAATTGTTTTAAAGAGATATATAATTTATCTTCTTTAAATTTAGGTACATCACAACAAGTCATTTATATTATGAGATATCGGTGCTATTATAGCAACTCTTTTAGATATAGTGAAATTAAATGAGATTGTCGAAATATTTGTGTGACTGTCAAGCTTTAATTCTTTTTTTTTAGTACGAGGGAAACTCCATTTGGGGGCCCAGCGGGCAACACTTCATGTGCAATAGGGGGCCCAGTGGGCAACACCTCCAATGGGAGAGCCCAACGAGTAACACCCCCAGTAGAGGGCCCAACAAAACAACAAACTCAGCGAATAAAACCTCCGGTTGCTCTAGGCTCTTACGAGGACTGCAGCAACGTGGAATGGAATCGAACCTGGGACTTAGCACACGCCAAGTCCCGTTCTCAACCTTAGATTTTCTTTATGATCACTAACTAACAAGTTCATCGATTTTCAAATGATTCACGCAACTCGAACTTTGGTACTTCACATACCGTTTTAACACAC
>JANQAP020000244.1:279729-293817 GCA_026874005.2 Erythroxylum coriaceum
CTATCGGGAAATAACCCCCGACGTGCCTTCTTTGTTTTGCAGGAATCCTTAAGCCAGAATTCTCGTGTTCAGCAGTTGTCTCCATGGATCCAAACGGTAGCATACAGCCTCGTCAGAATCCGGCTGAACCACAATCCTAACTTAACTCGACCCTTCAATAAGAAATTTAAGTTTGACCAAAATTTCAATCAAATTTGTATCGCATATAAATCGCCATAAATTACATTTTAGTTTTATTTTTAAAAAATTATTTTTAAACGAGTTTATGTTTTAGTTTATGTAATTTAATCCTTTTAAGCTTAAATTCAAGCTAAACTCATGATCCTAATCAAACCAACTTAATTTGAGAAGCTTAGTTTTTTTTGAAAAATGAATATTAGATTAACTATAAACAAAACTAAAACAACATTAGATTGAGTTCAAGTTGAAACTATACAAACAGTATGCTAATAGAAGAAAAATTAACTAATTAGAACAACATCGTTAAACTGCATTAGAAATTCCATCTACTTTTCATATCAGGAGAGAAAGTGTGCTGAAAATTTTTGATAACTTAAAATTAGATTGAGTCCAGTTGAATGCATCAATAAATGACAATGATATAATTATTTTTTTGCATTTCAAGTGACATGAGAGTCGGTAAAGGTAAATGAGTCCCCATGTATGGATTCCCGAGAAGGGTCCTTACCTGTTCAAAGGCACCAATTGAAACAGTAATAGTTCTTCCCTTAGGAGTAGGGTTTTCACATCTTCTTGCAACAACAGTAATAGCTAAGCTTGTAGAGGATACTGTGAATGAGTTGCTAGATTTAGTATGAAAAACAAGTTCTCCAGATTAACTGCCAGTACTAAACGATTTACCTAAAACACAATCAATATAGAACTTAGATATTGTCATATTAGTAAACCGTTAAACAAACTGAAATTGGAGTAACATGCATACGTGAATGACCAGACGAAGTCTGTGGAATTGATAAATTTTCCAAGACAACTGATTTCCTTAATCCTTTACAATCGTTGTGACATCGCTCCCGTCTTCATGGGCATACATGTAATCTTCGAGATTCAAGGACGCTTCAAACAACTTGTAGTATGTACCATCAAATGTTATATATATATAATAGCTCCATAAAAGGAAATCAAATGTACATAATAAGGAAAGTGACGTTCTTCCGTTGCACCTACTGTTGATTTATATGTTTCTTTATTCATTGAGATTGATTATTTTGAAGGCATTCTTCGTTTTGACACTTTTGTTCTAAGGGGGAGACATCATATTGTTTTTGGTGACTGTTCAATTTAGGGGTAGATTTTAAGGTACTTTCGTGAACTATATTAGTCTTGCTTTTTGGCATCTTTTGTCCCTAGGAGGAGAAATTTGGATGATTAGATTATTGTTTCTATGGATATTCTTAGGAACTTGATGTTGAATTAAGAGGGAGTTCATATGAATTGTGAATTTGATATCTATATGTCCAATTATGTGATTTAGGGGGAGCTTCAAATTTGTGACAAATATGTCAAAAAAGGAAAGATTGTTAGATATATTATTTTGACATATTTTTAAATTGGCATATTTTTCTTATCATCTTGACAATAGTTGAATAGTATTATAGATAGAATAGAATTCTATCTTGTACATAAGTTGAATTGGTGAAGGATTATGTGACTTACGTGGTTGAAGAGAATAAGGGTATTATGGTATTTTTCTTACAATATTGATGAGGTTTTTCTACCAAAGATAACACATGTGATTGTACCTTGAAAATGGTTAGATAACCTACGGCTGTGTAGTGTGCGACAGCGTGAGTGCAGTATTTTTAGCTGGTTATATAAATTTCTATGGCTTGAGGGACATAAGTGATTTACGGCAGAAGTTCTATAAGTGGTGCAGTATGTGCGTGAGTGCTTTGTGTTATGTATGGTGTGAAGGTTTCCTTGTCTTGATTTGTTTTCACTGTTGCATTAAAGAGTTCTCATTGGAAGTTACGTTGGCTTGATCTTAAGGTTTAAATGTGAAGATTACGTGGTTGAGGTGTGCATGTCCCTTACTTGGCAAAAAAGGTGAATCAAGTGGTTTGCGGCAATTGTGTTGTGCCGCAT
This sequence comes from Erythroxylum coriaceum, assembly GCA_026874005.2. NCBI lineage: Eukaryota > Viridiplantae > Streptophyta > Magnoliopsida > Malpighiales > Erythroxylaceae > Erythroxylum > Erythroxylum coriaceum. Next base: position 281,833 of record JANQAP020000244.1, read on the forward strand.
GCGTGAATTGAATTTTTTGAAAAATTGATAAAGGTGTGTGTGATATCCATTTAATTCATTTGAGGCTAAATTGAGGAAGATTTATGCTCTTGGGTAGACTGCTTTCCTATTGTTATTGTGGCGACTTCCAGATTTATTTCAGTGGAGCTTAACTTTTCAGGAAGTTGTTCTTTTCTTTTGTCTCAAGTGTTTTCATTTTTGTTTCTAGTTATTTTATTCACTTGAGTTGTTCCTTAATTATTTGATTAATTGTCTTTTATTGAGAGTAGTATAAAAAAATTCTCTGTTGGGGTTAACACTAGTCGGTCGTGTTATTGGGTATAAAAATCTTTCAGGAGAAGTGAGGTTGAGAGATAGTATGAAAGGTTGAGTGGTGCCGGCTCAGTAAAGCCTTGAGTAAATCTATTGTACTTCGGTGAAAATATTAATCTGGGTGAGGGCCTCGCAGACATAGTCAAGGAGTGTCGAACTACATTATCAAATTTTTGGCGTCATCTGTTATTTTTCTTTTGAATGATTTTTGGTTTTTTTTGTGCCAGAGACGTCCAAGATAAAATCGGACAATTTACGAAACACTTACCCCTACGGTTTTTCAGTTAGAATTAGCTGGCTATCTTTGTGCTGGAATTTCTGTGGATCACGTCACCTGGGTTAAATGGTTTTGTGTTGCGCTTTTTTTGATGTGTTATCGTTAATTGGATATTTTTGCAGTTGTGTTTTCTGCAGAAGTTTTCGTGACTTGATTATGAGTTCTGCGTGAAACAACCCATTGTTGTTGCAATGACTTCCATATTTATTTTAGTGGAGCTGAACTTTTTAGAAAGTTGTTCTTTTCTTTTATTTCAAGTCTATTGTTATTCTTTTCTTAGTTGATTAATCACTTGAGTAATTTTTATCAATTGTCTTTTATTAAGAGTGGTAGAGAAAAATCCTTTATTGAGGTTAACACGAATCGGTTGTGTTATTGGGTGTGAAAACCTTTCACAGGAAATGAGGTTGTGAGATAATGTCAAGGGTTGAGTGGTGTTGGCTCAGTAAAGCCTTGAGTAAATCTGTTGTACTTCAATGAAAGTATTAAGCTGGGTGAGGGCCCCACAGTCGTAGGCAAGGAGTGCCAAACTGTGTTACCAAATTTCTGATGTCATTTATTATTTCACTTTTGATTGGTTTTTGTTTTTATTTGTGTCAAAGACGACCACGTAAAATTTGACAGTTTGCGAAACTACTACCCCCTACTGTTTTTCACATATAAATAAACTAGTTTAGCTAATCATGTTCATCAAATACAAGTACTTATGCAAATTATTGTAAGATGGCCTGAGAGAGCATATATTCTTCAATGGAGACTAGGAGTAAAAAAGACCGTAATTGTAATGAAAATATAGATCTAGGTGTGCTTTCTTATCTCTCCTTAGCCTATCTTTTCCTTATTTCTCCATTCCCTAAACTTTCATGTGTTTCAATTTCTTTATGAATAATAAGAGCCAAAAGACACCTTCGCCCTCGTCACTACTCTATCAGGATAAAGCAATTCTCTTTTCAACCTACTAATTTTAGAGATGTCCTTGTCAGCAATAAGCATATCATCAACATAAAGCAATAGATAAATGTATGTGCCATCATCAAGTTTTCTGAAATAAATACAGCTATCCTATTTATCATCCAACCTCTCTAATTCCAAATCATACGTAGCTACTAATGCAAGTAAGACACGAATAGAGTTATGTTTTACAACAGGTGAAAAAACATCATTAAAGTCAATTCCTTGAACTTGACTGTAGCCTTTTGTAACCAATCGTGCCATGTACTTGGCATTTTCAATGCCAGAAATTATTTCCTTTCTTTTGAAGATTCATTTGCATCCAACAATTTTCTTATTCTTTGGTAGTTTGACTAACTCCCATGTCTTGTTTTTATGGAGAGACTCAACCTCTTCTTGTATAGTAATCACCCATTTGGCATAATTTTCACAAGAAACATCTTCTAGATAAATGGAAGGCTCACCAATACTTTTTATTTCTTGTGCTATTGCAAATGCATATCCTACCAAATTTGTATCAACATATTTCCTTGGTGGTTTTTTTTTTTGGTAACAGAATACTCCTCCTCTTTTGATTAAGTTTCTTCCTTTTCTGTCATTATGGCTTCTTTTTCTACGATTGTGGGGTCGTGAATTTGCTCTGAAGAGATGTTTTATGGAGGATGATTCTCCAACTGAAACTCCACCTACTTGGACATACTCTTCACACCTATATCAGAAGAAATAGGAGTCTCCTCCTTTCAGTGAAGCATAGCTGATTCATCAAAAATGACATCCCTACTAATGATTAGTTTGTGTACCTTGGGATCAAGACACCATAATTTATATCCTTTGATGCCATCAGGATATTCAATAAATATGCTCTTTTTGGATATGGGTTCTAACTTTCCATCATTAACATATGTCCTAAACTGCTTTATTTTTTTCCCCGCTATTTTTCAACTAGCACCTTCCATTGTTTGAAATTGATAAACAATTCATTCTTGTGTTTCAAGAAAAATGCCCATACCTTCCTGGAGTAATCATTAATGAAGGTAAGCATGTACCGGGCTCCACCTTTTGAAGAGACACGTGTAGGCTCTCAAAAATCAAAGTGAATGTAGTCTAAAGCGCCTTTTGTTTGGTGAACCGCAGTAGAAAAACTGACTTTTTTTTGCTTGCCGAATACACAATGTTCAAAAAATTTTAATTTTGAAACTTTTTGGTTACAGAGATATTCTCTTTTGCTTAGTAATGTTAGACCTCTTTCACTCATATGTCCTAGCCTCATATGCCATAATCTAGTGACATCTGATTCTGAAAGAGCTGACGTAGTCACATCAGTTACTCCAATAATAAATGTTCCTTTGAACACGTATAGTTTCCAATTTGAAAATCCTTCATCACGACCAGGGCATCTTTGACTACTTTGAGAACTCCACCTCCACCAGTGTCATAATAGCTTTTTGAATCCAAGGTACTTAAAGAGATGAGATTTTTTCTTTAATTCTGGGACATAACGAACATCTGTCAACATTCTTACTACACCATCAAACATTTTTAATTTGATAGTTCCTATACCAAGCACTTTACAAGCTTGATTGTTGCCCATTAATATAACTCTACCATCAATTGGATCATAGGTGGACAACTAGTCTTTGTTGGACATATGTGAAATGAGCAGACAATGTCAAGGATCCATTCATTTCGTGGTTTAGATCCTTTTTCACTCAACAAAAGAACATCTGTTTGTTCCTCCTTTTGTGCAACATTGGCTTCATCTTGGTTTTCTTTATTCTCTCAGTCTAGCTTATTTTTGAGCTTGTAATAGTCAGCTACAACATGCCCTTTCTTTTTGTAGTATCTATAAAATCTATTTCTGACTTTGGATTTTGATCTTGACTTGTGTCTATTACTACTATTGGAGTTTCTATTTGTTGATTTTCATCTGACAATAGGTCCTTCTATAGGACTATCTGGTTTGAGATGAACTCCTTGTCAATAATATCTTTTGAAAGTAAGGCATATTTGACCTCCTCCAATGTGAGAGAATCTCGACCATAAATATTAGTCTCTCGAAAATGCTTGTAAGATGGAGATAAGAAGTGCAGGAACATGAGAGCTTGGTCTTCATGATCATACTTGATGTCAATATTCTCGAGATCTATGAGAATTAAACTAAAATCATCAACATATGATTTGAGTGAACTACCTTTTGCCATACGAAGCATATGCAAGCGTTATTTTGTAACCAACTTGCTAGTGAGACTCTTTGTCATATATCGAGATTCCAACTTATGCCATAATGAAGCAGCTGTCTTCTCATGAATAACTTTACGTAAGACTTCATTTGAAAGGCTCAAGTGAATGACAACCATGGCTTTTTCATCCATGCCTAGCTTTTAAGCGTCAATTAATTTGTCTGGTATGGCATCCTTTCCTAATAAGGCCTTCTATACACCATTTGTGTCAAGACTGTATGCATCTTGACTTTCCACAAAGCAAAGCTGGTGTTATGGTCGAACTTCTCAAAATCAAATCTTGTTGTTGCCATCTTCAAACAAAACTTCTAATCATAAACAGAACTTTGCTCCCACTATTACACATAATAGTACCTATATTTATGAATAGTTATGTATATATCCGTATGTATGAATAGTATTGTATTTGTATATATGAACAATATCGTATACGTGAATAGTACCAGTTGCTACAGCTCAGCTACAACGATTATTACAGTGTTTAATTCAAAATAAATGCATGAACAGTTGTCACCTTTCTTAGTTACTATTTTACTAATCATCAACTTTCAGTGTTGTCACCCGAAAACTAAACGAATTGCACCAAAAAGTTTGTCATAATTTTCTCACCAATCTCTAACACTAATTTGTTGTGAAGAGTGTAGGATCGTAGAATTTTGATTGAGAAAGTTGAATAGAGTAATGGAGCAACAAGTAGAGAAAAATGTGGGAAAAAATAAAACACAAGAAATTTACGTGGTTCACCCATTTGAAATGGGCTACGTCCACGAGCGAAAATAATCAAAGAGATTTTACCAAGGGAAAAATAAGAAAAAGTACAAAACGCTCAATATTTTTCTCTCAACCCTTTATTCTAATTACACCCAAAAACTCACATGTAATACTCTCGTATTTTACTCAGAATACCTTCTCTCAAAATACCTCAACTCTCTCTGCACCTTGTTTGGTTACCAAACATTGGAAAAAGAAGGGGGAGGTGCCTATCATCTTTTAAATAAAAAGTTGTCAACTTTTCAAAACACACCTAATAGAATGAGATAGCAATTTTTTTTCTTTTTTTCATCTTTAGTTAATTTTTAATATATTTGTTGTATCAAATGTGTACGCTTTAATTCCTCTCTTTTTTTTCCTATTTAGGAGCTAGACAAGCCTAGAATATCGGATTGAAATATCAAGTGTAATAATTTTGTTACTTAATTTTATCTAAACATGAGAAACGAATTTAACCATGTTCGACATGAGACCCACTGCTTTGGAGAACAACCAATGAGTCCGCCGTTACATTTATGCATTGACATAAATAGAGGACGATTATAGTCATAACATGTGTAACTAAGCGTGACAATTCGTCCAATCCTAACTTAACTCGACCCTTCAATAAGTAATTTAAGTTTGACCAAAATTTCAATGAAATTTGTATCGCATGTAAATAGTTATAAATCACACTTTAGTCTTATTTTTTTTAAAAATTATTTTAAAACGAGTTAATGTTTTAGTTTATGTAATTGAATCCTTTTGAGCTTAACTTCAAGCTAAACTCATGACCCTAATCAAACCAACTTAATTTGCAAAGCTTAGTTGTTTTTTTTTTTGAAAAATGAATATTAGATTAACTATAGACAAAACTAAAACAATATTATATTGAGTTCAAGTTGAAACTATACAAACAAGTATGCTAATAGAAGAAAAATTAACTAATTAGAACAACATCGTTAAACTGCATTAGCAATTCCATCTACTTTTCATGTCAGGAGAGAAAGTGTGCTGAAAATTTTTGACAATTACTATAGATCTCATCTAATTTACGAGCTTGTTAGCCAGCTGCTATTTTCCTTCGTCCTGATTAGTAAACCTACAAAAGATCGCTCTTTGCAAAGGATATAAAAAGTAGAAGTGAATGCAGCTTTAGTAGCTTAAGTTGACAAAACGAACTTCGGTAGCTTCACTTTTCCTCTCTTCAAGTTCACCCAGAGAAGTTCGGCCCAAGTGATTACAGCAAAAGATTGAAAATGAAACTGGGATTACCCAAATTGCAACAACATTGTTTTAAAACTTGGAATAAGTCGTAAGTAAATGCCGCAGATTTGTTCTTTCACTAAAAATTTTTGTCACTAAAATAGATTTTTTGTCATTAAAAAATATTAGCTACCAAAGCAAAATCGTCACAAAATGTTATTACTTACGTTTACGAAAACCTCTTTAAAAACATTTACCTACAATAAGAAATTAATAGCTAAAACTATTATGATACAAAAACAGAATCATCACCAAAAAGTATTAGCACAAAATGTTGTTACCTACGTTTACAAGAACGTCTCTAAAAACATTTACCTACAACAAACAATTAGTAGCTAAAAATATTCTGCTACAAAAAAATCGTCACTAAAAATAGTTACCCACGATTACGGTTTAGTAGGTAAAAACTTTCTTCTACGAAACATATACGTCGCAAAATACTACGTATGAAGTTCTTCGTTCCCGTTGGTTATATGTTTTATTGACAAAATTATTATGTATCCAAAATCTTTTTGCGATGATTTCAAGAAAGCGTCGCAGATATTGTTTTGCTATTGGGTTTCAGCGACTATTAGGGAGACACTTTTTTTTGTCGCAAATTAATATTTGCAACAATGTTTTATATTTAGCAACGTTTGGTTTTGTCTGTTTTAGTGTTTTATTAAAAAAATAATTTAACTATATTACTAATATTTTGATAATTTTATAATTATTACATTATATGTTACTTAAATTATCTTTATGCACTAACAAATAATTTATGATATATAAAGGTAATTTATAAAATGTTAAGTTATTTATTATATCTCATTATTTAATTTTGACATTTTTAATTGTTGGGTCTTTAAGATAATGATTAAAATCCAAATCAATAGGTGGTGTAAATAAGAAATACTTTTTCTTTGAATTGAATTCTAAGGTAAGACTTCAAGTGAAATAGAAGTCTATCTTTATTGGGAGTGTATCAAAAATCACGTTAGTTCATTGAAAGATTTTCGGTAGACTACTGTAGTGTGGTTGTTCTATGTGTGATTCTAAGTTTCATCTTCTTGTGTGTGTGACCCTGTAGTTGAATAACACACGTGATTGATTTTGCTGATTTTTTGGTGGAGTATTGATTGCAATCGTGGGTGAATGGTGAAGCCTTGATTTAATTATTTTGGTGATTTGAGGGATGTTGCGTGATTGCTTGATTTAGTGATTGGGTGAAGAAGTGTAAGTGAATCACGTGGGGTGATTGAAGACAATTGTTAGATTACTGTAAATGGTCTTGAAGACTTCTTTGCATAGAAATTATCCAACTTACGCAGGTGTCTACGATGGTCTTCCATTGTTGTTCTCTTTTGATTATTGCTAAAAACTTTATCATTGCTAAAAAGACATCATCGTCGTAAAGGTTGGGGTTGCAGCTATGTTGTTTTTGTTTGTCCTTGCGTGAATCTGCTAGGCAATTTTAATCCATACTACAACGTCATTCAAGTTATATTGGCTGGTTGAGTCTTTGGTCATGGGTCTTGCCGTGCTTTCCTTTTTGGGTGTGTCGTTGATGTGCTTCATAGCTGGTTCTTCTTTTGTTTTGCATTGTTGATGGATTTTCTGCTGAGAGCTCTTGGATTTGTAGTTGTCAATTGGATTGGAGTGCAGCACTGCTGATTTTACGTTCATAATTAATCCATCTTGTTGCTAGTTTTTCTGACAAGGATCACGTCTGTGTGGGCTGAAGGGTGCCGTGAGTAATCCAGAGATTGTACGTGGGTGACTCCTACATTTTCTGGGTTTCGATGTGACCATTATGGGCAGTCGTTGTTGTTGGATTTTTATGTCAAGTGTTAAGTGGTATCAGCTTAGTAAAGTTTTGTATAAAACTATTATTGTTAGTGAAAGAATTAAGCTGGGTGAGAACTCTACAGACATAGGCAAGGTATGCCGAACTATGTTACCAAATTTTGGTGTTATTTATATTTGTGCGTTTAATTTTTTTTTAGTTTTTGATTGTGCTATAAACGACTGCGAAAAATAGAAGATTTTGCGAAACTACTACCCCGTACGGTTTTTCATAGAACGTTAATTATAACAATAATGTGAATCATTAACATAATGATTCCTTAATGAAAATCCCAAAGGTCGAATTTTTGCAAAATTTCCATCCGGTCACAGTTATTTTTAACTGAAATTTACAGTTGATTTTCACAAAGCAACTAGGCGAGCAAGTGTGATCTTTAGAATCTAATCACAAGAAGAAAAATTAAGGGTTCTACAAATAAATCAAAACACAGAATACAAACAATTTGTTAACATAGTTCAACACACACGGCCATTTCGATCGATGTTCGTCACACCATGAACTCCTATATGCAACAGGTCCTTCCTCCTTTAGAATTATATTCTATTAGGATTCCTTTCTTTCACAAACATCCTAAATTACATAATTCTACATATTCTAAGATAGTATAATCATAGACCAAATCAACTTCCTAATTACAAAAATTTCCCAAAAAATTACAATAAAAATAATACTAAAAATAGAGTAGAATATCACGAGGTTTATCTTATTTACTCTAAACAACACTAGGGGTCCAATAGGTAATTGATTAGGAATTAATTAAGGAATTCAACTACCTACTTGTTGTCCTTAAGCCAAAATGACAAAAGCAAGTTGGTTGGGCAGAAGGGAAGGTTTGTCATTTTCTATATCTATATTAAGTAAAGTAGATTGCTAAATTACTATAATATGAGACGTGCAATGAATCATTGTGAAGCACTCCTACTTTTTCTTTATTGTGCATTTTCTTTCATTAAAAAAAACACCCAGCACTACTCTTAGATTATACAAAACAATGTTAATAGCCTGAGATAATTATCTTATTATATTCTAAGAATTCAATCAATTGGTAAAATAAGTATTTCATATGATTATTGATTCAAAGATTATAAGTTTGAACTGCGACAAAAAAACGATAATTCGATAATATGATTAAACGGAATATATCATTATCACATATTCCTTACATAAATCACTTAATTTGCAAGTACCCTTTTAATTATCTTCTTTAATGAGCAAATTTCAGGCTTTAATACTAGGAAAGTGTGCAGTTCACCCACGTTGAAAATGCTTATCTGCATATGCCAAGCTTTTCTCAAGTCTTTGTGTAGTCGTTAAATTGGGAAAAGTTGGTCTTTTTTTATAGTATTTATCCACATCATCTCAGCTTCCTATTCCTATAGTCTGTTTCCTAATGTTTCAACAAACATATAAATAAACTAGTTTAGCTAATCATATGCCGAAAATAAATATTTTTGGTATTTCATTATTATAAATGCATTTGTGAAAACTGAATCTATTTGTTGTTTTATATAGAGACGTTGATTATGAGACCATTGTTGATGATGCAAGTCTTAAAGGTAATCAATTTGGTGTTAAGACATTTGAGTAAGTGTATGATTGAATTATGACAATTGATCTTCACCTGAGGTTGAAATTTTTAGGTAAGAGCATTTTGTTGAAGCATGTAACTTTCGAAACCAACAAGGCTTAAGAAGATTAGGATATTAGAAAACAATGTTTGTTTGTTTTTTTTCAGTTCTTTATCTTTTAATGGATGCACTAGTGAAAACTTTTTTTTTTTTGCTAGGCAAAATAGATATTTATTCTCAAATAATTTTTTTACTTGTAGGTAATGCATGCACTTAGTGTTAAAGTTTTGGTTTGAAAATTTAGGGTTTAGGATTTTAAGGTTTAGGGTTTCATGTTTTGGGCTTTATGGTTTAGATATAGGGATTTAAACTTCATGTTTTAAGATTTAAGGTTTAGGGTTTAGGTATTAGGATCAAGGATTTAGGATTTAGGTTCAAGATTTAGGTTATAGGGTTAAGGCATTAGGATTTAGGATTTAGTATTTAGGATTAGGTTTCAGGCCTACAATTTAGGATTTAAGATTTATTATTCAAGATTTACGGTTTAGGTTTAAGTTTAAGTTTTATGGTTTAATATTTAGGGATTGGGTTTTAAATTATAGGATGTATGATTTAGTATTTGATATTTAGGTTTAAGGTTTAAGATTTAAGTGTTAAGTAAATTCACCTTTTTTGCTACCTACTATAAATAATATATTTTTTATATGATTAATGTGTCTTCTAAACTTGTTATTATTTTTCCTATCTCTGTCAAAATTCATATTTATTCTTAGAATAATCTATGAGTTCATTTATTTTTGTTTCCTTTTTGACTGCCTCGTACTAACCTCAACAGAAGATTTTCACAACACTGTTTAATAATAAAGATAATAAACGAACAACTCAAGTGATTAAAATAACTAGAAACAAAAACGAAAACACTTGAGATAGAGAGAAACAACTTGCCATTAAATTCAACTCCTTCCAAGATAGATCTGAAAGTTGTTCACCAATTAAATTGTCGTAGTTAGCTGCTAGGATTTTTCTTGCTTACTTTCAACCATGAATCATCAAGGGCAACCAATATATACAATAGAAGATTGACGTTGAAGAATTGAAGCACAATGTTTAGAGCAACCAAAAAAATATCAACGACAACAGCCTCAAGAGAAAAACATAACACCCACTCAAGATGGTCTTTTCTTTTTGCAACCAATAGCAGTAATCCACGATAAAATACAGCCCTCACACAGATAGCCTTGGATTACAGAAGAAACTTAATAGAAACCCAACTCACACAAACGGTTACGATGGTAGACAAAAACCATAGACCAAAGAGAAAAACAAATCAGCTACACCACAAATCAACACACGGCTCAAGACACATTCAATACTCCAAAACCAACCCAGCCGTACGTCACACCAAGAAACACAATAAACCCAGAAAATAGTTAGGCTGCCAAGTCTCCAAAAACTACCATCAATTGATGTTGAAGAATACAATAAGGATGCCTAGCTGATTCATTCAATGATTGAAGCATTGATTGATTTAAGCATAAAAGAAAAACGTAGCATTCAGATAAACAACTCAGGTTGGCGTAATCGGCCGGAACAGGTTTCTTTCAACAGATATGTAATTTCCTTGGCAAAAAATTCAGCAACGCACGCACCTCAATCATCAGCTCAGTAATGCACGCAACTTACTTCACAGCCGTAGGTCATTTTGTACACACACACCAAAGTCACTCACGCACACACCCACTAAAGATACAAATCAATCGTAGGTCTTATTTTGCACACTCATAAACTCCATCATATGTTTCCAGAAAATTAACTTAATTCACAATGAAACTTGCGTTAATACCCTTCACCCTTTAGCCACTTAACTTTTATTCACCCAAAGCACACAACACACACACTACACACCCAACAAAAACTGTAGGTCCAATATGTCTTATTACCTAAGCTACACCTACGTATCTTTTCAGAAACCCCTTTAATTCGTAAAAAAGATTCAATAATGCCCTTCAACTACCTCATACGTAAGACCCACAACTCTTCACAAAATCAACTTTTATGCAAGATAGAATTCTATTCTATCTAGAACATTATCCAACTAGTGTTTGAATCCAAGATAATATGAAATATGCCAATTTTAAAATATGCCAAAATAAAATGGATAGATATATTAAACATATATCTAACAATCTCCCCCTTTTATATTTGTCACAAATACGAAGCTCCCCTTAAATCACATAATTAGACATATAAGTATGAAATTCACAATTCAGATGAACTCCCCTTCAATCCAACATCAAGTTCTAAAGAACATCCATAGAAACAATAATTCAATCATCTAAATTTCTCCTCCTTAGAACAAAAGATGCCAAAAAGCAAGACTAATAGTCATGCAGATACCTTAAAATCTCCTTCTAAATTGAATAGTCACCAAAAACAATTTGATGTCTCCCCTTGGGACAAAACAGTGTCAAAACTCAAAATCATAAGAATCAACAATAGGTGTAGCGGAAGAATCACAAGCACGCCAAAATGACAATTTACCACTATTCAAAACACCGAGAGAGATGCCTGAAAGAGAGAGAGAGATACCCGAGAGAGAGACTCATACTAATGAGAGAGCTGAAAAGTCTTCAGTGGAGCCAAATAGAAGTCACAACGTAAACTACTAAAAGGATGGGACGATAATGGCAACATAAAATGTTGGCCCTGGTCCCCGTACAGATTTTATGGTAGCTATATGTCACCATTTGGAATTTACCAGGATTTACGAAAAAT
>JANQAP020000244.1:305737-326899 GCA_026874005.2 Erythroxylum coriaceum
AAAGAGGTCTGTCCTATCAACCATACCCCAAAACAATAACACAACTTTCAAACCTTATAACTTCCTATTCTGTTTCTCAAAGTCTTAACTTCCCCCTGTAAGTCCTTGAACCTCGTTGCTTCAGCCATTTTCTTCTTAATGAAAGCACCAAATGTTATGTTCTTAGCAAGATGGTATAATCGAATGTTGAAGACACAGCAAATGGAAATAAGATCTGGATATAGTTACTATTATATCAATTAACGTAAACAACGGAAGGCAAGAATATCCAGATTTACAATGACGTTCTTAGAAAGCATAAAGGTAATAACAGAATTGTCAGAGATCTGCAGAAAAAGAAATATTCAGAGGGAGAAACGGAGGGAAGGTCCAGAGGGAGAAAACAGTTTCCACACATTCCACACCTCTCTCTGTCCTGTAACCGTCCATATATATTCTTCACGCATCCTTCAATTTCCACGTAAGACGTCTCGCACGAGTGCTTCTTCGCAGACCCACTTCTTCAGCCCTTGAATCGTTTCCCACCTCACAGCCCACATTCTGATTTATTCTTTGGGTCATGACATATAGTTAATAAAATTGATTCAGTTTGATTAAATTCAATCTGGATTATTAAAATTTTAAAAGTTCTTATCAAATATAAAAATTTAAGAACATTCACTTCATCTTTTGATTCAATGAACCTTGAAAATTAATGTAGAAAGCAAACTGATTTAACTATTAGCCAAATCCATTCCTTCAACCTCTTTGTTTGCAGTCATAAAAAAGAAAAATGGTCTTGTAAATACGAACCCTGCTACGGTTCAATGTCCAACTTTATAAGCTTTAGTAAACAAAAGATTTTGATATACAACATATATAATTTTTCGTAGCCCATATGCAGCGTTTCAAATGGGAAGGCATGGCTTCAAGTGTTAGAGCGGAAATATAATGGTAATCAAATAATTAAATTCGATTAAGGGATGGTCAAAGTAGCGAAACCAATTCTTTGAATCCTTTCGACTTAAAAACTTGAAGGTTTGAGACTTTGAGTGGTTGACCGTAATCGATATTACTTTTGGAAAATATAATTGATTGAAATCTAAAAACATTAATAATTATATAATCAAATCTATTTTTCAAATAATTTATATAAATATATAATTTATAAATTATTATATCACAAGTAATACGATGAATTGTATTTAAGATGATAATAGGTCAACCTATGCACATAAATTTAGGCATTTTTAATGAGTCATGTCTAAGTTCAAACTGAGCTGAGATCTAACTATGCTAAACAAAATGATACTTAGAAGAGTTGAATTTTGAGTATGCCTAAATTTGAACAGTTTAAACCTTAATTTAATAAAAAAATATCATTTTATATTTTTAATTTTTAAAAAATTATTTTAAAAAAATTAGTAAGCTAGTCCATTATCATTCCTGTCTTAATGCAAATCAACAATTAATTCATGAGAATTTGTAAAGGCAACTTAATTAACTTGAACTTCTCTACAAGCCAACAGCTATAAAAACACGAATTCAGCAACAGAGATAATCTCCCTCAAAATTTTGCAGTAACACTCTGCACGATGAGCGGTCTCTGCTGCTTGCGAAAGGATCTCAATTCTTATCAGATTAACCTCGTATCGACAGTTTGACTTAACAAGAGTAGTACTAATACCAAGTACACTTTTTGAAGAACAGTATAATGATTGCCAACACCTTTCTGTGTTAGTGCAACTTAAGGCAGCGAATTTCTGGGAACTTCCAAGTTGGACAAGAGTACGTGGTTGATCTGCTGTATTTATGACTATGTTATTATTGAAGATAAAAGACACGAGTTTATCTTTAAAGTTCCAATACGTTATATTCTTAAAAGACTATTTAAAGCTAGCATTTTAAGGCAATTAAGGGTTTGATTATTGATTACTCATAACAAAAATGTAAATTTGTGAATATGGGGCATTCAAGTTGAGGTAGTTGAGAGTTGCAATCTCCAAACCAACCTATCTAATTGTTGTTGGGTTGCTGTAATATTAAGAAGACTCAAAGCTGCGTTAAATTAACACTTGGTTCCCAAAAGTCACTCTACTTAGTTGGTTAGGCAAGGAAACCTTTTTTCCCCGTATTTAGGTGGTAGACGCCATGATAAGGAGTGTAAGCGGCTTGGGACAAACACATTAAATTGTGGGGATAACTTTTCTTGCAACTTTAGTTTAAGATATCCAATCTTATATTTCATAAATATCTATGAATGGCTAATGAACTTAGATTCCGTAAATGATGGCTTTTAAGGTTTAGGTCATAACCTTAACTCTCCATATGAAATTCAAAAAGGTTCTAATGAAACGTTATTGGAGAAATTGCTATCGTTTTTTTAATTAATGTTTTAAATAAGAATAATGTAATCACGTAACTTCAAAGCGCTTTTAGTAGAAGGAACTACCAGTAGTGTCACCTCCGTCATCTAAATTGACTTGATAGTAAATGGACTTTATTTAAACGACTAATGACTCTACAGATAAACGACAAAACGTATGGCCACATCTGGAGTATAACTCGGTAAAATTTTAAACGCTTACGACAATTCATCTCATAGAAAAGTAAAAGATGGCCAGCTCATAGTAGGCTTTGAGTGTTCCTTAACCAAAAGAGAAGTTGATGATATGAATCAGAAAGGTGAAAGTAAAATTTAGGTTGCACAAATCACATGGCCTTATCCAATAATAACATGTTAAATTGCTAATCAAATATTTGTAAAATCAATTAAACTCATGATGGCAACATATAGTAATTGGTGAAGCAAGGACCATGATTGCTTAAACCCACCCAAGATCCCTGAATATTGCATTCAACAGTTAAACAAGTCCCTCCGCCTCGCCCTAATTTCCGTCCACAACCACCATTTCCATACGGAGATGGGTCAAGACAAAAAGAAAACGGCGTGTTAGGTGAAAAGTAAGGGGTTTATGTTTTCCTTTTTGTTTTCAATTTTTTATTTTTATTTTTTTAAAAAAGAAAAATCAGTTCAATTGTTAATGTCAACGAACGTACATCTTTATTACTAATAATAATTATATATTAAATAAAAATTAAAGATATATTATTTTTAATTAAATAAATTTATTTAACCTTTTATATAATGTTATGTTATTTTAGTAAATAAATAATTTAAAAATTAAAATTTTATTTAAAATATATTTTAATTATTAAATCAAATTTTATTTGAATATTTATGTATTTTAAATTTAATTATATTTATTAATAATTATTAAATTTTAATTACATATAATTTAATTATAAAAATTAAATAAAATTAAAATATTCATAATTTTTATTGATAATTAATTTTAATTTATTAAATATATAATGTCGAATTAAATTATTTATAATTTTTATTAAAATTTAAATAATTAAATAATATATTAAATGAGAGTATTAAGGGAAAAGGCATAAACAAAAATAAAAACCACTTTTTATAATTTTCATAAATAATTAAATAATATATTAAATGATAATATTATAAAAAAAGGAAAAAAATTTACTTTTTATAATTTTTATAGTTTTTAAAAACTGAAAAAAATCAAAACTAAATGTAAAAACTAAAAACTTAAACAAATAATTTTTTTAAGTTAAAAATAAAAATAGAAAGAAACAATACGAATCATCGCCTCAGGAGGAGTTGCTTTTGCTGGCCTAGGCTCTCAGTCTCAGCTTCTATATCACTTCCCGTTGGGTTGAAGATTGGGAAACTTCGACGATTAGCCTATTAAGAAAGGGACGGGACAGGTGCCACGTGGCTACAACGAAAATGTTCAAACGTTAGTTTTACGACAACAAATACAAGGGGGCTTCTAATGGAATTACTCCCAGAAACCGTTGACGTATCCTCTCTCTCTCTCTTTCTCTCCTCTATGTTAAGACCGCTTCCCCCCCACCCCTCTAATTCTATCTAAAGCTACTTTCTCTATCTCTCTCTCGGGGTTACGGTTCCTTTACTTGTAAATTAACAAGTGCGAAGCTTTATCCTCACGTTTCAGTGGTTTTCTGGATTCTTGGAGGTCTCTTGTCTTGACAACTATTTAAACGGTGCGCTTTTAGTTCTCGAATTTGATTTCGTTTCTCCGACTCCGATTCTTCTTTTTTGGGGTTTCTGTTTTCTCTTTGGGTGGAATGGTTTTGGGCTAGTGGTGCTTGGTTTATTTAGTTCTATTTGTTATTTGTTTGGTTGGTGGGAACGGGGAGGAAAATGGTGGATAATATATGCGCTTTACTGAATCTCTTCTTTTGGACTCTTCATGTGAAGAAATTTTGTTTAAGTTGTAAATCTCTTCACGTTGGTTTTTGTTTGACCCAAAATGCCAAGCATAAGGAATCAGTTGTTTGTTTTCTCCCGCATTTTCTCGGAGACCAAACAAAGGGCTCCCCAGTTGAATAATTCGAGATTAATTTATGTCGCGATCAATTGCGTGAAGGCCATCTTATGATAGTGCATTACAATGGGAAATTGTTCGATGTAAAATGAGTTTCTTGTATTCCATCGTATTCTCTTTAAGATCAAGCAGAGGATTTAGAAATTGAATGAATCTCCTATGGTGGTGGACTTCTTCTGTTTGTTTCTGGATTTTAGCTAGGTGTTTCGTTGAATATATTATCTAGGTATTGATAGTGGAACAAACTGATTCTCTTTGCTTCATGATTTCATTTTTCAAGTCTAATTAAGAAGATTTAACTCCAATGTTTTATCTGATGCAGCAAGCAGCTATTTTATTTCACGAATTTTGAAGGGGTAAAAGTTTAATGGCACGCCAACTTTATGCCATTACTAGCCCTCCTTTGATGGGCTTCACATCGAAGACTTGTATTGATGGTCATGATAGAGAGGATCATTTCAAGGATTATGAGTCTATGTTGACAGTCTAATTTATGCTACAATCTAACATTGAGAACAAAACTCTATCATTATTTATAGTTGTAAATGCACATTTTCATGCATTTGAAGCATATGGATTGAATTGACTGCTAATTTGGAATTCGAGGTGATGGCTATTGCTGGTCTACACAATGTTTCTGTGCTTGATTCTTCATTCCTCCGTGAATCTCATTCAGAAACGGTTAGAACACAGGATGATGATGGGAGTGTGAGCACTCGGGCATCATCACTTTTGCAAATGTGGCGAGAGCTTGAGGATGAGAATGTGTTGAATCATGGACATAGGAGAGCTAGTGATAGATCTCTCCGAAACAGAATTGATGGATCAACTGAGGAATTCTCAAGGATGGATGTGCCAAATAGCCATGGAAATCAACATGGCGGCACATCAGAGGATGGAAGTGCTGTTGAGAGTGACTTTGGACAATGGTCCCCAGGTCCTCTTGGATCAGAGAGTGGACAGGAGGATCCTTCTAGCCTGAGGGAGGATGAAAGAGAGAGGGTACGGCAGATCTTCCGGGAATGGATGACCTGTGGTGCAACTGATCATGCATCTAATTTTTCAAATAGAAATAATGGTTCTAGGGCAGAATGGCTTGGAGAGAATGAGCAAGAAAGGGTGAGAATCATAAGGGAGTGGGTACAAATGAACAGTCAGCGTAGGGGTACATGTGTTGACCATAGAGAAGAACAAAGTTCTGAAGTTGCTGGTCAGATTGAACAAGTTCTTGATGGATCGGTGGTCAACCAAAGTTCAGGCAGGACTGATCATACTCGGAGGGGTATTAGGAGATTATGCGGTCGACAGGCTCTGCTTGATATGCTTAAGAAGCGTGAGAGAGAAAGGAAAAGAGAACTTGAAGATTTGGTAGAGCATCATGCTGTATCAGAATTTGCTCACCGTAACCGCATCCAAGTTAGTTTCAGTGAATGTTCTTATTTGGTTATTAGTATCATTTCTGAAAACTTTCCCAGTGATATATAGCAAACCATAAGATTTCTGGGAGTAGAAATTTAAACTGTTTAAAGAAAAATGATTGAGCACCTCAGATTAAAGGCTAGAGACATTTAGTCGCATATCTACCAGATAGGTCTGAATGTATTCTATGTGTATCAATGTTTTTTCTTACTTCATCACAGCTTTGGTCTAATTATTATAAAATCTATAACTTAGGAAAGTGTTCTTATAATGCTTTTATCATCTTATTCCATGCTTCTGTGTTGTTTTACAGTCATTACTTAGAGGAAGATTCTTGCGAAATGACAGAATGAATAGAACTGAGAGACCTACATCAATAGCGGCAAGTGAATTAGGTTTACTGAGGCAAAGGCATACAGTCTCTGACTTAAGGTGAACAGATTCATTGTTGATGTCTTTAACATGAAGCTTCTCTCTTTCTCCATCTCCTTGCTTACAACCATGAACACGCACTCACATATATATGTAATATCCTTTTGCTTCATTTGAAATAGAAGTTTATTGTTTGTAGCTGCTGAATCTCTAATTGTGTATAAGTGTGAGTGGACATGGTAGTATAAAATTCAAAAGCATTTGTTAAGACCACAAATTTATCTTTGGCTCTGTGGGTGATTTTGAGGGGAATTTTTGGAAAGGGAAATATTATAATTTTTAAGTATTACTTGATAAAGCTGATCAGAATGCACGATAAGTGGAGTAAAAAATAAATTGTCATGTTTAAGGAAACTATTACAAAAAAGTTAAGAGCTACTGGCAAAGAAATTCAAGTAATTCCATATTAGGGATTGGCATTCTATATTTTTGTCAACTAGCCATAAGCGGTGCTTTTCTAAATCTAAGTAAGGTTGAACAAGGATATTTCTGCAAAATCACGATAGAGAGGGTGCTTTTTCAAAACCATGCTTTTAAAATGGTTTGCCAAACATTAAGTATGTTAATTTAAGCCACTGTCAAATTTTGTTGTTGGTTTATGTCTGACTTAATGGTTACTGCTGAGAATTTCACTCAATGCTTTTCCATAATAGACCCTGCAATCCAGAGCAACAACTAACTTATACTCCTTAGTGCTTATATTGTTTCAGTTTGCTAGAAATGGTGTCTAATTATTTTTCTGATCAAATAGTGTCCAGAAAACCAATAAATTTTCTCAAGCATGAATTGTGAGTTTTAATAATTGGGTCTAGCAAATAGGTAGTGGGTTTTCGGGTCTACCTAGAAACAGTCTCATTCCTAAAAGTCATCATATTTAATGTTGCTTGCACTATAACCTGAGCTTTTCTGGAAGTATGTGATATATGTAACGCTTTCTTTCATGCAGAGAAGGATTCTTTTCCAGATTGGACCATTCTGTTTGTGGACGAGCAAGTAGCAGTGACTCAGATACCTCTTCTAATATTGACATCAATGGCAATCGAATTGAGCAAACTGCAGCAAATGGTTTACCGGAGATCATTGATGAGTGTAATGAACAAACTGACTGGGATAATGAGGATAATCATAGCTGTGGAAGACCAGGTGGTAGAACTGACGTTGAAGGGAATGCTGGTGTAGATTCAAGTTGGCAAGAGTCTGGTGTGCATTCAGGAAATGGCGCTGTACAGGTTTCAGAGAACGTGGGAAGAGACGTAGAACAACCAGCCTACTTTGAAATAGACGAGGGTAGGGATGGTCATGCAGAAGAGGTGAATGTAAATTGGCAAGAAGGTACTTTTGATGTATCATCAAGAGATATTATGGAAAATGAAACTGGAGATCATGTTGATATGTCACTAACCAATGAAATACTTTCTCAACAATCTGAGCCGGTTAGGATTGGAAATGCTCTTCCATTTTTGTCAAATCATGAGGAATTGCGAAGCTATGGAATTGAAGATGTGAATGGGCCTGCATCTGCTTCACAAGAACAGTGGCCGAATCAGATTTTGAATAGAGGGGAAACAGAATTATTTGGAGCAAGTCCTGAACTTAGTGAATGGAGTGGCGATGTTCAAAATAATGTAGAAGGAAGTGAACATGAAACTACTGCAAATGATTGGGTGGACAATGGAAACAGAGAAGAAGAATCTCAAGTTTCACATGGAAGTAATGGTTTTCAAGAGGCTGTTCAAAGCTGGTTGGAGGAACCTTCTAATCAGGAGCGTGTTTCTGTAGGAAGAATGGATTCATTTTATCTGACTGATGATGATAATGTGTATAGTATGGAACTAAGAGAACTCCTAAGCAGGTATGTACATTCTTTACTGATGATAGTTTCTTCATTGACTGTTTCTAGTTTTGCAGCAACTGAATGTTTGATTAACTTTATATTATAGGAGAAGTGTCTCCACTCTTCTCCGCAGTAGCTTCAGACAGAGTCTTGACCAACTGATACAATCATATGTGGAAAGGCAAAGTCATGTTCCTCTCGACTGGGAATTAGAAGGAGAATCTCCTTCTTCTGCTTTAGAAGAGCAAGATCTGGAGCATCAAAGTAGGGAGCAAAATGAGGGTCAGGGAAGTTCTGTTCAAAGTCTTCCACCTCCTTTACCGTCTCCACCAATGCCATCTGTGGAACGGCTCTGGGACCAAGATTCACAGAATTATAGTTGGCCACATAATGACATGCACCAACGTCTTGGCATTGTGCGTCTGTCTAACCTCAGTGATTGTTATGACAATTGTTTCTTTTCTATTCTTTGTGGAACTTCTGACTTGGCAGCCAAAAATTGACTTCTTTATTCAATTATGCACTTCATTTATATCTTGTGAAATTGAAACATTTAAGTGGTCAACTTTTGCAACTTCTTGATTTATGATTCTGACATTGTTTTGCTTATTTAAATCCAACCTAATATGATTCTGTTCCCTCAAGATCTGGTTTTTGTTGTTCTTTTATATTGGGTTCGATGACTAAATTTGATGAACTTTTTTGGCTGCGATGTAATAGAGCATGTTGTTGCAGGAGTGGGACATCATAAATGACTTGAGGATTGACATGGCTCGGCTACAACAGAGGATGAACAATATGCAAAGGATGTTGGAAGCCTGTATGGACATGCAACTAGAATTACAACGTTCAATAAGACAAGAAGTCTCTGCTGCCCTGAATCGTTCAGCTAATTTTTCAGGTTCTATAGTTCCACTCATTCATATCATGTCTTATGATTTCTTGTTCCTTTGTTCTTTTGTCAGAGTGAAGCTGCTAAGCAGAATACGGTGGAAAATGGTTTCTCGGGCAGGCACCATTTGCCTGAAGAGAGGACATGTTCCACTTCTGTTTTCATTTTATGTAATATTTTGGAAACGAACTATTTTTCTGCAAAAACTTGCATACTTAGAAAGGCAATACTTCTTACTTCTCATAATAACGTTGCACATGGAAGTTCTTCACATTTTGGTTTAAACTTTGAAGACCTTTCATTCTTGATTTGGCTTTCCTTCATACAAGATTTCATATTTTGCGCACTGAGTATAGTTAGATTCTATCACAACTATAGTTTCATATTTTCTTATATTCCCTTATTTGTTGACATATATCAATATTATTTTGCAGGGATATGTGATAATAATTTGGCAGATGACAGTTCGAAGTGGGATTATGTTAGAAAAGGTTTGTGCTGTATTTGTGGAGATAGCAGTATTGACTCTCTGCTTTACAGGTAAATTTTAGGAAAATTTTACTTCTAACATCTAATGGAGTTATGACATGCGTGGACACAAACTGATCTTAGATTGTTTCATCATGTAAATCCTATTTTTACAGATGCGGGCACATGTGCACGTGCTCAAAATGTGCAAATAAATTGGTCCAAAGTGGGGAAAAGTGTCCTATGTGTAGGGCCCCAGTAATTGAGGTGATCCGTGCTTATTCCATCATGTGACATGAAGTAGGGAGAGAATCAGAACCTAGAAAAGGAAAAGGAGAAACGATGTTGCTGGATTAACAGTAGGATTCTTGTGAGTTCTTGCGTCTGTATCTGGCCAGGTATCTATTAGTAACTGGCAGGGTTCTTAATGTCATGATTTTGACATAATTGGTTGTACAATTTAAATAACAATCTGGTTTCTATTATTCATTGCGTCTGATTTGAATAAAGACATTGAATGAATGGAAGAACCATAAAGACTAAGGTTTACAGTTAATGTATATCCCTAAAGGGCACTTTTCATCCAAGATGCTGGATGAGTTTTACTTTTGACTGAGCAGTGGGCACCAAACTTCATCCTTTCAATCTTTACGGGATTCGGAACCGAGGGCGAAGTTTCCATAGGGCAACCTAAAGCTAGTGTCGGTTTCAGAGAGAACGTAACTTGGTTATTCCGTAATTCTTAGACACCCGTTTATAGGCAATGACTACACTAGCCGTTGACTCGTGTGTTTGTCTCCTCTTTACCTCCTTGCTTCTTGAGATACAGAAGCGATGTCGCCTTCCTTTCTGATAAGTTGTTGTCCCACAATTATTTACTGCCAATTTCACCGATCTTTAGCTCAACTGTCAGTATTTACATCGTACTATTGTGTCTTGTATATAAGGTTGATTTTCAGATAAAAGCATATATCATATAAATGCTCTCAGTTAATGTCATTGGTAGGTGTTTTGGTTCTGATAGTCTTCATGTTTTAAATTCTTCACTTTTTAAGTCATATACACCAATTGAGTTGAAGGAAATTCTAATGGGATATCTGATGACCCTCTTTTTTTGGAAGCATAGAGTTTGTGTTCCTCTTATCTCTTGAAACTTGGGTAATTATTAGAATGTAATTTGTTTATTCATTTCATGTTCAGAGCTTCCTACCTCAAGCTATGACTTCTGCTATTGTGTTGATCAGCAACTGCACTATGGGTAGACTATTCGGCCAATGATGGAGGGATTGTCGCCATTTAGCAAATCTTTCTGGATTGGAAAAGGGATTGCAGCATCTGTCATGTCAAGGACGGATTCTTTCATGTGTAACTTAGATCCTTTGCAATATCTTGGAATGTATAATGAATCTGCAATTAAAAGCCATGATTATTTGAAGCATTTTCAGTCTCCTCCATTCTACTCCTCCATAAAGTGCGACGATAGTCCCAAACATGAACCTTTTACCTTTCAGGCAATATAAAAATGCTTTGGCATGGAAGTCTAACGCGGAGTTGATATTCCCAGAACTTGCACCCAGTTGTAATATCTTAAATTTCTGATTGTTGTACCTTGTGATGTCTATAGCACGGAAGGAAAATTCATAAAAGTATAGCCATTGTAAAACTTCGAAATTTAACATCATCAGAAAATCTCATCTTTTGCAATCTTTAGAGAAAGATGCTACAAGTTTTCAAGTAAATTAAGACGCGTCCTTTTTACTCTTCTTCTTCTTCCTAGAGGCAAAACTGTTCTGTCCAACTTCAATAGACACCCGCTTTGTCCAACTAAGATAGTAAAATAGTAAAGCAAACAGTCAAATAAACAGATTACGAATGATTACATACAAAAAGCAACTTAAAAGGTATAAAAAAATTTTAAAATATTTTTTGTTTTCTTCTATTAAAAATTTTGTTGTCTATAAAATCTAAATTTCACGTACACCAATCTCCTACTAAATTTTTTTTTGTTTATTTTTTCTATCGATTATTTTATCTAATGATGAACTCACTTTATGCGGAATTGAATACCATGTATGGTTATCTCTCCGTCTTTCCTCATTTGATCCACCTTCAACACTTTAGCATCTCCTTTCAAATATGACATATGTAAAGGATGAGCATAACCATGCAATATTTCAAATGGAATACTAATTAATGATAGGTGTTATTGTAACACTATTCAACTAGAGATAGTTGTTTACTTCGTTATAATGGATAGTCACGTCTCAACAGTCCTATTTAAGACTACTGTTTTCTATCTATTTAAGGATGATAAGCATTTGATAAATTCACAAAAAAAAAATCATGAATTCGAAAGAACTCTTTCGAGAACTAACTAGTATGGGATTGCATGATTAGTTGGTATGGAAAGAAAGGAAAGAGTAAGGTACCTCTCAGCCATCATATCATAATCTCTTTCAGAAAAAACTCTCATCCATCCATAGGCTTGTTGACCAGCAGATCTTTCAACTTAAGACCAGTTGGTATGCGAAGAAAGGAAAAGATAAAGAATGAAAAAAAGATGCTTGGTAATATGATATAATTGAATGAACAATATTTTTATATCTCTTTTAGGGCAATACTACATTAGTAATATTGGAAGTCATTTCTTACTATATTTATTATAAATTCTATTATCATTTTTTCAAGCACACCGTAAATATAATTTTTCTGTCACAAATGATAGTCCTAGATATACAATGTAATTTGTACACCTGATCAATGAACACTTTAGTGACCTTTGTCATTATACAGGGATAAGTGAATGGAATGGGATGTGTATACTTACTCAAATGATTTAACACTAACATAATTACAAAATATCTAAATTAGATAATCCTTCCATAAAATCAATGCTCATATTTGCCCATAATTGATCAGATACATACGACGGACGCAATAATCATAGAGGAGCAAGTCTCATTTTATTTCTGGTAAATTTCACAACTTCTGATAAATTCTCTAATATCATTCTACATTTTCCTTTAGAGAACATACATTTGTATTTCTTTTTCAAAAGTTCCTACAAAACTTGAATTTATGTCAGTTGCAATACAATGAAAAAAATGAGATGATTTTAACTCTTAAGTTAGGTTTGATATCCACCATCATTATGCTCTTCCACTGTAATAACCCTATAAACTATGTATACACCTAGTTTGTTATTGAATCTTCTTGTAGGTTTACAATTAGCCTCGCACGCCTTTTTAATCTCTTATAATAATGAAGTTTGAATATTAGAAATGGCCATGTTATATAATTCTAAACTTATTACTGTTGACAAGGCATCATTAAAAAGTTTCTCACTCCTTTCATATATTTTATCTCGAATCAAACCTTAATAATTTTTAAGGCAGGTTTATTGAAAGGGTGTTATGATCTTCTTTTCCATCTCAAACTTTTGTTGTCATTTTGAATAATAAAATACCTCCCAGTTAAACAATAGGAGTACTGGCTGTTGTCGTCACCAGTGCCTAAAATACCTTCTCATAAGTAGACATACGTGAATTACTCCCTCAGTAGCATCAATCTTCTCTACAAATTTCTTAATGAATTTAAGTAACACCAAAACTAGAGCAATCGACAATGCTTCCTTCAAAGTCACAAAAGAACCATCAACCTTTTAGTTCCATATACATTACGAGTTTACTGATCTGACCTTTCTTGTATAGACTGTCTACTGTAACCACATCATCCAAAAAAAAGCCTCTTAAATTGCTTCAATGTCATTAGAATGGGCCACTCCATTATTACTTTAATTTTCCAAGGAACACATAGAAATTTTCACAAATAACTATGCTCTCTTAACACATTCATCACATTTTTTAGATGAATCATATAATGCTCGAATGAATTATTGTATATCATGATATCATCAAACAAAACTAACATAAACTTAAGTATTACTTAAAAATGGAATTAATAAGGCTTTAGAACGTTATTTAAACCTTTGTGAGGCCAAATAGCATTACAAGAAACTTATAGTTGGATTTATGAGTTTTGAATATTTTCTTATACACATCATCTTCTTGCATTCTTGTTTAGTGATTCCTAGCTCTAAGATCAAGTTTTGAAAAATATCATGCTCTATAAAGTTCATTAAATAGCTCCTCAATCAAAGGCATATGACATTTGCCTTTTAAAGGTATGCTTACTACGAGTCCTATAGTCCATACAAAATTTTCAAGACTCATCTTTCTTTTTAACTAAAATGCTAGGAGTTGAAAACGAGCCAACACTCTTTTCGAACCCCAGCATATAGATGTTCCCTTAAGTTAATTGTTTTAATGTCTTCCTTCAAGAATTCTATGATCATGGAATCTAAATGGTGTTAAACCCTTGCATTCTTTAAAAACATTTTCATATTCTTCCTTAGCTCATTTTAATATTGCTAATAAACTACATTCTACTAGGTCCACTTCCAAAGATTGGAATAATAGTGTGGATAATTATTCTATTGCATAAATTGTTCATCTTATAGTAGTAAAAGTTAATAAATTACATAAGTTACTTTAATTATTTTAGACATCTTCCTCTCTTTTGCTACTAACACTCCCTTCTCCTTCCCATTATGCAACTCCATTTCTTTTTTAATTGTATTTAAATATATTGCTTCATTTTTTATAATTGCAAGCAATTTCATTTAAGGAATATAACCATTGTACTTCTAGTACCATAACATTAATTTCTTTTGTTCCTTAGATGGCACATGAGAGGGGATAAATTGTCTGTGTTTATTTTTTGTCCTATTTCTAAACTAATGGATAAATTGCTTGCTCTAATGAATGATTATGGTAACTTTATATAAAATAATAATAAAACAAACATAACAATATCAAAAGATAATAAGAAAAAAGAGAAAGTTGATTTATAGTGATCTGTCTAAATAATCCTTGGCCAATATCTACTATCTAAGCTCGATTTAGGAATTTATTATCTTCTTCCTTCACTGAACAAAGAGTGACCCTTTATACAATATCTTTTTTGTCATAGGTGAAGATTTGTAATCTTCTTGATATGATATGGGTGAAGAATAACATTTTATCAATCTTATTTCAAGTCAAGAGAAACCCTCACAAAA
Source organism: Erythroxylum coriaceum (assembly GCA_026874005.2). Lineage (NCBI taxonomy): Eukaryota > Viridiplantae > Streptophyta > Magnoliopsida > Malpighiales > Erythroxylaceae > Erythroxylum > Erythroxylum coriaceum. Next base: position 320,320 of record JANQAP020000244.1, read on the forward strand.
TGTATGCTAAGAAAATTTTCCAATTTTAACAAGTATATAACTCAAAAATTCCTTTTCTTGTTCACATCGATGAAAAATGGCCTAATATATTTTATGTAGTACAAACATTCATTCTCTAACCTCATAAGGATGTTAGAAACTCTCTAAGATGCCTAACTCATATATGATCTATTTATACTAAAAAATAGCCTAAAATAATTGCTAAAAATAAAAGTTATCCATTATAATGATTAATAGTACTGGTTAACCACATTACCATATTGGTCGACCAAGTTATCCAAAACCTTCAAATTACTTGCCTATATCCTTACATTAGTTGACCAAACTTCTTAAAAGAGGTTTATGAAGCATTTTAAGTTCTTTCAAAGATCAAACAAGCTCTTTTGAAAAAAAAAACTTGATTAAAAACTATTTCAAAAGTTCCCCAAATATATTTTGCAGGAGGATTATCTTTAATATCTTTTCTAAATTTCCTTTTGAATATGACAAAGTACATGCAATGTGCCCTAAATATAAATAATCGTGCAATGATTGAGCTTCTAATTTATTAAAATAATCAAGATAAGATTACAAGAAAGATTGCAATATTTTTCTTAAATCTTGACGTATTTAATTTCTCTTTATTATTAGTTATTCACCTGAATTGCACATATACTCCACTTTGCTTATTTTCTTCATCCTTTGATTGTTAAATTGATTCAATTGACTTCTTTGTTCACTTTACCATTCTATTGAACTTGATATTAATAAAAAATATTAATAGCAATATATTTTGTTATCACTAAAACTATGGATTAGTTTTGTGATTGCTAGGAATGTCATCACTTGTTCTAACAATATCTACCTTTTTATGATAAAATATTTAGTAAAAATATGAAAAATAAATGGTATTAAAAAAGTTTCTCTATACTAAAGTAACATGTAATGTATATTCCCCCTTAAATCATGCATAATGAAATTATTAAATTTAAATATTAGTATTTTCTCCCATTTTTTGTCAATTTAAAAGGGTATATGATATAAATATCTATAAGTATCAAAAGAAAAAAAAATAACTTTCCTCTCTACTTTTTTTAAATAACTCTATCATATGGGTAAAGAATATATACAAAGTGCTTATCAGCAAATAAGCAATTTTGAAGAAAATCGTGTACCAATTTAAAGATTAACAAATCTTTCTCGCTTTAGTGTATGTGATAATGCTTTCTACCCCTAAATATATATGAGAAGTCAATATGCTTAAATCTTATCAATATGAAAGTCAATGTATACCTCCTTTTAATGTACCACCAATGAGCACCTCCTTTTTTTCTTACTTAGTTCAATAATTGGCCTTTTTTATCAACTTCCTTACCTAGTTCAATTGTTAGAGATACTAATATTGTTCCTTATTTGATATCAATAGAGAAGATATCAAATATAAACCTATAAGATAAAGAAATAAAAATTGTAATATACCTTAAGATTATTATAGCATATTTATGATGTATTAAAAAGTGAGCATAACGAATTAAGAGCATCTAAGCATAGTAAGAGACATAATGGTATTTAATGTAAAAAGACATGGGTAAATGGGTAATTTGTTCATTTCGGTAAGGACATACATACTTAGACGTGAAATATGGATGAGAATGAAATTAATTGAAGAGATTATAGGCCAATGTGGGAATTAAAGGAAGAAGAAGGACCATGTGCAATTTTCCTAAAGTCAACACATGGATCAATTGGATTAAAGCATGTTTGATTAATAAGAATAAAGCATATTTGTCCAATAGAAATTAAGCATGTGTGTAGTCTTGAAAGTGCATGAAATGGGCATATGGAGAGGAGAGAGGGATGACATTTTAGGGTTTGAATTCCATATTATTCCTCTCTCATTTTCTCTCCACTTCATCTTCTTTATCCCATCATTTTGCATGTAAGGAATCAAGCTAATCTTAGAAATCCAGGTAAAAGTTAATGATTTTCTCTTCATCTTTATCTTTTCTTGCTTGGCTTATGAAGAATTGGAATTATAAGGTTGAAATTGGGATTGAGGTGTGTGTTTGTGGTATTTCTAGTTGGTGAGTCAAGGAAAATCAAAGAGGAAAGGAAGGAAAAACATTAGAAGAACTACATGGATAAGATTCAAAGGGCTTGACTGCACTCGACTAGGGCGAGTCCAAGGGTTCCCATCATGACACTTCCTTGAAGAAAGTCATACTCCCATTAGCTTTCAAGTAGATAAAGAAGTTCAACCTAGTGACATCAGCTATTGGGGGTGAACCTGCTTAGGCAGCCAGAGAGCTATAATCAGCTACCAAAGGTGCTTTATGAAAGTTGGTTCCCAGCAGTGAAAGTACGATTGATTTCGTTGATCGTTATTTCTTGCCACCATTATAGAACGAAAAGGACTAATTGGAAATTAGCTCAATTTGTTCAGCTCCAAAACAGCTCCAATGACCCCTAAAAATAAGGTCTACCTGAACGACGATCATATGCTAATGTTGTAGATATTAGTCGGAGACCTCCTAAAGGTAGCAAAGATAAATGGAAGAAAGAAGGTCATTAAAAGGATTTGCATTTTGACATCAAAAAGAGCTTAAAGTTTTTTTTGTCCATTTAAACTGGAATATGGGGTTAAGGTCACGAAGAGTATAAAAATCAGTAAAGAAATGGAGCATATCAATTAATAATGATCGAGATTTAATGGGAACTGTTGAGATTGAGTCCACCTCTGATCTGTGGTAGTTTAAAACTAGAATTGGCACAATATCGCGAAGTGGCTACCCTTGCTCAATTTGGCTCCAACCTTGTCACTAAGCTCCGTCCTCCCACTCTCCTTTCCCTTTTGGATTATCATATTTAGGACTATCCTACTCTTCGGTCTGTCCTATTTTGTTGGGGGAGGATGCCCCTAGGTCTTCTCAAATAGTTTCTCCCTCCGTTTGTAAACACAGATTGATCCGCCGAAAGATCTGTTGCCAATTCCAACTTGCTCTGCACAGGCTACATCTCAACCTTTCGTTGATATGATTTTCAATTCATTTTGGAATAAAAACCTTCGATCTGGTGATAATATGAAATCCGGTTCAAAATCAGTAATTTAGTTACAGCTATTCCTTTTTAAGGAGCTCAGTTCCTTTTTCATTGAATAGAATCCGACGGGTTATTATGAGTCTTGTAGCTTTATTAGTGGGGAAGACAACACCAATCAGAAGAGAAGCAGAGGTAGCACTTGCAGCTTTGAAAGATTCCAGATGGAAGGAAGTAATGAATGATAAAGGTACCAAACCTTAGGTAGCTGCTATCTATCGAATCTTTTCTAGGAAGCTGGTTGAGTCGAGTATCTGTAATAGTGCAAAAATTAAGCTCGACTCTAAGTTGTTCAAGAATAGTGGTGTTGAGTTTCTCAATCCCCCTCCCAAGAGGTCTAAGCATGAAGATGAGGTAAGGAGAGACTTATACCTCCCGCTTACCAAAAAGCTATAGTCAACTAAACTTTCAACCGCAATTGAAGTTCGTACTTGACTTTATTTAGGATGAAGAAGGCATATTTGTAACTAGCTTTTGACCCTTGAGGCAAGAATGGCAGGGGAGAGTTAGAGAGGCAGATCCAGGTAATAAAGAACAGAAGACTCAGTAGACTTATTTCATTTCGAATTTGTTTGTGACAAAAGTTAAAGTACCTTCAGTACAAAAATCAAAGGGCATAACTAGGTAGGTAGGTTTGATGCTAGCTTTGTTGCTTTGGCATTGGCTAATGAAAGATATCCTCAGAAAGGCTCCATCTTTCTTCTTAAGTAAAACGTGACTTTTATAGACCTCTAGGTCTTTTACGAGGCAAAAGCTGGCAGTGGAAGGAGGAGGATACTAAACAGGAAAAAAATGTGAATGAAAGATCCTATCGAATTGAATTGGGTCTGACTTGACGAATGAGACAATCTTCCCCACTGCACCCTTTATTCGAGGTCCCTAACCAGAGGGGTAACCCTTTGTTTGGACAAGGGGGTAGGGTGTTTGAAGGGAATGAAAGACGCAACTACAGGGAGAATCCTTAGCTTTCAATGGATGTCAAATTGAGTCTTATTGCCAAACCTTTCCAAAATGGCGAAGTCCAATAAGGGCACTCAATGAGTTCAACTCTTGCATATTGACACTTTCCCTTTTCTATGATTCGATGCCTATTTTTACATGAGCTTGGCACTTATTCCTTCCCTGTTGATAGTGAGTGAAAAAGAGGAATATGAAAATAGAAGAAGCATTCTGGAGCCTGTACTTTGTTACAAAATGACTTACTGTGACCTTTTTGTGAGTACTTTAAACCATTTTGGATTTTGAAATCAATAGCCTTTGGTTTGACTTCATTCATTTTTTTCTCTGTGCGCCCTGCAACTTTATTATACAATATTTGGTTCGTTAGGTGGAAGGTAGGCTAAAACTATGCCCCAACTAAGTGAAACTAAGGCCATTTCAATTAGAATTTGGTTATTCACCATGTACGATGATTGCCACTCGCAAGGAAAAGGCAGGAGGTAATTGGAACCCATAAGAGGAAGAGATCGGGCTCGGACATTGAATCCAGAGCTTAGGAACTGGCAATCAGTCGTTAGAGATTGGTTGTTGGAGGCATTTCATTTTCATAGCTCACGATTCCACTTTGGTTAGCAGAAAGACAGACCGTATGTCTTGTACTTAGCTTTGAGCTCTTTTAGCAAATCATGATGTGCAGTTCGTTCCTCTCCTCTTGGTTGAGTGTCTGTAAACCTTCGCTTCTGACCTTTGTTTTGTTTGGGTGAAAATTTTGGAATTAGGTTTCCTCAACCCCACAAGCATTTGCCGCTAAGGTCGGACTATTCCATAAGACCTTGAGTAAATACCTGGTCTTTGTCCCTAGCTTTCAACTAAGTGCAGTTTCCCCAAAAGTGGGAAATTACTAGCAGACTATCCTTCACCCATGATTTGAACATTTTCCCAGCCTTCTCAAAGGAAGACTGAAAGTGCCATCAAATGTTTTTCAGGAGCCTTTTTTCAGGAATTTGGTAAAAGAATTGCGTTCGTCAGCTCTTTATCCTTTTCAATCTTGCTGTCGAAAATCAAAAGTTTCTGACGCTTCTTTAAGCCCGTTTATTTTATATCCAATTAAAAGAGCTCGCAGCTCTCTCTGTCCAACTCCTTACGCACGCTATTCATTGAGCAAGGAGGGCCATGACTTCTCGATATTCACCACTGGTAGAGAAAATTCTTTTCTATTTTTATAGAGCACACAACAAACAATAGAATAATGAAGAACTGAAAACGATACAACTTTATTAAATGAATTGACTTCGTGATCTTGTTGAAAGAATTGACTATTCTATTTCGAAAGCTAGAAAGAGCGTAAATAGTCTAGATGGGCGGTGAAGGAACGAAGTAGCTTTACCTTCTTTCCTTTTTTTTCTTTCGTAAGATTGGGAAGTTCGCACTCAAGGACTCAGCTCTTCTCTTGTCACGAATCCTGACTAGGAAAGATGGTTTGAAGAATCTCAATAGTAGTTCCATAAACAATCCTTTGCAGTATTAGATTCTTTTGGATTTCGTCTCTCTCCTCCCTCAACTATGGCATTCGATGCCTATATGATCACTTGCCTAGTTTGCTACCGAACCCCCACCAATAACTAAGATTGCTCGAAGTAATGGCAAGGAAATTAGTAGAATTTAAAGAAGGTCGTGGAAGGCTTTGATCTTATCTTCGGACGTAGTAATGCCAGTCTCCGCTTTCTATCCTAAGAAAATGGCTCTAAGATGTGATTCTCTCCCTCACAGCTCACCCATCGAGTCGAGTAGCCTTGAATAGTTGTCTTCTCCCTCTTTCCTTTTGCATACTCCTCTGTCTCTTCCCTATCTTCTCGGGTTACTCCAATTACAATTGGAAGGCTTCTCTATCGATTACAAGTACTAGCATATGCAGTAGTTTGGTAGCTCGCAAAGCTTATAACCTTGAGGTCACCCCCTTGAGTAAACGCTTCCATAGCCAATTGACCAAGATCCCAAATTACATAAACAATAGGTCTCCACACAGAGAGGAGTCCCAAGATCAGGCTAGTATGATAGAACCTAGAAATCTCCTTATTAACGGTCTTCCATTAGACCCAGCTAAAGTTTGAAAAAAAAAACAAGTCAAAGACGAAATCAGGGAATGAAAGCTTCCTCTTTATGTTCAAAAAAACAATTTTCTGTTATATAGAAATAGCTCTGTGCCTTGAATCCTGACTAGGAAACATGGTTTGAAGAATCTCAATAGTAGTTCCATAAACAATCCTTTGCAGGATTAGATTCTTTTGGATTTCGTCTCTCTCCTCCCTCAACTATGGCATTCGATGCTTATATGATCACCTGCCTAGTTTGCTACCGAACCCTCACCAATAACTAAGATTGCTCGAAGTAATGGCAGGGGAATTAGTAGAATTTGAAGAAGGTCGTGGAAGGCTTTGATCTTATCTTCGGACGTAGTAATGCCAGTCTCCTCTTTCTATCCTAAGAACATGGCTCTAAGATGTGATTCTCTCCCTCACAGCTCACCCATCGAGTCGAGTAGCCTTGAATAGTTGTCTTCTCCCTC
>JANQAP020000244.1:359511-381244 GCA_026874005.2 Erythroxylum coriaceum
CCTTCAATTTAAAAAAATTCTACACCCCAAAACATTAAAATTAAAGCCTAATCACAACAAAATAATAAAATTAATCCTCAAACAAATCGGGGTCTAACACATATTATGGAACAATTAGAGGTGTGAATGGAGAGTGTCTATCACAATCATGACAGGAGTGTCACGACATGGGTATCATGATCATGACCCAGTAGAGAACCCTTTTGTCAAGACTGTGACACTCCAAACACGATCGTGACCCTAGAGAAGGTCGTATGTCATGACTGTGACTTTTTTCTGATTTTTAACATATCTTATTCGAACATTTTTTAATGTGTATAAAACTTTTCAAAGAAGTAGAAATAAATGAAATAGGATTTACCACATGTGAATTGGGTAATTAAACATTGGAATTTAAAAGTGAGCATAATGCATGCTAAAGACAATTTATATGTACATAGATGATTTGTATACATATTTGTTGCTCATGTATGTGTAGTATGCACTTCAATACAGATTTTATAACTTCATGTGAATATCATATGATAAATTATGAAATGGGCAAATAGTTAAAGGAAATGTTACAGTGCCTACTTTATTGTCTTGGTGGTGGATAGATAGGCATACCTATAGAGTTACAATGTAGTTGTTACAATTTGACACCAAGGGTGTCTTCATTTCGAGACTATTGTGTCTCCACAGTTCGATGCCTTCGGGTATCTACAGTTTGATACTTTCAGTTATCCATAGTTTTGATATCTTCAGATATCCACAACTCTCGTTATCCACACCCATAGGAATGTGCAGGCCTAACAAAGAAAGTAAAGCAAATGGCTATAAATAAGATATCCAACATGACAACATAAATAATTGGTATCGATGAGTATTTTCATTTGTATTAATAATTTGTATCAATGAGCATTGAATATCAATGTTCAGCTTATGAATGTGAATTTACGGTATATAAATAACATATTGAAGCATGCTTGCATTATGTACCTTGATTAAGTGTGCCATTACTATTTATATGAGTTGTGATGTTTATGAAAGTATGTGTTTTGTGGATGACTGCTGTGAGTAATTATCCAAACTAAGTATTTCCCCACTAAGATTTTAAGTTTAGCACGAGTGTTAATTCGTGTAGGTCTAAGTATTAGAGTGAGGTATAGGAGACATCCATAAGGACCAAGGCCAAACGTTAGGAGTAACAATATCTTTGGAATGTGTCTTTTTTTTTTGTTAAAGATGATTATACATGTAATAAAGGACATTATAATGTTTTCTTTTGGATTATCTTGTAAATGTAAAGTGTAATACTACTTTTCAATGATAATGTTAAGTGATATGAAACTTTGTAATATGTCTATGTATAGCATTGAATAGAAAAATGTGTGATGACAATCCCTAGGAATGAATAGAAATGTATACCATGACTGTTTGTACAAGAATTTGGTTGTCATGTATATGGTGGTTGTAGGTTCCGTATAGGGGGTGTCACAAAAATATTCTAAGTACCATACAAACTTGGGTCATTAGAGATTAGTACTTAAACCTTTTTTAACCTATATCTTTTTGGATTTACTTAATAACCATTGTTTCAAAAATTAATTATTATATTTATTTTCATAATCACTACAAAAATAGCATACCATATAATAGTAATTGAAAATGCTAATGTCATATGTGAAAGACGTAAAAATGGCATATATTATGTTATAAAGAGGCTTAATAAATGATTTAGCTTATGACATGCTCTTTTCTTTGAAAAAATGACCTATGATAATTTTAAGTAAATATCATGCTTCTTTGTTTCTCATAATTCCTAGGATGATAATAAACTTTTCTATGCCATTTTGATGATAAAGGGACTTAATATAAATGAGAAGGATGTTGCATGTTCTTTTGGAATTACCTTGCATAAAAATTATGCCTATTTTTGCATTATGCTCCCAAAGTGTAGAATATGACATATATATGAATGCAAAGAAATTTTCTTTTGTTTAGGAGCTAGAGGATGATGGATGAGTATATGATCTTTATATTTTAGAAGATGCAACATTCTTATGTGATGAATTATGCATATGCTCATCATGTAAATGTTTGACTCTTACAAAAATAGTCTTAGCATTTAACAGTGTACATCTACAAGTGAAAGCAACTCTAAGCCTATCATTAGAACTCTTTTAAGCTTCAAGTATGCTATTCATTTTTCACCTTTTAGAGTGAAATTAGACAATAATTCTTTTGGAGATATTAATCTCCTACTTCAATTCCTCATTATAATTCAATAAATCATCTACTTTATCATTGGCAACAATCCTACTATTAAATTCTATGATATCATGCATATCACATTTGAATTTCTCATTCTTAATCATGTATGTATCTAAGAGTTTTTAAGCCTCTTTATACTTGGAAGTTACTTTCTTCACTTTCATGCTTATAGACTCTAAACATTCAACTAACTCATCATATGAAAGATCAACATCATTATCACCACAAGAATGTGAGAAAGAGGGTACCTTATCATTATTGTCCATAAAACATAAACTTGCCACCATATTTATGAATTTTTTACTCTCCAGACTAGTAGTGTCTATCTATGTAACCTTAACTCCTTTCTTACTCTTTAATTATTTATCCCTCTTCTTCTTTAAGACCTTAAATTTTTTGGTGAAGAGTTTTATATTTTCCTTATAACTCTGACTTATGGAGGTCTCCTCATCATCAACTTCCTCATCTTTGTATATTTCAAATAGATCTCTTCATGTTAGATTCGCTTCCTTTTCATACAATTAATTCATTTACTCATAAATGTTGACTGATTTAACTAGCTAATCTAATGGCAAGGTGCTTAAATCTTTGTCTTCTTATATAGTCATTAGTTCAGCCTCCCAAAATTTTGGTAAAGAATAAGCAATTTTCTTACCAATTCAACATTAATGCAAGTCTTAACAAGTCTTTTAGCTGAAGGAGTTGATTTTTAGGAATGCTATAGATAATGGACCTTAAGTCTTAATGAAAATTTGAGAAAAGATAACTATAAAGCAATTTGATACGCCTTTTTATAGAAATATATATGCAATGAATAAGATAAGCTATACTGCCAATTACCGTTCCTTAGATGGCATATAAAAGAAGGTGATTTATGTGTGTTTACTTTTTATCCTATCTCTAAATTAAAGAATAAATTTTGTACTCTAATGAATGATTATGACAACTTTATATAAAACAAATACAATAATAATAAAAGAGAGCATGGAAAGAGAAATAAAAACTAATTGTTAGTGGTTTAACAAAATAATTTTTAGCCTACTTTCACTCCCTAAGCTCCACTTAAAAATTTATTATCTTTTTCCTTGAATGAGTGAGTAATAACTTTTTATATAATATTTTCTTTGTCACAAGTGAATAGAAATTCTTACAACGATCTTGCTTTTCTATAAGTGAAGGATAAACCTTTTAAAAAATTTTCAAGGCCATGAGGAATTTTCACAAAGTGTATACCAAGTAATTTTCTCAATTACAAAAGTATACAACTCAAAAACTCATCCTTTGGCACACCTAAATGAAGAAAGACTTAATATGTATTATTTAATGTAAACATGAGATAATGTTAACTAGTACAAGTCACGTTTATGATCAGTCTCTCTATATGAGAGTTTTCTCTCGTCTCTGAGAGTGGTCTAGAGTTTTTTGTGTTGTCTATGAGCAAGTTTTTCTCTTCATCATTTTCTCACTATTTCATTGCTCCTTAATACTGTGTTTATAAAGGATGATAGGATATCTGAGGACTTGTCTCGACTATCGGTTGAGGGGGAGGCTTTTAACGAGATTGTCTTCGGCAAGGATGAAGTTTTGGGGGAGGAACAATCCTATGATCTTTGCCTTGTTGGTTGATTTATTACTGAAAGGACCATCAACTTTAATGCGTTGAAGCAGACTCCAGCTTCTCTCTGGCGTCCTACACTTGGTATGACAGTTAGACAGTTTAAGGATGATAATCTGTATGTTTTTCAATTCTTCCATATAGTTGATTTGCACAGGGTATTGGAGATGAGCCCTTGGACGTTTAATGGGCAGATTTTGCCGCTTGGAAAGATTGATGGTTTTGGCCATCCTTCTTTAGTTCCTCTTTTTCATTTGCATATGTGGCTGCAAATCCATAATCTACGGGATGGCTTTTGGTCAGAAAGGGTGGCGGAACGAATGGGAAATGAAGTTGGTGAATACTTATTTGTGGATCCTGCTAGCTTCAAGAATCAAGAGAAGTCTTTCATGAGGGTTAGTGTCAAATTTGATATCACGCGTCCTATTTGTTAAGGGTTGTTTCTTCGTCGTGAAGGTGAGGAGGGGTTTTTGCCAATTTTAAATATGAAAGATTACCAAATTTCTATTTTATTTGTGGCATGTCGGGACGTGGAGAGAGGTTTTGTCCTACTCTCATAAAGAGTAATGGCCAGCCACTGGAGAGGAAGTATGGACCGGAGCTAAGAGCTAATCCTCTTCAAAAATTGAAGACAGTCGGTGCAAGGTGGTTGCGGGAGGCTCCACAGTCGGCTGAGGAAATTGCAGCGGTAGTTAGTGGTAGTTACGGATTTGGTAAGAAGGATTTTGTTCCTAGGAATAAGGAGAACATTGTGCAATCTAATTTGAATTCAAATAGCAGAGGTGGTGGGTCAATGTCAAAAGATAAGGAAATTCAAGATTTTGCTTTAATAGCTACTAATCAAGATATTGGGCCAGGTCAGGGTAAGGCCAAAGCTGTTATTATTTCTGACCAAAAGAGAAGACGGGTGGGCCAGAATGTTGAAGATGTTCAAGATATGGAGCATGATCAGCCTATTAAAGTTTTGCAGTCTTCAAAAAACGAAGAAACGACTGGTTCTACTATTCAGGCCCGCCGAAGGAAATGAGTTGCCTTAATTAGAACTACCGTGGAATCGATAATCCACGAGCAGTACAAGTGCTTCAAGAAATAGTTAGGAAAAAACGCCCTTGTTTAATTTTTCTTATTGAAACTCGTTGTTCCTTTTCTCGTATTGTTGAACTAAAAGATCTTTTGGGTTATGATGATTGTGTTAGTGTTGACTCTTTGGGCATTAGTGGGGGCCTTGCTATGATCTGGAAAGATTTAATTTTTGTTAACCTCCTTTCTTCTTCTCCCTCTCATATTGATCTGACTGTTGATATATCCGACCTTGGACCGTGGAGATTAACGGGTTTTTATGGGAATCCAAACAGAAGTAATAGATATAAGTCTTGGCAACTCTTAAGAAGACTTTCTTTGGATAGTGATTTGCATTGGGCCTGTTTGGGTGATTTTAATCATTTGCTAGCCCTATGTGAAAAAAGAGGAGATAGAGTTCAACCTCCCTCGTTGGTTAATGGGTTTCGTTCGGCTGTATTGGATGCAGGTTTAATTGAATTTCAGATGGCGGGATATCAGTTTAAATGGGATAATGGGCGAACCGGATCTGATTAGGTTGAAGCTAAATTGGATCAGGTTTTGGTTTCTAATACTTGGAGAAATTGATTTAGTTTTTCAACAGCTTCCACGCTCGAGTTCTCTTCTTCAGATCACCTGCCACTTTTTCTGGAGGTAAAGATTTTTGTCCCTCGGCACCAAATCCACCTGTTTCGATTTGAGACTCTTAGGCGAAGGAGCCTGATTGCCGAAGAATGGTGGAAGATAGCTGGGTAAACGTTAATCGTGAGAATATTCTGGATAAGCTGCATCAGTGTAGTGTGCTTCTTGATGTTTGAGGGCAAGATCATAGGAAGGTGTTTAGAGAAGAAATCGATCAATGTAAGCAGGAGATCAAGTCCTTAAAAGGTAAAAGAGATGCTAGCAGTAGATCAAGGGCGTTAGAAGCTAATGCTCGTCTTTTTGAATTGTTGGATCAAAAAGAAAGATTTTGGAAATAAAGGGCAAAGGTCTTTTGGCTTCAGGAAGGAGACCGCAACACTCACTATTTCCATTCAGTGGCCTCTTCCCGTCAGCGAAAGAACAAGATTGATGCTCTTAAAGATGATGATGGTAATTGGAAAGATTGGAACTCAGGTTTGTCTGATTTAATCTCTTCCTATTTTACAAATTTATTCAATTCTACTGCTTCGGATTCTAGGAGCTTTGTGGATTGTATTCCTGCTTTGATTTCGAGTGAAGATAATAATTTTCTTCTTGATGCCTATACTATTGATGATGTTTGTAGTGCTGTGTTCAGTATGAAGTCAGACAAATCCCCTAGCTTAGATGGTTTTAACCTGGGTTTTTACCAAGAATTTTGGGGTTTAGTAGGCTCTACTGTGTCTGATTTCTATATCTCTAATTTGGCTGCTGGATTTTTTCTATCATGTCTGAATGAGACAGCTATAGTCCTCATTCCTAAGAAAGCGTCTCCCACTAAGATGACTGAGCTTAGACCTATTGCCTTATGTAAGGTTCTCTATAAGATTATGTCCAAAATGATTGCTAATAGACTTAAGTCTCTATTGTCGAAGTTGATATCTGTTAATCAAAGTGCATTTGTTTCTGGGCGTCATATTCAAGATAACAGTATTATGGCTTTTGAGATTATGCATTACTTTAGTGGGAAGAAGAGGGGGAAGCTTGGTCATACAGCTTTAAAGATCGATATTAGTAAAGCCTATGATAGGCTTGAGTGGTCTTATTTATGGAATGTGCTTTTGAAACTAGGATTTGCAGCCTCTTGGGTGGACTTAGTATTGTTTTGTGTTTCTTCTGTATCTTATACTATGTTAACTCAAGGCAATTGCATAGGGCCAATTCTCCCTGGACGTGGTTTGAGATAAGGCGACCCTTTATCGCCTTATTCATCTTGTGCACTGAAGGAATTTCTAGGATGATCTCTGCAGAAGCTTCAGCAGGGAGAATTCATGGTTGTAAGGTGGTCCCGACGGCTCCCCCTATTTCACACCTGTTTTTTGCCGATGATAGCATTTTTTTCTTTAACGCAAAGGTAGAGGAAGCTATTATACTGAAGACTATTCTTCATAGATTTGTGGAAGTATCAGGCCAAATTATTAACTTCTCCAAGTCCCTTATCTGCTTTAGTGCAAATACTTCTTCCACGGTTAAACAAGCAATTTGCTCCATTTTTCAGGTCGAAGAGCAACCTGATTTGGGACATTATCTTGGTTTACCAACTGTTGTTGGTAGAAACAAGAAACAGGTGCTGCAGTTTGTCAAGGATAAGCTCTGGTTGAGATTAAATTTATGGAACAAGAGGCTTCTGACACGTGTTGGCCGTGAAGTTTTACTGAAAACAGTTCTCCAAGCTTTGCCTAACTTTGTGATGAGTATGTTCTTGTTACCCAAGACTTTTTGTGAAGAATTTCAACAAGTTATGACTCGATTTTGGTGGGGTAAGGGCAAAAATCATCAACGTGGGCTGCATTGGATTTCTTGGGATCGTTTAGCATTACCAAGAAAATTTGGGGGTCTCTCTTTTAAAAAGATATATCAGTTTAACCTTGCAATGGTTGGAAAGATTGTGGCGGATTTTATCTAATCCTAATTCTTTATTAGCAAGGTTTATGAAAGCCTGCTATTTCCCAACTATGGAGTTTCTTCATGCTCAGCCGGGTAATAATCCTATTTTCGTTTGGCGCTGTATTCTGGCAACTATCCCACTTTTGAATTCAGGAACTTATTGGCGAATTGGGTCTGGTAATAACATTTCCATATGGTTGGACACTTGGCTTCCTGCTTTGGAGAATTCCAGGCCTACATCAGTCTTTGAAGCTAGGAACAGATACTTTATGGTCTCTAACTTGATTCAGGATCGAACCTGGAATGTTCCTCTCATCGCCAGAGTTTTTAATGATGTTGACACTAGAGCTATTCTTTCTATTCCACTTGCATCGGCGGAAGGACATGATGTTCTTTGTTGGAAGTATGAGCGCAAAGGGAATTATTCTATTAAAAGAGCTTATAAATCTCTCACTTGGCAGCAGCAAACACCTCATAATCAGGCTCATTCACACTGTTGGAATAGGCTATGGAAGTGTAAGGTTCCTCCTTTTCTTTTGAACTTTTTATGGCGTGCTGGATTGAGTATTTTATTAACTAGGGAGCGTCTTGTTTCAAGACATGTCCCAATTGTGGATGTTTGCCCAATGTGTCAAAGAGGGTCTGAATCTATTTTGCATATCTTGATTCAATGCCCTTTTGCTAAGGAAGTTTGGAATGCTAGCCCTTTGGGTTGGTTTAATCCTTTGGCTACTACTTTTCTGGATTGGTTATCTTCCTTTACATCTTTGTTTAATGCTTTGGATTTGGCCTTGGGTTTCTTTATCTACTGGAGTATTTGGCATAGTCGTAATCAAAGGTTATGGAACCAAAAATTTATTTCTCCTTCATGAAGCTTTGGTAAAGCAGTTCGGGACTTTGAAGAATGGAGATCGATTTTATCTAAGCTTAGACCTCGTTTGGCTGGTAGTACAAGTACAGCAGTAGCTACGGAATGGTCCCTATCGCCTGAAGGCTGGTTGAAAGTTAATGTTGATACAGCAACATCTCTTCCTGATAATAAATTCGATATTGGTATGGTTGTAAGAAGAGCTGATGGGTCTTTTGTTGCAGCTAGAAACTTGGTTATGGATGGCTTTTTGAATGCTAGGGAGGCTGAAATGATTAGGGTTAGAGAGCGTTGAGTTGGATTTTGGCACATGCATGGACTTCCGTTATTGTTGAAACGGATTCGCAGGAGGTAGCAAATTCAATTAATGGTCCTGCTCTAGATGATAATTCTAGTTTTGGTCTTTTGTCTGCTGATTGTAAATCTCTTATAATAGAGATATTTAATGTTGTGGTTTGTTTTGTTGGTCGATCTGCGAATGAGATTGCGCATAAGTTAGCTTACACAACTCGTTCACTTTTGGATTGTGGGGAATGGTTTGGTTCTCCCCCTTTGTTTTTGTTGAACTATTTCAATTCTGATTAATAAAGAGATCAACAGTTTATTCAAAAAAAAATGTAAACATGTTTCTTTAGCCTCCCATCACTTTTAGAATAACTCTCTAATATGCTTAATGACCATCTCACAACTCATACAAGATCTATTTAGTCAAAATAATAAAAAATAGTTGTTATAAACAAAAACCAACCATTACAATGGCTAGTAATAATAACATTAATTGATTATTCTAGTATATTAATTGACCAATATATATGTTCACAAGTTCCAGGTGTATATTCTCAAAAGATAATGTTTGATCATATTCATATTGATTAACCAGGATATCCAAAACTCTAATATTGGTCATTCAAATTCTTATATTAATCAACCCAACTTCTTAAAGTAAGTTAAAAATCCATACCCTTAATCCTTCACTATTGAAAATTTAAAACTCTATTTTTATTAAATGTTGTTGTTATATTATAATGGCTACTATATGGTACATCATAAAGTTCATATTATGATAAACCCTTATATTTGCTTTCTCCATCTTCTTGATTCATATACATAATTTGTTCTATCACTTCAATTCTTAGATACCTCTTTCATCTATGAGTTCTAACTCTGTTTTCCCTCAGTCATTGCAAGTCTCTTCTGGTCGTGACTCAGCCCACTAAACGAAGAAAATTATATGTTCCAATACCAAGTGTTGATTTCTGAGTTAATCTAATTGTAATTAAAACTAGAAAATTAGGGAGAAATCTTAAAAAGAATGTAACTAAAAAGAGAGAATCAAAGTTTCCCGTTTGTTAAAATTCTTAAAAATTAGTTACATTCATTGTAGAAATTAACTACACTAGTCGTTAGCTTACGACCAATGAAAATAGTATAAATTTTTGTCTCCTCCTACTCCTCTATTAACTAATTTAAAATCACCCGCCACTTGTAATGTTGAAACGACATCACTCTCCTTTGTGATGTACTTGTATCCCATGTATCTGTTTCTGACTTGACTATCGCCGTTACAAAGATTTTAAGGATTGTCTAATTACTTTGATTGAATTATCTATTAAAATGACATTCAATTGGAAGTCAATCATCACAAATTTCATATTCAATTGCGTAACCTTTTCTCACCAAATATTTAACCTTTGTGCATGAATAATTATTAAATTAAACTCAATTATATTATCATCATTTTAATTAGTAATTTAAATA
Organism: Erythroxylum coriaceum; assembly: GCA_026874005.2. Lineage (NCBI taxonomy): Eukaryota > Viridiplantae > Streptophyta > Magnoliopsida > Malpighiales > Erythroxylaceae > Erythroxylum > Erythroxylum coriaceum. Next base: position 369,633 of record JANQAP020000244.1, read on the forward strand.
ATATTAATATATGTTATGTAGAAATTAATTTAAATAATATGATTCATGATAACGTCAGAGCCACTTTGATCTTGGCTTGAGCGGTACTTTATAGGGCTATCTTCTTATTAAATTAAGCATGTAATTAGTAAATTAGTGAATAATTGAGAAAGTGTCCGTAAATGAGTCACAACTCACAAGTCGACTATGTTAACATTAATTACTTGTATTTCTTTAAAAAAAACATATTTACTTGTATTATCACCGTTGATACATCAATTCGATATTCCAACTAGATATTCCAACTAGATTTTTACACGTATATCAAAAGGTCCATTTCCTTTGTATCACTATCCAATCACCTAAACTCGAATAGCTATCGGCCAACCAACGTCCCCACTTGTCTAATCTCTATCGACATTTGACCATCCTCCACCGCTGATCTCCCATCGACTGTACTTCGTACTACATCGCCACCGCCACCGCCACCGCCACCGCCAACAGAACCACCGTTTGCGCCACCGTCAGAGAATTGGGTTCCTCTACAGACAGGGCAAGTTACGTGCTGCTTTAGCCACGTGTCTATACAGTCGGAGTGGAAGATGTGCTCACAGGATGGTATCATTTTAACACTTTCTTTCTCTTCAAACTCACCGAGGCAAATTGCGCACTCCATTTGGTACTTGACTTCCACGTGGTGGTAGGAGTACACTGGCAACGACTTCACGATTTCTGGGTCTAAACCTTTGCGGGGGGAGGTAGTTGGCCGGTGATGGCGCTGAGAAGAAAGCTGGTCTGTTTGTTCATCAGTGGTGAAAGTGCGAATGTAAATAGATAAGAAGCCGACGATGGAAAGAGCTGTCAAGAGGACAAAGACAGTGAAGGCCATGGATGAGTCAAAAGGCATCGAGTTTGAGTACTGACTATATTGTTGTTGTTGTTGTTGTTCTGGAGGCAGCGATGGTGGTGGCTGTAAAGTAGTATTGTAAAGTTGTTGGTGTAGAGATGACGAATTGGTAGTGGCGGTGGAATAGTTTCCTGAGGTAGTAGGACTGATACTTTGAAAAGGGGCATCATCGGGGATAAGTAAAATTTTACGGCTGTAGGGCTTCATGAACAAAACAACTAATCAAGAATGTAAGAAACGTTTGAGAAGAGACGGTAACAGTTGGCACTTCTCCGACATTAACACACGCAGAAGAGATAACGAGAGGGAATAAAATTATAGAGATTTGAGGTAGTCCTAAAGTCATAATGTCCATATAGACTCTACATACTTGAGGTAGCCGACTGTGATGACAGCGATTGCTGAGGTTGAGCGAGATAGGTGGGAACAAGATAGGGGCAAGGTAAGACTATAGTAATACTACTACTTGTCTTTTACTGTTAACCAGCCCGTGTAAGGTATTAAATATCACCGCTTGAGCCTTAACGCATACGTGACGGGGTAAACCCGTTGATTATTACTGTGGGAATACCGTCGTATCGCACTCAACCAGGCTTGCTGATGGGGACAAAAGCGAATGAACGTGGAGAGTGGAGACAAAGTTGGATGCAAGTAAGCCGAGAGAACACAGCCTTGGATAAGGATAAGGCCCTTTTCAAGTTGTTTCGTCTCAGAATATTGGTGCATTATCTTTGCATCTTCTTGTGCCTTGTGGAGGCGTCCCAAGACTTGAGAGACATCACTACCGATCTTAGTTCAACGTTATAGAACGGACAAATATTAATCTAAAATCATGCCCATCAATTAAGCCATTGTAAGGAAAAGGAAATTTTGGCATAATTTTCCATACGTTATTAAAAACGGATCTGATATTTTTTGTCGGCTAGTTGAGATTTTTCGTTTCTGGGGGGTACTATCTCATAAATGTTGCAACGAATCCGAGACTGCGAGAACCTAACAGCGCCCCAAGTTTTGACCTTGTAGTAGCTCTACGTCTACTTTACCATCCATCTATTATTTGTAAAGGAAATTGCTATTTGAAGATCGTATCAGAATTGCAATTGGTTCCCACAAATTAAATAAACATCGGAAAAAGCTGGTAAATATACTCGAAAAGTTTCATGAAAAAGACGAATAAGCTTTCATCGATCTGTAACTTTGCGTGATTACAGTACCTAAGACTGCCCACGACCACGAGGGGTTCTTATTTTGAACCATTTTTTAGTTTTAAATTTTGCTCAAATTAATTAAATATTTGAAACGAATAAGTTATTTTTGAACATGAATTTGAATTGAATTTCAGTCTGGACCAAATGCCACCTCTACACAAGAACTTGCGTAATTCCACTATGTGGTTCAACCGTAGTGAGTGCATTTGTCATGTACGTTATGCTAGAAGGTCTACAAATTCCTTGGTTCTCTTGGTTTGGAAATATTGACGATCTATGGATTTCAATATTTGATATACGATTCTTCAGGCACATTTTCTTATTTATATGTTCGACTTAGCAATTATTACTTGCATACAGTGATAAACATTTTGTAATCTTTAATTGTAAACAGCTACAAAAATACTTCACGAGAAAATCTTACAACTCTCATTTTCGCGATATTAATACACTAATTAAAAGTCTCCTCTTTCAAATATTCTTCCTATACAATTCTTACATTCGTTAGTGACAAAAAATTCTACGACAACATTCATCGCATTCTGTTTATTTTACCCCATTGGCTATTAACTTAACTGTGCCTTTCTGCTCCTATCTTTAGTTTCTTTTTGTGAGATTATGCACCGGTCAGTTGAATTAGAATTTTGTTGACTTTGCACTAAGAATTTTGTTGACTTGATGCTAATTTGTGGCTTGTTCCAAATATAAAAGACCTACTGATGATTTGTTATTACGGTGAATCACTAGATCTGACGCATGTTGCTTTCCAACACGACATAAACATACATACATGCGTACATAGAGCATAACTGGAACCGGGGAGTATCAGAAATTGAAGGATTCCTAATTTCCTTGAAACCAGAAAAACAAAAAAACGAAATCCACAACACAAATGCTTACGAGACCTGCAAGCAATGCCTGCTTATCACCTGAATTACCCTTTTACAACACACGACCAAAAATCAGGGGACATTACAAAGTCTACACAACTCTATCTACTCCTTTACGTACGCAGCTTAAAAGTTCTTAGGAAACATATGCAGCCCAACCTAGGACTTGGACTTCTTCCCCTCGTAGGACATGTAGTTGGAGACAGCCTTGGCCCCCTCAGCTATGGCATGTTTTCCAAGCTCTCCAGGCAAAACCAGCTTCACTGCATCCTGAATCTCCCTATACGACAGGGTCGTCCTCTGGGCGTACTGTTTTAGTTTAGCTGCTTCATCTGCAATCCTCTCAAACATGTCCTTCATCAAACTGTTGATCACACTCATTGCCATTGATGATATCCTCAGCTCTGGATGCACTTGCTTTAGAACCTTATAAACATACCTTTTGTAACCCACACCACCTTCACCATCTATTGTTGTTATGCTTCTTCTCTTCCTTTTCCTCTCAATCGCCAACTTATTAATTTGCTTCTCCCCAGGTTTCTCCCGTCTCTGTGTCTTCTTTTTCGCTTCTTTCCGTGCTGATGTTTCTGGTTCTTGAGAAGCATCCTCTGTTGTCATCTCTGCTTCATTTTCTTTTGTCTTTTGGTGTTTCCTGACTTCCTCTTCGCTTGGAGATTCTTCGTGTGAAAGTTCACTTGCTTGATCCTCCTTATTCCTCTCTTCTTCTTTTTCTCTTGATGGCTCTTGTTGAAAAACTTCACTTTTTTGCTCCTCTTTATTCCTATTTTCTATTGTTGAGGGTACTTCGTTTTGCTCTTCAACACCATCCACATCAACATCTTTGCTGGGCCTTTCAACAGGAATTTCAAACTCTCTTGGCTCTTCCTCTAGTTGATTATTCTCCTCAACAGGAACGGTCCTCCTCAGAATTTCTTCTACAGGAACATCAATTTCTTCTGTATCTTGAAATCGTTCCTCTTCAGTTGATTCTCGGGTGTCTCCTTCCGCAATTGATACTTGCACTGTTTCCTTGACAACTTTCCTCGTCACAGTTCTTACCAACTTCTTCCTCCCTGAACGCCTTGGAGCCATTATGTGCTAGCTTCTGCTACTCTTCAAATATTTTCACTTTCCTTGAAGGATTAATTACAGCAAACTCCAGTGTGTTAGGATGTGTACATATACGGGTGAAGGAAAAAACAGGAGGTGGACATTTGGTCGACAGGTGTCTAATTGCTTCTGTTGAATGGCTACGTGGGTAAAAATCAGATGGTAACCGGTAAAGTTTAAGAGCAGATTCCCGGACCTTGCAGCCGTGCCGACATTTCCAGCATTATCCTCATTGATTAGCGTACCACTTCGGGAAGTTTCTATAATATTTTCTTCAATAATAAAAAATGAGAGCAAATGGATAATCTCGTCGTCCCAAGAATTAACTGGAAGCGTGTACTGTCCTATGCAGTTTTATTAAATTATTAAAACACCCATGACCCAACTAGTTCCGACTGTCCCATGTTCATTCCTTTGGTGGCGTATTTTGCTTATCCATAACTTGCATTCAGTTCCACGCTTCCAGCCATTGGATGCAGGGTATAGATTGTGCTGCTAAAACTGTCTATCATTATTTATGTAACAACTGATTGTAACTTGAAAGTGTTAAAGGCTTTGTGATTTGCGTGATTTTCGCCTACAATTAGAAAAAGAAGTGAATAATCAATAATGTATATGAAAATAAAAAAGAAATACTTAAACGTTGATCTTTTAAGAGACGTGCCTGGTGCTGACTAGGCACGAGATTAGCCTCAGGATTCTTTTACGACCGATGTACTTTGAGCCTAGCTTTGGATCCCTTGAGCAATGATTTAGATGTGTACGTTGAAGGCCTTGCCTAAATAGTATTTGAGCCTGGTTGGGCCAAATATCGAATGCATAAATAAAAAGAAAATTGTAAAATTCATTTTCTTAACATATATACGAAGTTTCGTAATGGAAGTGGTGTTAAATGTGGACAACCCTACATTTGTCCTACATTGTTCATTTCTGTTTACTGAATTGTACTTTCTTCACAGAGTCTGCGTACAAAGACGGAAAGTGATAAACAGAAATTCGTTTGGTAGTTACCTCTAAATTACGGCAATATGTCTGGACACCTGCACCAAGGAAGGAATCTCTGCTTCAAAATGCTAGAAACAGGGACACTGCCCTGTGTGGCTACGGCAGTGATTGCTGGTCATTTGTAGTTTTTTTTTTTTAACTTAGAAATCTTTTGTTATATTGAGAAATATAAAAGGTTGCAACATAAATTGAATTCTGGTGGAATCTTTAACGTCATGTCTGTATGTCTTTCAAATAAATTATTATTATATTTTATTTTATTATTATGATACAATATTAAAATTCAAAATTCGACCCCTTTAAATAATAGGACCTGAATATATTACTCTAAATTGTAAGATTTACAGATTACTTGTTTACTTTAGAATGGTGGATTTCCCTTCATATAATTCCTACTTTGCAACACATTATCATCAACACACTCAATTAAAATCTCACTAAGATCAGATTTAAAGCAGGATTACATACTACTTCGCTTACAATATCCTCCCAAACTAGTCATCTATATATTTGCATTAGAAATGTATTGAAAACAATGTACGAACATACATAAACTTGGGACTGAAGCATATCACCGCAATATTAAAAAGTTTAAAAAGAGCAGATAACCTTGGAATCTCTATTTCCGTAGAGATTAGGGAGCATTTCATTAGTAAAGAATATATGCCATCAACTTATTTAGACAATATTACTGAACAATCAAGACCTAGTTCTGAAGTGTTTACTCAACTAAGACCCATTTTTATGTCAAATCATTTGAAATGATCGATCCATATAAAAGGAGCAAATTCATTGATATGCGACGAAAACCATTCTCAAAAGTCCAATATGCAGTCCAACGCTTAGTTCCTACATATAAAGTACTAAACCTAAGATCTCACATATTGACTAATTCATCTTGGGATTCAGAAGCTTTAATGTGAGATTGCTCACGATGCATACAGTCGACGTTAGTATTACTCAAAACTCTCAATCGCCCTTCCAAGAAACCTGCAGATATTACTAGTGGATACTTGATCGACCTAAGAGAATCAAGATCGCAAAATAAATGTTTTTCTCAAACAAGTAATGCTTTAATTTCTATAAATTAGCCAGTTTCTGGGCTAAGCCTGCATTCTTTGAAAAGCAAGAGGTATAGCATTTGCTCAGCATATCTCCCTCCTGCCCAACCACTATCTCAATTCCTTTTGAACAAGTTTACTCTTATCCAAAATAAATGCAAAGACAATGAAACAATTCTGCAGATTTTGTTCTTACAATGTGGGGCAAGAAACAAAACCACTGTTCTACACGAGTTATGCCCATACACATTGTTTGAAAAAGTTGCAAACAAAATTAAGGAGCGAAGAACTCGCCCGGAGTGTATTCTGTTCATTTACATCAACTTCCTTTCGATTGTTGGTCATATTCAATTTAGTGAACGGTACTGACTATTATTACTGATTGTAGAATCATAAGACAACTTGAGAATTGTGGAAAAGATGTTTTAGTTGCATACATATATATAACACAATCGGTATTATCTTGAGCATATATAATTATATGTACACAAGCAAAACATATAAAGATACATGATGTTCTCAATAACTTCTACTTCTCTTTATTGCACGAGACTTAAGACTAGATACCTGGAAGTTTGATCTGAAGAAGGATTCTATCTCATCCCTATTCCTCGTTTCAAAGAACTGCAACTCGGGAAATTTTCTTTTCTGCAAATTCACTTGCACTTTCTTTCTTGGGGTTGGAGGGCAGCTCTCGCTGGTTGGTATCTTGTGATCACTTGAAGTTGGTGTTTTGCACTCCCCTTCATCATCTAATACCTGCCGATGCACTAGTTGATCACCATCTTCTTGTATATTACGATCTTGTGACAAATATTCTTCAAGTTTCGATAGATTTTTCTCTGATATGGAATCTCTAGACATGGAAGTAAGGTAAGGAAACGTGTAAAGGAAGAAGGCTGAGAGGGAAGGAAAGGGAGGGTTTTGACAAATTGTATAATTGGATGACTAATATTTCTTTCTTATCTTTTGAAATTTATGTCTATCAGAGTTTGCAGTTTGTACTCTCTTCTTTTGTACGTATTCTTTATTATACTTTTTTATCTTTCAGCACTTTCTACTCTCTTTTCTTTGTGTAATAAAGCTATGACAGCTTGGTTACTTCAAGTGAAAGTCTGAATAGGAGTTTGAGACTTATAGCGTAAGAGTTATGTAGCTGGATGTCTCACTCACTAGCGGCTGTGGATCAGCATTCCAGTAAATGTATGCTGTTAGCTGTCATTATTATCTTGACGATATATGCCTGCATATAAATATACATACAACTTTATGTTTTATGTTTTTTTGTATGGATAGTATGTGGAGAATGAAGAGACATGTCTGTTATGCTTCCATTAATACTTAGAAATAGGTCTTTAAATCCATGTATGTTTAAGTAATTGTTTAATGGCAATTGAATGGTCGGTGGTTTTGGCTGACAATTGCATGTTAAACCATAAAAGATTTTGTTCCCTCCATGTCTTCAATTTATATATCCACGGTACGCGCTAATTACATCCAAACTTTAGATGGTGTTTTCGTTTTACATTTAATTTTAGAGTTTTTATAATTTATAATTAATCAAAAGAAACATATCATATTTACATAAGCTCTACTAGTTAAACTATATAATTCTAATCTATTGTCATATGTTTACACAATATAGTGGTAGGAAAGGAATTTATTTTAGTAATTACTGAATTAATTCACCTAAACTTAGATCAGAAATCTTAGTGTAATGAACAGATTCCATCACAATTGAAGTTACACACAAGTGAGAAGACAAACGGACAATGTAATAGGATCCTAAGCTCAAGAGAAGAGGGCCAAAATAGTAGTTTATAATTGTGAAGTTGACGCCATGTGATAATGTCTCATAAGTATAGAAACTAAACAGTCTTTTATAAAACGAGAACTTGGCCCTTGATCGAGCTCCCAACTCATGAAACACAGTGCCCGCCTAATCATCTCATCTCTCTCTATATGTATATATCTATGTGTCGATCTCGATATCTCCTAATAACATGTCGTGTCACAGCCAATCTCTTCTTGAATTGTCCGTATCTATGCTACGGGGGCATAGGATACCCTTTTGGACACTGTACCATTATTTAACTCTTGAAGGGGACATAGAATACCCTGGCATAGATCCTGTCCTTGTTTACTGTTCCCCCTCCAACCCCTCTATAGTATCCAACAAGAAGTAACCACCACATCTTCTCGGCTTGAATTCTGTGAATTTGGTGCCCAAGGGTGATTCTGTCAACAACTTCCACGTGATAGGTGGTTGCCCTGCAAAACTACAAGCTAGATAAGATATAATGTTGAGGACATTATTGCTAAATATTCCACTCTAGGCTGTGGAATCCGACTAAATAAGCCTGTGCATGTATGATGTAGCGGTGCACCAAATTTCAAATTAAGGGCAGGAGACAGACGTTTAAGTTTAACAGCTTTCTTCCAGGTCAACAATTGCTCTTTCATTCATAGAAACACTCCAACATACCTTCTGCTGTACTGTAGCGTGTTAAACCCCCAAGAATATTTAGACAAAGATGATACTTGAAAAAAAACTTGTAATAGTATTGCTTATGAATTACTTCTTAATTAGGTTGCGGAGCACTGTTGTTATATCTTTATTTTTATTTCGTTTTCGTTTTAAAATCTTTTGGTCAAATAAACGATTTAAGGTACTTTGGAAAAAATACCCCAAAGGTTAGTAGATGCTTCTCTTATATATATAAATTTCTAATCATTTTACTGTGAGCTTTTATTAAGTAGCCTCCAAAGTTGTGGCTAGAACTGCCCAACAGCTAGAATGTTGACACATGCATCAGATCATAATCTAAAAAATACATGTAAATTGAAACCTAGTGCCAAATCAAGCACAATATATAATGAAACTAATGAGATATATACGACATATATTGTGCTAAAAGAAATCAAACCAAGCAGGCCTCGGAGCGGGGTCAAGGACATGACAGGCTCGGTGTCTTGCAGCAGCCCTTTCTATTCGCTCAATATCCACCGCAGAGCACAAGTCCATAGTGTTGTATGCACTCAAAAGAAGTCCATAACTTTCGCGCCAAATCGCGGGGTCTGGTTTCTACTTGATTTTCGCTTTACATTATAAATTATAAAGACACGGATTTCTTCTTGTATAATAAGCACTTGATTTATAAAATAAAGACTGAAGTACCAAACAAATATGTGACACCTAGTCGCCTCATATTCCACCAGTAGAACACTATCCTTGTCAAATTCACTACTACCTTTTTCCAAATTCTCCCTTTCTAGACGTTATTTAAAAGTTACTCATTTTGAAGTTTCATTTTTTATACGGATAAAGTGTACTCTATTGGTTTATGCCCTACATCAATCGATTAATTGTAGTTTAGTGACATAATTATTTAAAAACATTATTTATCTCATACATATTAAGATATATATGATAAAGTCTATAAGATAAATATACATTAGCAAACATAATTATGATTATCATAATTATGAGATTCGTATTGCAGTTATGTATTATTCTAAAATTGCTCTTAGTCATTGTTCTATTGGACATTAACAAAATGTAAAAAGACTAACACACGTTTTGTTTTTTATGAAAGAAATAGTCAATCTCATGGACTAAAGTATGAAGATACTTAAATAAACACGTGGATGTTTGTTAGAGAACAAGTTCACTAAACTAGACATTGTTTGTTTGTCTATGAAAATTCTCATTGTAATAATTGTATAGGTGATCATTCGACTTGAGATCTTCAAAGTAGCTCATATATGGATTGCTATATTTTGATACTACTTATGACCTATTCTAGTCAAAGGTAGCTCAGTTAATAATAATTGGGTACAAATTATATAAAAGTAGTTAAGTGATCAATATATGACTCATCACTCTAAAGTAATTAGGGATAATGTTTCATTGTTTTCGATTAAAATTGATTCGACAAATCTTTGGCCAAAGTGAAATGACGCTTTATAAATAGTTTACGAATATTTTTAATATAACAAATTACTAATGGTGAAGAAATAACATGATTTGACTCAAATAGAATAGGCATTATTTTCATGTGTTATATCTAATTGGAACATTGTATGATGAAAGGGAATTATATAGAAAAATTATATAAGAAAAGGTAAGTCAAAAGTACTTCGACATTTCTAAATATTTGGGGGTCATGATTTGTTGTTAAACATCAATCTTGATATATGGACATAAATTGTTTAATTAGATGATTAAAGATAAATTAAAAGGAGTTTAATTTATTTAATTATAAATATAATTTAAGGTTATAATTTATATCTATTATTAACATATTTGGGAACTTAATCTGTCACATACAAAGATCGGGTCGAAGAGAGGAAGGGTGTTTTAATTAAGTTGGACTTTATTATAAATATTGAACAATTTAGGATTAAATATGAGATTGAAATGAGTTACATACAAAGATAAGACTCATAACTCATTGCTTTAAGATTTTGGACTGAGATATGATCTCCTAGTTGTATATGGGCTCACTTGGATCCAATTCAATTTCTCCTCAAACTCCTTAAAACTCTTCGTTAATATCAAAGCTAGGTTGGCAAAGTTTGATGAATAGAGATTTGTGAATTTGGTTTAGTTAAATGGTGATTCATGAAATGACTCAAATGGCTTCACATTGGTTGTGTGTTGAGGGGGAGCTAGTTTGATATGGAAGATCTCCTTGCGAAGGGGGAGATGTTGGAAATTTATAAATGGTGTAATCTCACATTAAAAAGGGATATAAGGCTGAAGTGAACACTACAAGAGTTAAGACATTTAGTGACAATTTTTTTGTGACTAACTGTTATTTCGTTACAAATACGAGCTTTTTGTGACAAGATAATTGATTGACACTATTATTTGGATTATCTGTGATGATTTATATTTTTGTCACTAATACAATGATAATTGTGGCAATTTAGTTTCTTTCACAATTAAATTGTCACTATTAATACATTAATAGTGTTAAATTTTATTTTATCACTAAGTTTTGTCACTAAAAGCTTATAAAATTTGGCGCCAAAATAATTTTTGCGGGAATTAATTGTAATTGTGACAAAACATATATTGGTAACTAATATTTTCTATTTTTATGACAAAACACAGTTTGGTCACTAATATTATTTTGTTGTTGTGACGAAATGGTTTATCGTCACTCAATATTTTACTTGTTGTGACTAAAAATTTTGTCAATAAATATGCAATTAATTTGTGTCTACTTCATATTGTCACAAAAAAGGAATTATAACTATGGTCACTACTTTTTGTAATATAGCGACAATTTTTTTGTGACTCATTATTTTTGTCATCACAAATACGAGTTTTTTCAGTGACAAGACAATTGATTGACACTATTGTTTGAATTATCTGTGATGATTTATATTTTTGTCACTAATACAATGGTAATTGTGGCAATTTAGTTTCTTTCACAATTAAATT
>JANQAP020000244.1:392365-404298 GCA_026874005.2 Erythroxylum coriaceum
CCACTATAATTTATATCTTATATGTCCAATTAAAAATGCCAAAATTAAATAAAAGATATATCTCATATATCTTAACACATATGATTTCTATGTTATTGTTGACTAGTCGAACTATAAGTTAAGCAATGACATCAGTTAATTATAACCAAGTTCTTCCTTCTTATGGACATTATGCAGGATTTCAAAAATTTTCTTTTAGACCAGGGAATGGATCCAGTATCTATAATGGCTAGTCAATCTTCATCACCAGTAATTGCCATGAAAAGCTATTCCAAATATCTTAGTTCCTTGAGCTTGAAATCTGTTGATGGTGATGGTGGCATTAGTAGCCTGATGAAGGGAACAATCAGGGAAAAACTTAAAATCATTCCCCCCTAGTGTGATGTATGTAAATCCTATTTATTGTTCCTTACATTCTTTAGCTTTGTCCTGTAAATGACAAAACTCAACGTTGTATGTACCTTTGGAATTTACAAGTTAGAAGGCAACAAGAACAGAACTATTGGTATCAAATTTTAGAAGTTTGCCACTGGATCCATATTCACGTGCTTTTGGGATTTATAGATGGGGATAGCAATCAAGCGATGTTTTTGAGGCACTAATTGGTGACTTTATGAGGCCAAGGATACATGAGGTGTTGTTGAATTATTGCATAATTTGTTAATTTACTTATACTCTATTAAATTTGGTTAATTACTTATCATTTCGTATTCTTGTACAGGTTGATGGCTTTTAAAGAAAGGGATTAATGTTTCTATTTACAACGGACAGGTAAGGTTCATCTCTTTGTAAGTAAATAATGAAGCTAGATTCCTCATATGGAATTATGTTAAAAGGTCAGATTCTTCATATGGAATTATCTTATCTAGGATTTCTCTATTGCAAGGAACGTCACAAACCAATCGCTTTTATAGTTTCTTATGCATGAACATAATCATTATAGGATAACGTATCCTGACAATCTCGTAAAATATATAAAGATGTAATTTATTTCTCAATAAGAAATGGAAATTCTCGCGCCATATCAAGTTGTGGGTTTCACTTGCTCTTCTTCAATCGTCATCATCACATACTTTTTAGACTAGCCATTGATGGTGATGGGTACTGGACCTTAGGTTTTAAAAGCTTGAATAAGAGAGACACTTTTGCTTTAAGAAGTTTTATTATCCTATCTAGTATGCGCATGAAGGAGTGTGAAATGGAGGGCTAAACGGCAATGCAGGAAAGGTTCACAACTACTTTCTTGTTTCTTTTTATTGGAGTGTGTTTGTCAAGAATTTGGCTCGGATAACCAACCTTTTCCAAGATATATTTAAGGTTTCTAATATACTTAATAACCTTATGAGTTAAAAGATGGGAGTTTTAAGAAATCTAGGGAGGAAAAACTTCAAAAGCAATGTTTATGATGTTCATGTTGCTTTCTTTTACTCACAATGGTTTGAGGCACCATAAATTGAAAGTGTATCGCTTGTCACTCCCTCATTTTTTCAGTGGTTTAGTATTGAAGTAGAAGTATTCCTTGAACATAAAGCTTCCATATATATGGTCACATGTCTCACAACAAAAATAGACTATTCCATTAATGGAATGTTTTCTCATTAGTTCTTTAAAAGTCTGGAGAGGCAGTCAATTCTCTACCAAACTAACCGTAATATGCTAGCATGGATGCTTTGCTCTTAGTGAGTTATTAGAAGCTTCTCTTACTGGATATAGAAGTAGATCTTTCATTACCTAAAAACTTAGTTTTAATTTTAATTATGAGAGATGGCTTATTATTTTCACAGTTAAACATTTGGCTATTTCCTTCAATTTATAATAGCTTAGTAAACTTTATCCCAATTATACCCACTAAAATTATAACCAAAAAATTAAAATCCTAATAAACACTACATAAAAAAAAATCTTTAGACAACAGACAAAAGCATAGCTATAAGTAAAATTATCGTTGCCTTTTATTAAGGCAGCAGAATTCATATCGTTACAAAAAGTGGGACTGTAATAAGTATAAGACAACAGAACTTTTTGATTAGGCAACAAAATAAAAAATGTTACTTTAAATTTTGACTAAGGCAATACATTAGTTTCAAACTATCGCAACAATGTTAAATAGATATTGCAATGCTTTTAAGTCTTTATAAGACAACAAAGTAAATTTTTTAGGTAACAATTTGTAATAACAAAAACAACAATTTATTCTTTCGTTACTAATATTATTTAACATAAAATCAAACTCTTTTCAATATGTAGGCAACATTTATATAGATATTAATCTACGTCTTAATTGTGTAAGTACTATCAAATGTAAACGACAAAAAAACTGCATTTATATATAATATATAGTCCATAAGGTCTTGTAAAAATTCAATCTTTTAACATATTCAAAATGCAAAAGCAAAAATCACTAGCTAAAATATTCATCTACAATATCGTCCTCCATTTCATATAGAATATAAGTGAATTAATCTAAATACTAAACAAAACTAATATGTATGGGTGATCAAAAATCCTTCACCAAGTAGCTCCTTTTCCACTCCTAATCATCACTATCTTACAAAAAATGAAAGAAAGAAACAAGTAGATCATTAGAATTGTAAAACTACTATGCTCACAAACAAGCTGATATATCTAAAAAATGAAATACTAACTACTTTATTGTGACTTCAATTTAATCAAGACAAATAATATAGTCCATAAACTAATAACACAATGATTATGTTCTTTTAATGAACAAATTCAGAAAGCATGAACATAAGCAACTAATCTTAACAAAAAAGATAACAAGATGATATACAAAAATAGTGAATTAAGGAAATTTGTTACATGATTGACTAGGAATAATCAATTTACAATGCACGTCTATGTCAATGGTGTTAGTTTGCCCAAGTTGAGATTGAATGAGGGAGAACATTTGTTTCATCATTTCTTCTCTATCAATTTTATCTTGTTCTAGTTGCCTTTTCATTTCCAAGCGTTCAACTTTCTCTTGTTCTAATTTCTTTCTCATTCTCTCCTTTTTAACGTATACTTTTTGATTCATATCTTCTTCTAATACATTCCTGATAGACTGCAAATACTCATTAGGAACTTTGTACGAAGTTTCACTCACCATATTTTTTCTTTCAAGGTTCATGCTTTCATGCCCCTTCCAAAATTTTATTATGTCTAGGCCTTATCACTCTCAAATCAACCACAACTTTATCAAGCTTTTCACTATCATTTTCCTTTTGCACTTCTTCAATGCGAGCCTACAAAATTAAGAAAATTTGTAGTCATAGTAATGAATGCAAACACCATATGTGATGACAAAAAACTTACTATAATTTCAGTTATACTATAAATAACTCATTTTGATAAGAAGAACAAATCAAAAATATAAAAAACAAATAAAATAGAATAAAAAACACATAAAATAAGCAATAAATTTGGGCATCTTAACAAAAGTAGCAACAATATTGAAAATTATTACAAAATCAGCATTACTCACAATTTTCTACCTTATAGCTTCAGTAAGTTGCTTGAAAAATTTTCCAAGCTTTCTTTTATAAGTTGCATTAAACTTTTCAACATTAGAGAGCGAAGTTTTATCCTCTCTTTCATTTTGCTATCCTTGAAAACAATTCTTAATTATAATTTAGAAATAATTTATAAAATTAAAACAATTTCTTAATAGATTATAACTCTATAGAGAACTTACCAACCTAGCATAAATACTTAAGCTCTTAGGACCAGCAATGTGCATTTCAATTTGTTGTTTTCTATTTTGAATATTTTTTAGCAATTTTCTACACATTAAAGCATTATATTAGTTAGATATCATGTAAATAATGTGTAAAAAGTAATAATAATTATCATATCTTCACATCTAGGTGGTTCCAATAAAAAAATAAGATCCTTAAAGACTTCTTTGCTTATGTAGTTGGGACGATTGGCTATTTGTTCTGCATCTGTCGTATACTATTTGAAATGCTTTTTGCTTCACTATACACTTGTAATTCTCCTTGCATCTCCAACAGTTTTCAAAGTCCATTCTTTACCTTCTAATGGCAAAGTATATCTCTTCTACACTGTAATAAATACTCGTTTAAATTTCATAAATCAAAATTAAAAAGAGCATTAATATAATGATTTCTTACATTAATATATTCTCAAATATGTTCTTTGGGAATCTTTCGCCAATTAACATGGTTTAGAGGTGCAAGATTTTGTTTACTAGCCACAGTACCCAAGAAAAGTGTGAATTCAGTCTGTGTCTTCTCATTAGGACCAATCGTTTGATTAAGAGTAATGAAAAAAATTGGTTTGCATTGTTCCATGGATCTTGCATGAACATCTTTAAGCAAAGTTGGACCTTTCCCCTTCTTCTTCACAAATTCTATATTCAAAATAAGTATTAATGTTAGTACACATAAGAGAAATTATTTTTAAAATAGTATAATATATGATTACCTTTGCATTGAGCAGTATCAATTTCTGCCACATCTATGCTTATATCATATCCATTTTCTTCTACTACATCTTCATGTGGTTTAAATTGTCATTCCATCATTTTAGTTATTAATTCTTTCCACTTTAGAAAAGTAGACTCTTTTTGAACAATCGCTTCGCCTTCTACTACATTTTCATGTATTTCATCCACTCCACTTACTTGTTTGGTTTGTGGTTGTTCCTAAAAAAGTTTATTATTCTTTCCATCTTAAAAAGTCAATAACACTACCTGAAGGACATAAAGGTTGCAGTCTACCATTCTTCTTTGAGGATTATCCTTTCTTTCTATTAAAATTTGTCACAATTAAAACCACTGGAAAGAAAAATAAATTACAAGTTTTTTTAATCTATATCAACATCAAAAAGTTTTCATTCACATTAGAAAGAGGACAAAAAATAACTATAAATATGGCAACTATGTGCAAACCAAATTTAACAGTAGAATAATCACATATATATTATTAAAGCAAATGAGAACATTAGTACCTTTTCTTTAATAAATTGACATTGCTCTTCATTATTCTCCAAATGCTCTTTCTCTCTATGTGACAGATCAGATGAATCTTTTAGCTCATAGGCATGAGTCTTCTTCTGTTGCTTTCTTACAAAATTAGCCATAGACCCTGGTGCAACAAATTTGGTAGCACATGTTTGCTTTTTCCCTTTTTTCATTGTGAAGACCTATAATAACCAAGTATATTATTGTTAACAACCATATATAAATAATTAGATTAGTAAAGTATATTTAGACATATAGTAACAAAAATTATCTTTTTAATAGAGAAAGAAAAATAAATAAGGACATTCTATAAAAAATTATCAATCAATATTCATCCAATCCCAGTCAGTGTCATCAAAGTCTAAATCATCTTCATCATCATCGTTTTTTGTTTTTATATTTAAGATATTTGGACTTATGTCTACAGTGTCTACAGGTAAATCTTCTCTAGATCAATTAAGGTCTATGTCACCGTGATATTGTCATTTGGTTCTCCCCATTATGTTTCTTCAACATTTTCATTATCATCCAAAAATACGTCAACCAAATACTTGGATACCTTCTTCTCCACATAATGACAACCCTCCTCTAAACAATCAGCTACATAAAACACTTGATGAACTTGACTTCCCAATAAAAAAGTATCATCCGTATAACATAAATTTTTTAAGTTTACTCGAGTAAGCCCATAATCGCCTTTCTCCTCTTTATACCAACAACATTTGAACAACACTACACTAAACTTCCACAGTAATTGACTTCAAGAATTTCCTCTGCTGCTCCATAGTAAGTCACATTTCTAAGTGTTGCTAGAACTTGCAAAACTCAGAGTTAATGTTATCAAAGAGACTCCATTATTTTGACTCTTACACCTCACATCCCATTTTCTAGTCATAAAATTGTATCATTAGGATCAACTGACAGGGATTCAGGGAAGGTGCTCGTAATGAGACCTAAGGTTGGATATTTATTTTCAATCCAAATGCCAATTCCTAAAGGTGTCTCTCTATTTGTTCTACCCTTTTGGATCACACTAAAGCTTAGGAAAAACGATCAGGATATCCTAACTCTCATATTTTTTCTTACTTATTTAAATCACGTATCTTAGATCTAGTTCTTCTAATCTTTATTTTACATGATCCACTTGTCTACTTACCAAAAACAATTTGTTTTCTTTTCTTAATGAGGGTACTTATGCAGCTAATTATTAGCAGTTAACATGGATTAATCGTTCATTTTAGTTATCTGTAAAATCAATTTCTTTTTGCATTTTCCCTCAAACATCTAGGTAAAGATTAGTGCACAGTAAGGAGAACGAACTATTATGGGAATACGTTAAGACAGACCAGCATGCACCTGTAAGTGAACGTCGACGTGAACGAAGCACCAATGCACCACCTCTACGTGAACGACATGAACGAAGCACCAACAGAACCTGAATGCGGACTCTACAGCAACAACACCTGAACGCGGACGCTGACGCCACATCAACAGCAACGGTTCACAGCATCCGCACCTAGCGTCATCTGAGGAGCAGAGGAAAGGTGAAAAGTCCAAATGTTTTGGCGCCTATTGTGTTATATCAGACAAAAGGTGAGGCATTGAAAATGTTCCGACGCCTATATCCTTTTTTTCTCTATTATTATAAAGAGTAAAATAAACTGATATAATATATAATATATGATATATAATAATAAACTTTAATTGTTATTAGTTACGACAAAAGTTACCCATTTCGGTTTGATTTAGCTTGATTCGACCGGAGTTAACAAGATTTTAGGTATGTGTTAATTTTTTTAATATTTTTAAGTTTTAGGTCAAGCTCGGACTATCTGGTTCATCCTAATCTAAAATTTATATTATTTTTAAAATGTTGTTATTTTTGTTTTTAAAAGTTAAACAATTTTTTTAATCGAGTTTGGTTAGACTCGATTGTGCTCATACTCAAGTTGGGCTTCGGTCTAACTAGGTTTGAGTTCGACTCTACTTATTATAGCCCTTAATTATTGTTTAAAGTCGCAATAAATTTAATTGTTCTTTATACAAAATTTTATAACAACGATATTTTAATTTTGTTACCCTTTTAAATATATGGCAACAAATCACTATTAGCGTTGCCTATTAATATTACTAAAGGCAACGCTTTAAAAACTATTGCGATATATTAGTTATAAGCAATACATTTTAAAATGTTACAAATTTAGTGTTGCCTAAAGCATTTTGTGCCATAGTGAAAAGGGAATTATCCAATTTTGAATTCAAACCATGGATTTTGCCTAAACAAATACTTAAGATAAAGGTATGTTTCCCCATTCTTTTAGCAAGATGTAGTTTTCATATTTTTTTGTTTTTTTGATTGATGTTAAGTGACTTTTGGATCAATATATAACATATGATCATTTTTTAATCTTTTTTTCCTTTCCTTTCAGATTGTAAATCCTTAAAATAGCTCATGTTTATTGGATTTGTTTTTCTTTGATTTTTAACTTATGTAATTATATGGAATAATATTGTTATGCATAGTTTCTCTTTCTTGACTGTAATATTTGTGTTTTAATGTATAATCTTAATAAATCCACCTAGTAATGAACATAAATATTCCATTTGTTACAAAAACTTTAGTTATAATCATTGTTCAGTTCCTTTTATAGCTATAGCAAATTACAAAAGCTTTAGCTATAATCAATTATATATTTCTTTTAGTTATAGTAAATTGCATTTGCCTTTCGTGTATTGTGTATTTGGCTATAATCCTTTCCCTTTTCTTGTGAACAAGTGTGTAATGACCTAATTTGGTTGTATAAGGTTGTTTTATGGTAAAAAGTTCGTAGTAGAATCTAAGTTAAAATATGTTGATAGCCAAACAAGTATTTTTAACAAAGTAGGCCTCGATTATT
Source organism: Erythroxylum coriaceum (assembly GCA_026874005.2). NCBI lineage: Eukaryota > Viridiplantae > Streptophyta > Magnoliopsida > Malpighiales > Erythroxylaceae > Erythroxylum > Erythroxylum coriaceum. Next base: position 400,247 of record JANQAP020000244.1, read on the forward strand.
TTAGCTATAGGCAAATATGTGACACGAGGAAGGAGTTAGGATAGCTAAGTTGACATCAACCAGCTACTCAATTTGGAGACTTATAATGGAAAATCTCTTATATTGGAAGGATCTTTATGACCCAATTGATATGGACATAAGTATAAAAGACAATGTCTCATCTAAGTCGGAGAAAACAACATAAAAAGAATGGGAGAAGATGAAGTAGAGGATCTTAGGAACTATTAGATGGTAAATTGATATCAGTATATTCATTCACATATCCCAAAGACAGATCTTTTCAAGCTGTGGAAGAAGTTGAAGGGTTTTTATGGGAGGAAGACCACTCACAACAAGGCTTCATTTATTAAAAGGCTTATAAATTAAATTTGAAGGTTGAGAAACTAATGTTATAGCATCTCAACGATTTTTAGGATATCATCAACAAGTTATCTAAGATGAAGTCGTCCTTAATGATGAATTACAAGCTTTGTTCTTGTTGAGTTCTTTTTCTGATAGTTGAAAAACTTTAGTTATGACTATCATCAACTCCACTGTGAATGGTGTGCTTTCTTTAGACGTGATCAAAGAGAGCATGTCCAATGAAGAGATTAAGAAGAAGGAGATCAGTGTAGATAACATGTAGGCTCTTGTGGTCAAAAACAGATGAAGAAGTAAGAGTAGAGGTCCCAAAGTAAAAGGCAAGTGGAAGAAAATGTCGAAGTCGAGAGATGGTAAGGAGACCAAAACGTATCACTATTGCACAAAGCCTAGTCACATAAAGAAGTTCTACTGTAAGTGGAAGATAGACTAGAAAAAGCAAGACAATCAGAAGGATGGAGTCGACAACAACACTGTAATAATGATATCAAGTACAGATGATGAAGTGTCATTAATTTGTGCTACTAATGAGTATCTCCACATTAGTCACTCATATTCAGAGTGGCTTGTTGATATAGGGGCATTATCATTATGTTTCAAGGAGAGAGTGCTTCTCCAATTATAAGAGTGGTGATTTAAGAAGCATGAAAATGGACAATTACAGCTCAACTAGCTTCATTAACATAGGAGACATTTGAGTTCAAATTGACGTTAGATGCACATTGACCTTAAGAGGTATACAACACATTCAAGACTTACGTCTCAATCTATTATTTATGAATATGCTTAACTAAGACGGATACCAACATCCTTTTGGAGATGGCAAGTGGAAGTTTTTCAAAGAAGCATTGACGATTACTCGTGACTATATTGCACCTTATACAAGACACACTTAAAGCTATGTGATTGAGAATGACATGTAGCACAAGAAAACACTTCATTTAATTTGTAGTATCAGAGATTGGGATACACTAGCGAGAAGGGGATCAAGTTGCTAGCTAAAAAATCACTTATCCTTACAAAGACTATGATTTCACTTAACCCATTCGATTATTGCATGGTAAAAAAAATATCAAATGGTTTTCTATAAGAAGTTTACAAGGAGGAAGACGAAGTTGGAGCTGGTACACTAATACATGTGTGATCATATAGAAGTGAAGTTCTTAAGAGGTAATAAGTATATTGTTGCATTTATTAATGATGCTACACGCAATACTTGAGTTTTTACGCTGAAAAGAAAAGGCCAAGTGTATAAGACCTTTAGAAAATTTCATGCCATAATGGAAAGAGAGACGGAAAGAAAGTTGTAGAGCCTTCAAACCAACAATGGAGCTGTGTATACCTCAAATGAGATTGAAGAGTATTGTGCAATACATGGCTTACGATATAAGAAGATGGAACCTGGTACCCTATAGTACAATAGTGTTAATGAGAGGATGAATAGTACCATAGTGGAGAAAGTTTTGTGTATACTCCGAATGTCAAAACTATCATTTTGGCTTAAGATAGTCAAAGTCATTGTATAAGTGATCAATAGAACTCCTTCAGTCCCTTTGGAGCTTGACATCCTAATAGAGTGTGGAAAGGGAAGGATCTAACTTATTCATATTTGAGAGAGTATTCAAATGTAAGGTTTTCAAGTATGTGCCAAAGAAGTAGAGATCGAAGCTAAATTTGAAGATTATTCCTCATGTATTTGTTGGATATAATGATGAGGAGTTCGACTATAGGCTATATGACCCAGAAAAGTATAAGGTTAACAGAAGTAGGGACTTAGTCTTCTATAAACATGATATGAGTGCAGTTCTCATCAATTAAGATAAAGTTACATCCACATGCACTTTGATAACGAAGATATAAATCATATTCCTACTTCCATTGATCAGCCTACGGGTGAAAAAGGTGATAATGAGCTTACATAGGATGGTAACGATCAAAGGCAACATGATGGTAATGAATTATATGATACACACCCTGTGGATGATATAGAAGAGGTTTGTGAGCATCATAAGGAAAGTAACCCCCTCAAGTGTCAGAAGGTTTCTAACATAGAAGGTCAAACAGGGAGAAGAAGCCTTCGATAAGATAGACTCGTTCGAAAGTCACTACTAAGGGAGAGCCAGAGAACTTCCAAAAAGTGCAGTCACTCAAAGACAAAGACTCTTAGCTCAAAACAATGCAAGAGTAGATGGAATCATTTAAGAAGAATGAGATTTATGAGTTAGTGAAGGTTTCCAACAGTAAGAAGGCTTTGAAGAATAGATGATAATAAGTTAGTGAAGTATAAGGCTAGACTACAAATGAAGGGATATAATCAACAAAAGGATATCAATTTTAGATTTTCTCACCAATAGCCAAGATAATGTCGATACACACAGTAATGGGAGTAGTTACTAGTTTGGATCTTAAATTTGAGCAACTTGATATGAAGACTACTTTCTTACGTGGTGACTTGAATGAGGAGATTTACATGGAACAATTGGAAAGGTTTTACGTAAAAGGAAAAGAGGACTTAGTATGCAAGTTAAAGAAAAGTCTTTGTTAACTCAAATAGGTACCTAGGTAGTGGTATAAGAAGTTTAATTTGTTTATGACGAGCAGTGGTTAGAAGTGAATATTAGCTAATCCTTATGTCTATTTTAGAAAATTCCTTATTGGTAACATTATCATCCTTCTCTTATATACAAATGATATGTTAATAGTTGGAACAAGATGCTGGCATAATTTACAAGTTGATTATCCAAGTTCTTTAACATGAAAGATTTTGGTCCTACAAAACAAATTTTGGGCATAGAGATTGCTTGTAATAAGAAGGCTAGAAAGTTATGGTTGTCACAAAATAAATATATTGAATGGATGCTTTAGAGGTTCAATATGAAGAATGCCAAACTAGTGAGTACATATTTAGTTTCTTATTTCAAGTTGAGCAGGAGAGCTTATCCTACCACTGAAAAGGAGAAAGATTGTATGTCCTTTATTATGTACTCTTCTACTGTCAGTTCAATAATGTAAGTCATGGTATGCACCAAGCTAGAAATTGCACAAGTTGTTAAATTGGTGAGTAAATTTTTATCCGATTCGGGAAAGGTACATTGGGAAGCAATAAAGTAGATCTTCAAGTACTTGCATGGTAATTTTATATTGTGTTTGAGTTTTAAAGGTGGTGAGCCAATTCTAAAAGGCTATATACATGCGAACATCATTGGTGATCTCGATAACTGAAAGTCGTTCTTAGGATATTTCTTCAAATTCATAGGGGGAGCCATGTCTTGGAAATCCAAATTGTAGAAGTGTATAGCTTTATTTACTACTAAGGCAATGGAAGCGAAAAGGGAGATGTTTTGACTGAAGCAATGTCTCTTAGAATTGGATGTGAAATAAGATGAGTAGATGGTTTTCCTATGATAGTCAAAGTTTTATGGATTTAAGAAAAAAATCTATATATCATTCCCATATTTAGCACATTGAAGAAAGGTATCATTGGTAGCAGTGTAACACCCCACTTCCATCCGACACGCACTCGTACATCCTTCGGATATTCATGCACATGCCAGATAGAAATGGCGTGCTAACCTATTCACTTTCAATGTATCTCATGGCATTATAATTAAAACTATAAATAACACAATGTCAAAATCCAAAATTTCCTCATTTCATTTTATAACCTTAATTTACAATGTAGCATTATATCC
>JANQAP020000244.1:404398-429560 GCA_026874005.2 Erythroxylum coriaceum
TTTACAATGTAGCATTATATCCATCATCCATGTTTATACAATATCAACCTATCAGAGACCACAACTTTGTCTACAAAATAAGTTACATACATGAGGAGTTAACAAAATTAAAACTAATCCATCAGTCCCAACTGACCGACCTTTGAACCATAACTTCTATCCAAAAACTATATAAGATTTCTTCTAAGTAGTCTTAGAAGCTAAGTGGTCGCTCTCTCGAACTTGAAAATGTTAACATTGCAATTTGGTTGAGTTTTGCAAACTCAGTTGAGTAACCATCCTCGATGGTTCATTCTTTTCATGCAACACATAATTTATGTTATCATATAATTCACATCATCTCAATTACCATCATGTAGTATCACAAAGAACTTTGTTCACAATTATCACATTTGAAAATCAATACAGTTTATCATTTCATTGCTATTATACAAAACATATTCATCGATAAGCATTCAGGACTTTCATACTATAAAAGTCCTGAAAACATTGCAATTGCTCAATTTATTCATTTCATATGTGTATGTAATATTTATGAGACTCAATTTCATTTATTATATTGTTGTGACCGAGTATCTTTTTCACTGTCTCGTATCTGTTGCAGATATCGGGTTCTATCATACTATTCTGTATCCATTATGGATACTGGGCTCTATCATACAAATTGAGCTATAGGCTCTTACCCTGGATGTCTGAGCTTTAAGCTATTTTTCATTAGCGACTCCGATCACAACTGCTTTTATATTTCATGCATTCATAGAATAAATGCATCAAACATATTCAATCATCATGTTCAGTTCATTCCATTCACATTCACTTTCTCATTCACATTGATCATCAGAATTGGTCCGACATTCAACATATAAGTTGAAAACATATTTAGTTAATCACATTCACATTCAAAGAACACTCTCAATACAGTCCCGAATATCGAACTCCTCGGACAATCAATTATCTGGAATCAATAATATCACAATTATATCAAATAGTAATTCAATTCAGAATCAAACAAACAATCAAAGTGAGACAATCTTAGGTTACTAAAAAATGCTCCCTTTAGCTTATTGCCTTGAAGTCCTGGCAATGTCTGGAAATGGTCGCTCAATGTGCTCTTCTATATGCAATCACATATATTTTCATATTACTACATTGCACATTCAGATGAATAAGCACATTTATATATGTATCATGTATTATGAATGTTTAATGACAAATTCTCAGGTATGTTTCTTTAATACACTTGATCACTTTCAATTGATCACCCATACATATACCACTCTTTTTCCTAGGATTATACACTCCCACAATTTCCTAGTTTTCATTCAATCATTCCCAATTCATCACTTACATACTTTGAATTACATTACATTCATGAGAACATCTTTATATCATTACCAACATATTTACACTTATCCTTGAACATTTCCATGATCAAAAGCTTCTTGTAAAACACACAACTGGTACTTTATATCTGAAATTTTGGTATGCTAAATCTATACATTCACCAAAATTTTCCAGCAACATATACTCAAACATTCATCCAATTCTCATTCATAAATACCCTATGTTCTTCAATGCTCATTTATCCATACCTTAAGCACATTTCTCATGTTCTTAAGGTCACATTTGCATTAAAAGAACTCATCTATTCCTTTAACATATCAAAATTTCTAGATTTGAACTCATTCTTATCAAAACAGTCCATTATTTTAGGGTATAACTTCAATTAACTACATAAACTTATCAAGATATTTTCTTAACAAACTGTTTCACAGAAGCATTAATAAGACATCAACAACCATTTTTCATGTTTTATACTTTGACCAATTCGAGCTCTAAAGTCCCAAAAAATAAGGAAATAATATAAGGTTTTTGCACAAAGGTTTGTTATAGGCAGTATTAGAAAAACAAGCATAACTAAAGTTCTAGTCACTATTTTATCAAGCCACTTTCACAGAGGTCAAGCTAAGACCTATATCTACAACTTTCATTCTTTGAGTTACGTCAAATTCATGCCTTAAAGACATGTAAAATAGGTCAAAAGAGGAAGATGAAATTGAAACCAAAATAACCTACAGCTTTAATTTTCCAGATTTTTTTTCAAGACAAATTTTCGGGTCAATTTTGTATGACCATTATGACTTAGACAACGAGGTATTTAGGTAATTACTTCCTCTAATCAAATGTTTCACAATGTCTTAAGTTTCTAATGACAACAAATTCATGCATTTTGGTTCAGTATTATGCAAGTTATAACCAAATTATTACAGACTGTTCTCATAACACAACAATACACAGTTCTCAACTTCAAGCCAAATTTCAAGACTCTTAAGGACAGATTTCAAATTCTATTCCTTCATGAAAAATGTATCCATATGTTTCTAGTTTACTCTTAATTAAAATCCATCCAATTTGGATATTCACATATCAAGTTATGTCCAAAATATAGATGCATTTCTGTAAAAACACTGCATATAACATGCTCCAACTCACTTCATTGCTAAAATCCTTCATCTTGTTGATCATATCACCAAATTTGCTTCTTCCTTCACCACCCACACATGCATCCACACCATTCATGCATGCATCAATCCATAAACACGAAAACATACACCACTCACGCATGCATCCATTTACAAACATTAAAACATCATATTAATGTCATTTACACAAACTTAAACCATAACTTACTTGATTTACACTTCAAATCCTTCAGCAAAAATTCCAGAAATGGGGAGAGCAAATAAGGGATTTTGGTGGATGGAGAAAAACCAGAAGAGAGCTTTTGGTGGTGGAGAGTTTCGGTGAAGACATGCAAAGATTGTTATACAAAACATGACTAGATGTCTTCATCCCTCATTGCTATGTGTCACCATTGCATGTATAACATGTGTCCTCCATGTAAGGCTACCAAATGTCACTTAGCTATTGGCCACATGTCACACATTAATTGATCCATTTGTTACTCCATAATTAGTCCATTTTTCAATTAATTACTAATCCAATTGTCACACTTTCATTTGTCTTTTATTTCTATATTTTTCTTAGTCCAAAATACTCCAATTTTTCAGAAATCTCTGAAATTTTACCAAAAATGTGAAAATAATTTTAATACACACCAATTCAATTTTTTTCAAAACAAATAATCCACAATTCACATTTTATTCGCATTAAAAATCACTTATATCTGAAAAATGTCAATAAATGCATTTACAATCATTTTAATGACCGTCAACATTATTTATGTGTATGTGTATGCCATATAATGCATGAAATACACTTCTAAATTCTTAGTAAACTCTCATATATAGTATCCTAGGATTCTAACCCTAATCATGAGATAATGGGATGTTACAAGCAGTCTGTGGTTGGGAGCAACTAATGAAGTTGAAAAAGATTCACATATATAAAAATGGTGCTGACATGTTTATGAAGCTAGTTCTCGAGAGTAAACTTGAGCTTTGTAGCGATTAATCGGGTGGTTGATTTCTCCTCCAAAATGGGCTAGAGAGGGAGATTGTTGTAAATCTATTCGTATTCTATAGACGTTTATTTGTTTAATTATACTAACTCTAGACTGAGGAAGTGTTAGTTGTCTCCATGGATCAAAAGGAATGAAGTTATGGGTGACCACGTGCAGTATAAAATCTTATCATTTTGAGATCTAATAATAAGTTTAAGAGACAGAAGTTACATTAACTACAGTTTTTTTAAAATTTGACTTTTAGAATTTGTTCAAGAGTGTTATTGGTGTATATATGTGTATGTGTATATATATAAACATCAATTTTATACTTAATTATATAAGTAGTTAACAAAAGTCTTGCTATTTGATTTAGTTGATTTTATTGTCAATTTTTCCATAGATTTTACCTATATATTTGAAGGTTTTTTATGTAAAAATCTTGTGTTCGTTATTTTTCAATCATCTTTATTGTGTGAGTAATTTGTTATTGGTTGAGTGAACTTGAAGATCATATAAGCATTATTACTTGAAGCCCCATCTCTTATTATATCGCAAATTCCTTTAGCATGTGGACACAAGTCTCATAAATTCCATTCCATGACTAAGATTGGCATTTAAGAATAGTTGGATCTTGTTAGAAGACTTAATTCAAATTTTTAGGAGTATTTTTATTATTTTGTTAACACCAAATAAGGTGGAAGATTTTCTACCGTTGTTTCTTCTTATTCCTAGCCTAGACGTTAAGAGTTTTTAACCCAACAAACTTTTCTTCCTTAACAAGTTTCAATTAGGATGTATAGCCTATATATAGATTATCTTTCTGCTCCAATAAAACTTACATATAGCAGCTACGATCTTCATCTCTCTTCATCACTATATGTCAAAAAACAAGGCATGAATGATTTGTTGATAGTAATTCTTTACATTGATGACATAATTTACACTAGTTCATAAACTCAACTTATATTAGAGTTTAAGAGCTCCATGAAGTTTATGTTTAAGATGACAAATTTTGGTAAATCATGTTATTTTTTGGGATTAAAAGTGATTCAAAATAAGGAATGAATCTTTATCTCTCAAAGAAAATACATCGATGATACTCTGAAGAAATACAATATGATGGACTACAAAGAAGCTATTACACCTATGAATATTAATGAAAAATTACAAGCAGAAGATGGAACCAAGCTCACTGATGGTGGTCAATATCGAATTATGATCAAATGGTTTATATACATGACTCATTCACATCCAAACATCAGCTTCTCAGTAGGTGTTCTTTCTCGGTTCATTTATCAGCCTACTAAGCATCATTTTGGTGTTACTAAGAGGATCCTATGTTACTTAGCTAGGACGAAGGATCTGGGAATATGGTACAGAAGAGAAGTTTCTTTTTGCCTTAAAGGACACAGTGATAGTGATTGGGCCGGAGCATTTGATGATAGATGGAGCACTACCGAAAATTGCTTTACTTTTGGTTTAGATATTGTTTCATGGAGTTCAAAAAGCAAGCCACCGTGGGACTTTCATCTACAAAAGGTGAATATGTTGCTATGACAGCCACCACATGTCAGGTAGTGTGGTTAAGAAGAATCCTGTGTAAGATTCTGCCGCATGATCAAGGATGGATAATTTTTTAGTTTGACACGAAAGAAGACCGAACCAATGTTTTAGTAGGGGGACCGTATCTGCTATTTGGGAAAACACTGTTACTCAAACGGTTGTCCCATGGATTTTCGTTTGATTATAAGGATTTCATGGAAGTACATATTTGGATGCAATTTCCCAATGTCCCTTTGGAGTTATGGAATGATAAAGGGCTGTCAAAATTAGGCTCCCGAGTTGGAAAACCCATATGCATGGACAAAGTCACTAATACAAAATCCCATATTGGTTTTGCCAGAATTTTAGTTGAAGTTGATGTTTCAAAGAAACAAGTAACAAGTTTTGATGTTAAGATGCCAGGAGATACCCGTTACACACAAGTGGTAACCTATAAATCCTTTACTAGCTACTGTTGCTTTTGTAAGAAATTTGGCCGTAACCCATTTGAGTGCAAAACCATTGCAAGGAATAAAAAGCAACAAATGAAGGCTGCTGTGAATGAGGGAGGTATAAAGGGTGCACTGAATATTGAAACCAGAGACAAAAAAGAGGGTACTGCTGATATGGGCTCTATGCATCGGCCTCCCCAAGGAGAGGTTGTAGAATTGCATGAACATACAAGAGTTATGGAGGGCTCGAATAAAAGTGTAAGAGTTGATCAGTCAGGTGGACAACCATCTCAGCCTGAGGTGATTAAAGGTGTGAGAGCTGATAAGTCAGGTGGACAACCATCTCAGCCTGAAGGTACTCTTGCTATTACCACGACTAGGGAGGAACTGAATGGAGGAGGGATTCCTAAGGTGATTAAGCCACAGAAAGATCCTAATAAAGTCTACGATGGAGACTGGCAGAAGGTGCAACCTAATAGGAATGTATGTAAAGATAAGACTACGATGATACATAATAATAGAATAGGGTATGGAAGTGGTAATGTGCATGATCAGGCCTCTGCTACTAGAGCTGTTATAGTGGGCGATAGTAATACCGAAGCAGTCAAGAGGCTAGGAGGTGACAAGGCCTCCAAGAGTGATAAATGAAGATACTATGTTGGATTGTCCGTGGTCTAAATAAGGCCTCAAGACAATATAGTGTTGTCAACCTTATAAGACAACACAATTGTAAGTTTGCTTGCCTTATTGAAACTAAACTCTCTATTAATGGTATTAGTAAGATGATGAGGAATAGATTTGGGGGATGAGCTTACTCTCACAACTTTGAAGCTATAGAGGGAGGTAAGATGTGCATTATATGGAACCCTATCTTTTTTTCATTGTCATGTACTGGATGTGGGTAAACAACATGTTCATTGTCAAGTTCAGTGCGGAATAACACAGCATACATTTAGGGTTTCCTTTGTATATGGGTTGTATAGTGTAATAAAGAGAAGGGAGCTTTAGCAGTATTTGATGGGGTTGGGATCGGATGTTATGGTGCCTTGGATTATCATGGGAGATTTTAATTGTGTTTCCTCAGCACGGGAGAGACTAGGCTGTAGACCACCTTCGGCTTACTTGCTTAAAAACCTATTGGACTTTCGGATGATACGTGGTTTAGAGGATGCTCCATCTCGAGGAGAATTCTTTACTTGGCACAGAAATAATTTATGGGCTTTTGATCGAGTTCTTCTTAATCAAGCGTGGGGAACTTCAGGGTTTGCTTGTACTGCTCACTTCTTAGATATGATGGCAGAATCAGATCATTGCCCTGTTGTGGTGGGATTCACTCAACTGGATACTAGAGGTAATAAACCTTTTAAGCTTTTTAATATATGATTTAATTACCCTCAGTTTCAGGACATATTGGGAAGTAGTTGGGAGCAGGTAGTGAATGGGAATGCTCAATTTATTCTATGTTCGAAGTTGAAGTCATTAAAATGTCCTTTGAAAGCACTAAATTCCGAGGCATATGGACACATTTCTTTGAAGGCTAAGACGGCTAAAGAAAGCTTTAAACTTGCATATAAAGCTTCTTTAAATAGCCCTGATGATATAGAGCTGAAGAATAAGGTGAATATAAAGAGGAAGAAGGTTGGGTTCTTGTTAGAAGCTAAGAGGCATTTTTATCAGTAGAAAGCAAAATGTACACATATCATAGAGGCCGATAAATGCACACGATATTTTCATGCAGTGGCCAAGAAGAAGGGTTTGAGGAATGCTATTTCACATATAATTAAGAAGGATGGAACTTTAACTAAATCGTTGGAAGAAGTTGCAGAGTGCTTTGTAAACTTCTTTAGAGGGCTCTTTGGAACTTCAGCTCCTTCGAACAGGTTGGACTTGAGTGTGATCAGAAATGGACCAAATCTGGATCTAGAATCATACAACTCATTGACTACCCCAGTTCTAGAGGAGGAGATTAAGCGAGCATTGTTTGATATTGGAGAGGATAAGGCTTCGGGATTGGCTAGATTTACTTCTGCTTTCTTCAAGAGACATTAGAGCATTGTTGGTTTAGATATGGTGTCAACTATGAAGGAATTCTTTATTAATGGTCGGCTGCTCAAGCAACTAAATCACACCATCATTTCACTTATCCCTAAAACAAAAGAAGAGCTAAAAGTATCTGACTTTAAATTGATTGCTTGTACAAATGTTGTGTATAAGGTGATCACCAAGATATTGATCGAGCGTATGGGATCTGTAATTGGTGGCCTTGTAAACCCAGCTCAGACTGCCTTTGTGCTAGGTAGAAATATGATGGATAACATATTTCTAGCGCAGGAATTAGTAAAAGGATACATTAGGAAAAGAATTTTCCCATGGTGTATGATCAAACTTGACATCACAAAAGCCTATGACACTGTCTCTTGAGTCTTTCTTGAGCACATGCTGAATGGCTTGGGATTTCCTACTAAGTTTGTTGGATGGATCATGGAATGCGTTACCACAGCATCCTTGTCGTTCTTAGTGAATGGTGCATTACATGGTATGTTCAAAGCTAGGCGTGGATTGAGACAAGGTGATCATATGTCACCTATTTTGTTTCCTCTTTGCTTGGAATACTTCTCGAGATTGCTTAAAATACGAACTATGAACACCCATTTTAACTTCCATCCGAAGTGTAACAAGCTTGGCATCTCTCATATTGCGTTTGCTGATGACTTAATGTTATTTTCTAGAGGAGATATATGTTTTATTAAAATTCTGGTTGAGGCTTTGAGAGATTTGGAAGGGGTATCAGGGTTGAAGGTGAGCCCTTCCAAATCAAACTTATACTTGGCTGGAGTTTTTAGTAGAGATAGGGATGACATTATGGAGATGGTTGAATATCCTATTGGGGAATTTCCTGTTTGGTACTTGGGGGTTCCTTTCGCACCTATGAAGGTTTCAGTGGCTCAATTTTCTGTATTGATTGAATCCATCGAGACTTATATAAATGACTGGAATGGCAAGACTCTATCCTATGCTGACAGAATTGAGCTGATTAAATCTGTAATTCAAGGTGTACAATCTTTTTGGCTTCAGGCATTCCCCATTCTGGTGTCTATCTTTGAGAGAATAACCTCTATTTACAGGTTGTTCCTATGGGGTGGTAAGCACTTTAGGGTGGCGTGGGACGATATATGTGTACCAAGAGATGAGGGTGGACTGGGATTGAAGAATTGTAAAGTATGAAACGCGGCTTTGCTGGCAAAAGTGCTATGGAATATTCCTTCCAAAGTTGATTCATTATGGGTGCGATGGATTTATGAAGTGTACTTAAGGGGATCATCAATTTGGGACTGGGAACATTTAAACCGAGACTCACCCTTGATGAAGAAATTGGCTTTGATTCGGAATACTTTGGTGGATAGGATGGGTGGTCATCGGGAGGTGGTGAATGGGCTGCGGGAACTATGTATAAATGGAGCCCTCTCCTCAAGGAAGGTGTATGAGCTGCTCCAGGTAAAGCATAATAGACGGCCCTGGATGTCCTTTATTTGGAAAAACTATATTCTGCCCAAGTTCTCCTTTGTCGTATGGCTCAGTCTTCGTAACTGACTACCAATAAAGGATAACTTGACATTTCTTGATATAAATCCGACTTGTAGATTATATGGTGCTGTGCAAGAAACTGTTGATCATTTTTTTTTAGATGTTTCTTTTCAGGTGATGTTTGGAATGCTATTCGAGGTTGGCTGGGGTTGACAAGGGCTATGTCTACTCTGTCTAATGCTATCAAGTGGATTAGGAGAGACTACACTGGAGCACGCCTAAGAAGCAAAGCCGCACGATTAGCATTTGTGTGTACCATCTATACAGTGTGGAAGACAAGAAATGATATTCAGTTAGATTCTGATTGATGTAGTATATAAGATAAAGTCTTTAATATACAAGATTTTGTATAGGATTTATCCTAATGAACTGATTACCTTTTGATGTTTTTAATTGTATAGCTGACATTGATGTTTTTTATTATAGCCTTTGGTCGGGGTATGCCCCAAGGATCGTGTATTTCTCCTAATGAACTAATTACCTTTTGATGTTTTTGATTGTATAGATGACCTTGATGTTTTGATTATAGCCTTTGGTCGGGGTATGCCCCAAAGACTGTGTATATAAACTTATTGGTTTAATATATTTACCTTTATCAAAAAAAAGAAGAATCCTGTGTGACTTGGGTCATAAGCAAAGTGGAGCAACAGATTTGGTCTGTGACAATAAATCTACAATGTTGTTGGCAAAGAATCCTATTTTTCACGGTAGAACCACATATTGAAATTAAGCACCACTTTATTCAAGAGCTGTTAAACAAAGGAGAAGTTCAATTGGAAAGTTACATGATTGATCAAAAAGTTGCAAATCTTTTCACCAAGAACCTACCATAGAAGAAGCATGAAGAATATTGTGCTCAGTTGGGACTCACTCTCCAAATTCAAATAAAGGGGGAGTGTTGGAAGACTTAATTCGAATTTTTAGGAGTGTTTTTATTATTCTATTAACACCAAATATGGTGAAATCTATCATTGTTTCTCTTAATTCTTAGCCTAGACATTGAGTTTTTAGCTCAACAAACTTTTCTTCCTTAACAAGTTTCAATTAGGATGTATAACCTATATATAGGCTATCTTTTTGCTTCAATAAAACTTACATATAGCAGCTATGATCTTGATCTCTCTTTATCAGTATCCTCTTCGTTTCTCCAACATATCTAACTAGAAGATTTTGTTGCAAGTGGTCTCTCTTTGTCTCTATTTGTTTCCACCTAGTACTAGTATTCATATAATGTTATTTCCAAATTGTTCAGTAGGGATGGCAATTCCGGCCCAGCCCCGCCTGTGGCCTGCCCATTTTGGACAAAAAGACGTAGTTTTGTAATTTTTTTAATTAAAAAATATAAACAGGCCGGCCCATCCTGGCTCGCGGCCCGCCATGATTGCCCTTGGCCCAGGTCCGGCCGGACCTATTGATATCCCTATTGTTCAGTTTTTGTGGGGTCCTCTTTTAAAGGATGTTTCCAGTATAGAAAGAACGTGAAATAGGATTATATTTTTTACTTCTTCTACCAATTGTGTATTTGACTAATAAATTATCTTTATTAGTATCTAACGTCAAGAGGACTTTTTTTTACAGTATCGCACAGAAAATTAAGCAGCAAACAGGATCTGGTCTTTATGCTAATGCAACAAACTCCTCCCATGAACTTCAAATTGTTCCTCTTCTATAACAACAAAACTATGTTAAGTTACGTGTCGTTTTATTCGTATTTTAAGCTTTAAATCTATAGTCTTAATCCTTGAACAAATCTAAATTCTCCCCTCAGAACTTTTGTCGCTTATTTGACATAATATAGTTTACAAATGATTCTTGTTAGTAGAATTTGTTGGATTTATATAATTTTCTTTTAAACTCAAGAAGGGATCGGTATTAGTGACAACTACAAAGACAATAGAATCATCACAAGGAATTTCAATGGAAAAAATACTCTAAATACATGAGCTCCTTGAGGTCCCTTCCAAATGATGTTAATGGGGATCTTGTCTTTGATGGCACTATTAGAAAGAAGCTCAAAATTATCGCTGGAAAAGTTATGTAACATTTCTCATATATATCTCAACTAGTAAGCTCTGAATAATTAGTAGACCAAAACTTGAACTGCGATTATCTTAATGGCAGATGGAAAGTCCGATAGATAATGTTTTTAACTTCTTTGGTTAATAAATTCCTAACGAAAAGGGGTGAATGTGACTCTATATATTGGACAGGAATGAACAATTTCTTGAATGTAGCCGACGAGGCAATGAAGTAAAAGACAGATATGAATAATTTCTCGATTTTTTTGAAGGTTTTACCCCAGTTGTTCTTTCAACCATTGGGCTATGCCCTAGTGGGCAATAATTTCTCGATTCTAGCTGGGCACTTTGTAAGTCAAAAAAGACACTAATGTTCACCATTTTTAAAAGTTGAAATATCACACGATCATATCATCATTAGAAAGGTTGGAAAGTAGAAAAAATGGTCGGGACAGTTTTAGATTTTAATGTAAGGTAGTGTGGATAATCAGAATGCAAAAATGACGTAGTACTTTTCAAGCTATTGTTTTTCACCGGGTCACTCGCACGGATGTCATGTCATGGAAGGCAAAGACTTTATTACTTTTGTTGACAGAGAATCTACAGAACTGTCGTGGAAAGCGGGAACAGTATTACCATAAAGCTGTTACGCCTATGCCAAACACAATCTCATCCTCGTTGCAATAAATTGGATGGATGAGAGTATTTTGGCACAGGAGAACAGCATTGTGGGAACAGATCTTTTCTGAAGACGGGCAAAGGCGAAAGAAAGGTATCTAACCTTGGATCTACTTTTGTACTCACTCAACTCAAATGGAAGTTTCCATTTGAAGGAATAAAAAATGTAGGTTTTCATAAAGAGTCAGTGCTCATATTGTTTTTTTGTTTTCTTTTAATTATATATTTTCCTAATATTACATCGTAATAACACACTATTCACTCTTCAAATGCATCTTATAATAGTTACTATCTACTTGCTAATTGAAATATTCAATATATGCTAATTGAAATATATTTCACAAAACTTGAACTGGGAGTATGTTATAGGCAGATGGGGGAGTCGGTCGTCTAATGTTTTCGATGCAATGGCAGGAGATTTTATGAACCAAGAATTAATGAGGTAAAATAGTTAACTTGCAATATAAAAACATAAAATAATGATATTTTTTACTTGCTAAAGGTTGACCAACTCCTAGCGAAAGGGGTGAATGTGACTGTGTATAATGGACAGGTATCAATGATGTAGATATCAAGTCGTTAAAACTAGTAGGACCGACAAGGCAAGGAAGTATGTTTGGGAGTCAGGACTAGACCACCCAACTTGCTTCAACACTTTGTAGTATAGTTTATTCGTCTTCATATCATTATCAGAGTACTAAATCAGCTCTTATCTCAAAACTCATATTTTGTGTGATGCTTTTAACTATTAAACAATAAATGGAAAAGGACATAGATATATCCAACCATGTTATTTGAATTTCTTGTTAGTTGGACCTCATATGTTCAACAATCGGGACCGAAGCATACAGGGTTGAGAAGCTCTCATGTAAGGGATGGAAGTTTATTTCTTTTTCTTTGTCGACTTTGTAAGTCAGAAAAGCCTTTTTATTCCATACTAATGTAACTTCCAACCTTTTTGTTTGATCTTTTTGTAACACGTGACGGGTCTTTAGTCACATATTTCGGATCAAACGTAAAATGGCAAAAAGCAGATAAATGCGGAAATACCTGATTTTCGGTTCTGAAATTTTAACCGAGCTTTTTGAAGCCGAAACGATTCCGAATCCACTGCCGTCTTCACAGGAATCCTTCATCAAGACGCGGGCTAGGTCTTTCTACAGTTTTCTCAAAACACGAACTCTCTCAATAGGTCAGAGATTCCTTATGCTCGTGATTGATATGAGCAACTGTGGGAGACCATAATCTATTTATATAGCTTCCATATCGGGCTTCCCCATCACAAGGCAGATATGGACCAAGTCCACACAAAAACGGATCCATTTTTCACCCAAACTTCGATCCATTAATTTAGATCATTTATTGGGCTACTTCATTATCTTTATCCGGATCAAATTACGTAACTTAACCGATAATTTATTTAAAAACCAAATTATAATTAATAACTGTCTACTGAATAGGAAATTGACAAAAGTGCCCTTAGGAGCAAAAATGCCTAACACTTTTTAATGTCAAAGGTTAAAAATGGTTGGGAAGGATCTTTTAAGTTCACTTTTCATGAGAATTTAGCATTAAATATTAATATAGGTAGTGATAATATTTTCATTCAAAATAGATATTCTACTTGTGTAAAAAGGTCATATAGACACAACAGAAAGAAATCTACTCTGCTCCATAGAAAACAAGGCTTTACTATTTCATGCTAAACCATGAGACCAATGTGAAGTGAGTGCTGAGTATACTGAGATTCGTCGTTTCATAAGTGCTGAGTACACTGATCTTTATTAGCATTCGGCATTTCATGAGTGTTCGAGTGTACTGACCTGTATTAGCATTTTGACTCTGCATCTTTATAATAAACAGACCAAAAATTATGTATCATTGTATAAATTATGAGGTGATTTTATTGAAATTTAAAAAAGAAAGAAAGAAAGAAAACATCAGTAGTTTCTTCTAACTGGTTCTTTATTATTTTTTTTTTTTTTGGATGCAGGTGCCAGTAGATCAACGGTGCATTTCATTAAGTATGATACGCCATAACACAATCAGGGGCTAGTAGAGATGAAAGTGTAAGAAGGAACGACAAAAAAAACCATGAGAAAGAACAGTACGTGAAGCGATATGACCCTCAGAAATATTGAAGAAGAGTTTGGGAAGCACATGAAAAAATAGTATAAAATAAACAATAATATATCTTCAAATGTATTAACTATTATATAGTGATATAAAAGATGTATTTTCTTCAGTTTTTTTATTTTCTAAACTCTATTTTTTTCTATTCTTATTATGTTCTTCTTTTCTTTTAGCTCTTAGTACAATAACCTCAATTTTCATTGTGATCATAATATTAGTATCTAAGCTAGTAATCTTTGACAACAATAAGGGAAGGGATATAGTACTAAATTTGAGGCATTTGAAAGAAAATATTAAAATTCAAATACAGAACTTGAAATGAAACACACACAAAAAGAAAACATTCTAGAATTGGAAGATTGGATGATGCAAACAGACTTTATCAACAGTCGAATCGAGGGGGACATAGATAGGATGAAGACAATAGGAGAGTGCGGACAATGGACGTGGTGGTTCGATGTGCAGATGTTAGGTCATGCAAAACCAATAATTAATTTTCATAAGGGATAGATTGAGGAATTGAATTTACAAGCTTTAATCTGGAAAGAGATTAAAGTGAGAATTATTTTATTGCATCTTGAAGGAGGACATTGGCTTAACACTAACTTTACATGAGGAACAACTTAACGATGAAAACCCCTAATTGAAAAAAGATAGAAAAATTAAAATAAAGATCTAGAAATGTTATTTTTTAAGTTTCTATCAATAAGTTGACAAGAGAGATCAACGAAGAATTATTATACAATATTCGGGGTATCACACAAACTCGTGATACATAAATTTTATTTAACGATCTTATTTTTAAAAAATTTGAAGACGGAAATCAATATCCCAATAAGAACATAATAAAATAATAACATAATACATGTTTAAATGTGATTAGTCGTCAGAATGACATAAAAGATGTATTATAAAATTCGAAAAAAAATCCATTAACAAGAATTATATTTTTTATTTCCTCTCTTTTCTGTCTTCTCTCTATCATTTCTTAGTTTCAAAAACTCTATTTTCTTCCAAGTCTAAACTCTTTTATTATTCTTTTTTTTTTCTAATTCTTGATACAATAACCTTAAATTTCATTTCGATCCTAACATGTTACTCAAGGGAATAATCAAGAACAGTATGTGAAGCGGTATTACCCGCAGGAATAACGAGCACATGCAGTTACAACGAGAGAGATGGCGAGGGAGAAGAAAATAACAATAATGGAATCAACAGCTACAAAAACGGAATTTGAGATCTTGTAAACCCATGGTTTTGAATTATAAATACAACTTAATAAAATGACGTCATATGTGTATGATATAGTTAGTCTAGAATATCAAATTTTCATAATTCACCGTTTGGAAACAAAATAATGAGTGGTCCATTTAAAGAGGTGCATCTACCTCGTTATTTTCTAAAATAGTCAAAAAGACGCCTTAAGTGAAACCAAGGAAACAGAACATGAACTGGAATGCTGGGAAGCAATTGGCCAGGAATAACTTCCTAACAACTGGCCACCATACTAATGGGGTCAAGAGCAGGATTTCTGATGATGTAAATACAGTAAATTCCGTTTCCAATAACCTTTAAGGAAAATAAGGGGTTCACAGTGTCAAGAAATCTGTAAACTAAAATATGATTCCCATCAGGGCAGAGATCAGAGTTGGAAGGACTGTTACAAACACCAGTATTTTAGTAAGCTACACAAGTGGCTAAACAACAGCAAAGGACAATGGCAAGTGGCTGATCATACAATAGGACCGAATGAAAAAAGAATTCTTATGCTTTTATTTTTCATATTATAATTGCATGGATGGTGTGATCCAAAATTACAATAGATATTTCCCCTGCAGGGAACACCGAATGTTACAAGATATACAGGCTATATAACTTGAGGGCAACAAAATTCAATTCAATATACACCACTCGTGCAGATGAACAGGAAAAAAAGAAGAAGAAGAAGAAGAAGTGAATCAAGTGATCAGCACAGACTTGAATACCGATGATCTAACTAGGTCATCCAATGTCATGCAGGAGCTGACTCGATTTTTTCTATGACTTCAAGCCTTGTTTTCCTCTTCCAACCTTTCATTGTGGCTACTAAGTTGACCAAACCAACAATTTGATTTTTGCTGTACTCCTGCAGAACGAACAACTCGAATTGGCAGTTGGAATTTCATATAATAACCGCACTTACAAACAATTTAGAATAGTACAACATATTTTCATTTTAAAAATCATATTTACCGGATGCACACGAGCCCAATGCACATATTCCGTCTCTGGAAGGTAGAATGCCTGCATAAAATGAGAGAAACACAAAACGTAATCATAATAAGAGATGGCTTTGCAGTTTGAATTGATATTTCAAAATCAGCAGGTAAGCATTTCCTTCCTTCGTCTAATACATCTCAATGTTTACAACATTACAGATGGCTAATGTTACCTTGATAAATGTTTCAACTTGTTGTAATTTTGGTTTTACGTTTATGGAGGACACGAAATGTTGTAGGCCATTGATCAAAACCTGAAAGCATAATGTGAAAATCAACTTAAAGCA
Organism: Erythroxylum coriaceum; assembly: GCA_026874005.2. Lineage (NCBI taxonomy): Eukaryota > Viridiplantae > Streptophyta > Magnoliopsida > Malpighiales > Erythroxylaceae > Erythroxylum > Erythroxylum coriaceum. Next base: position 420,818 of record JANQAP020000244.1, read on the forward strand.
AGTTTAAGTGTTTAACTACTAAAAGAACAAGCGAGGAAAGAATGAAAACTTGATATATCCAATTTAAATTATCAGTTAAGAAGTAACCTGCAGATCTAGAGACATGAGGGCCCGACCTTCATCAGTGCACCTTTTCACCCGTGAAAGACCTTCAATGAGAGTTTCAGCCACAATATCAAGACCACATTCTAGAAGGAGGTCTTGAACCTGGAAATGGAATGTAATTCAAAATGGTTAGACATGCAAAACTAAAATTATGGAAACTATTTTTCCTTGGTCCCACCTAGAACACGAACACAGACACATGGGGACATGATGTCACCTTAGCAAACTGAAAGCCCAGAAGAAGGCAAAACTAATACGACAATAGTGTTTTTAAAGATAGCAAACAAAAACGGGGCCACAAGTGAACCGCCCAAACCCTTCTAGTGCGCATCCATTCATGATCTTATCTGAGCTTGCATAAATATACCTAATACAAACTACTATACATGTTTTCTCTTCAACTTCCTAACATCATGAATGAGAACCTCATACCATAATAACACACCAAAGATAAAGATCAATAAGGATGGAAATGGTTAGGAAAAAGCAAAGTAGCAAAGATGGGAGATTTGTTATTCAATCTCCGTAACCAAGTCAAATACTTAGAGCGTCAACAATGTACTTAGAACATAAAGTACTCAAAATGCATTTATCAGCCAAGTGGCAACAATATAACAACAAATCAAAGTGTAAGACAAACAGAACAAAGCAATAAATGCTTAAAAAACAAAATAAAGTTAGTTTAACATGATCTTGCATTATCACGTTATCACGTAGGTTACATTCTCAATCTAATTGCACAAGCAATAGATTCACGAGATGCAGCAGTGGTAGTTACCTCCTTGTGAATTCCTCCATGAGCAAGCCTTGTTTTATAATGCTTAAATTCTCCCAACAATAGATCAACATACCTATAAAAAGTCGGAGAATAAAGTTGGAGAATTTTTAGAGGGATAAATTAGCTAGTTTGACAGAACTTGTGAAGATTTCGACAAGTAAATATCAGGTCAAGATATTTCAAAGATGAAAACTGGCATGGTTAGAAAGTGTTTGGCCACTGTTGATATAATAGCCTAGCAATGAGACATCTTAATAGTAAATCAATTTTGTTCAAATAGAACAATATAAGAGACCTAAAAGCTACAGAAATCAAGGATAACAATTTAAGAGAAATTGGCCCTATCTGTCTGAAGCAGAATTGGCAGACTAACAAATATAACTTCTATCATAGGTACAACCTAAAAGTTTATTTAAGATCAGATTTAATAAAGGCGTCAACACAGTGAAAGTGAAAAAAGTAGCATCCAAAAAGCAAAGCAATAGTGACACAAGAATAAATATCTATTGTCCAGTGTCCAATCATGAATACCACTGGTATGAAATGAACACTGAATTCATCATTTATGTTTAAGTTGGAAACTTAACATGGAACTTATAAAATGTCATGAATTCATAGAAAGAGAAATATAAAGAAAGGGGAAATAAAGAAGAGAAACAAACCCATTATGCTCCAGCCCCAGCTCTTTGACTTCCCATTTAGCATTAGCAATTCGATCAACATATCTGCAGAAAGAGCTTGCTTATGAGAGATTATAGCAATGGCCCAGAATAATTTTGTTTAGAAAATTGCAAGGTCTATAACATTACTACAAGAGAACAAGAAAAAAAAGGAAAAGGGAAATCAGAAGAAGCGAAAGAGTAATTGGTTTTTATCAGCTGCAAGACTTCTCTTTAAAACAAAATTAATAGAAACAGTTAGTAGGCATTTCACAGCCAAGATGAATTATTTTATTAAAGTTAGATTGACCAACCACCTCTCAACTCCCAGAAGGGTATACCCTCATCAGAATATATGCCCCTTCCCAATTTTGAGAATAATCTGTAGTGATGCTTAAATCATCCTTCAGTTCAGTTTTACTTCAGCTCAAGCTGTTCAAGGATCAATTCTTCCTCTCTTTGTTTTTGCTCGCTACCTTCCGAAGTCGCAGTGAGTGTAGAAAATTTAAAAGAGAGACTAAAAATACAAGGTTTTTTATTTGTTATGGTCTATATCTAACAACCCAAATTCATAGAAATCTTCCAAACATTTCTTTGACTTCATTCCCTGACACATCACAGTTTTCTATCCAATGAGCAACTTACTAAGTAGTTCACCATCTGCAGATTGGTTCCTTCCCCTTAAATTTGGTATTGCATCGACCAACTTTAAGGGTTTTAGTGGCTGGAAGTTTCAATTATGCTAACAGTATATTGGTTCATTTCTTTAGCAGAGCAATTGCAAAATCACATATTGAACTAGTAGTACAGGCTATTGGCATTCCTATGATATCTTTAGCCTGCAAGAACTAAAAACATACTGGCCAATAATCATCTGCGCAAGTGCTTTTCAAATAAAATTACAATAAGAAAAAGATGCTGCCAGAAGTCGCATAATTAGGAGATATATAGGATGAAGCACCAAATTCAACTCTTAACCTATCAACATAAAATATTCTCAGCTTACCCATTAATATGAAGCAATATTCTGGCGGTTGTTTTATGTATGTGTTGTGTTAGATCTGGTACAGAACTGACCTGACAAAACATTATTCACATTTCAACAATATCCACAGCAAGAATATAGAATTTACTCAAATTAACAGCTCAATAATAATAACTTCCAGAATGAGGGCACAACTCACTACACTGAAATGGAATTTAATACTATGTCATCAGACTTGCAAGTGATAATATTGGCAAAAGTGTACAATATCTCCACAAAGACTAAAACAAAATTAATTCTTATCAATGAAATTTTTTTATTTAGATACTTGGAATCCGTTAAAATACCACTATTATTTCATCCTACCTCTTTCACTTCTATCCAAATAAGTCACTGGAGTAGATGGAATACCAAGATTATGCATGAATCGTTTATGCCGTGGAATCTCTGAATTCTTTCTCTTATCTCTTCTATAACACTAACTTTCTATTCTTATCCTATATGCAAAACTCTCACCCAATTACCAATTATTTTGATACATGTACAAAGTGTGGCCACCACTAGATGATAAGATACGTACCATGTGCACAAAGAAATCTTCCACTATGGCAGGGTTGCTTTGAAGAAGCATTGACTGAAGATGTGCTCTAGATCTGTGCAATATTCTAGCAACAAGAGATAGAGTATCAGCGGCAGCACATCTTTCCTGCAAGACAGTCAAATTATTACTTATAGACACATATACTATAGAATCCTATATCGAGAAAAAATCAGAAATTTTAAGAAGCAGAAAACTACTGATAACTGAGACAGATTTTTTAAGGGACTAGAAAGCCACTAATAACCAACAGATGTTGAACTATGGTATATGCTTGACAAGAGAGTGCCCGAAGTGTATATACGTAATACAAAAACAGATACAGAACAGCCAATTGCTTTAGCAGTAAAGTAACTGTGCCCTAGTATATTTACACTAAGCTGCACTTAGATCAATAAAAATTCATAGCATAGTTCAGGGACCTTAAACGTTATCAAAGGAAGAAGAAGCAAGAGGACCTATTTTTCCTCAATGCAAATCATTCTCTTCCTATAAAAATAGGGACAAATGTGAGAAATTAACAGTAAAACATCTCAGAAGCCACATTAACTAGGTAAGTGATTTCACATTGATATTTGTGTCACACAGGCTACTTATTCTAAATGTCATAGCTGACCTGTCATTCAAAGCCTAATCGGACATCACTGCAAATCAGCATGTTAAAAGTGCACCATTATGTCAGATCTACAGACACCTCCATAAATTGCCTTTTATAAGAAAACAAAAATCATATAGAAATGTCATTTATGAATGGGAAGTAATCAGCGTGACAACAAGTGCTGAACTCAATCAACAGGTGCCTAACTCCAAGGAAATTAGGAGCATTAATTCATGCTATAGGAAGGTCACAATCTATATTAATCTAAAACAAATAACTCTTTCATAATTTCTAAAAAAGAAAGAATAATAGGGCAGCATACACCACTAATTGTATCCTTATTTACTAGCAAATTACCTTGAGGCCAAATGATGTAGCTGGGGAATAGGTTGGAGGACTTGTAGGTGTCACATCTGTGTATGTACTCAAAGATGTGGGTGAAGAGGCTGAATTTGGTACCAATTGGAGTTTGATCCACTGGTCACAATCTTGTGATATTCTGGATAAGGTTGTCTTCAGTCGATCTGATAATGAAGGTAATAACAAATGCAGTACAAGCAGGGATGAGTTTAAGATTTAAAATAATGTAGTGAATCTAATTGTTATGATTTAACTCATGAAAGGGGCAAGACAACTGGAGATGACAGAAGAATGTAGCATCAGAATTTATGAATGAACAAGGGAATGGACAGTCTCTTAAACTAGAGTGAGAAAGAAAAGAATACAGAAATTAGAAAAGAGACTGCGTAAACTTACAGTTGATAGAGTCAGGTAAAAATTTTCCACCTGCATTGGAGTTCTGCTGACCAAATGTTTCAAAAACAAAATAAAAGAAAACACCAAACAACTGACATATCCCCTGCAATATTATACTGAATTAGGATAAATAATCTAGAGAGAAAATAAAATTGTCAAAAGAGATCTTATGGCCAAACACAGGGCGCAATGAAGAAATATAACAATCGGAGTAATACCTTAAAAAACTCAACATTGACAATTTCTAGTTTCTGCATGAGCCTTGCATATTTGTCCATAGACCTGATATTCCATTAATACAAAATGCTCAGTAAAGAACGATTACATGCATATTGGAGATTTTTACGTCTTTTAGAGTTAACATTTATAAAACCAACAATAAAAGAGCTTTTCACCTCAAAAGACAAAGAGAAGCTCCTGTTTGCGCTGTTATGTCATCAGACTTCCAGTGTGAACTGTTATTTTTTGGAAGATTTGACTTTGAAATTCGGCTAGGGAGTTGACTATCCTCATCAATAAAGTCTGCAAGTAGATCTTCATTTTCATCATCCACCATAGGATTTCCATTCACATGACTAGCGTCATTACAAGGGGAAGTCACCTTGTCACCTTGATAACTATCACTAGCATCTCCATGATTATCACCAAAAATTTCCCCATTATGTAGGGAATAGTGATTTTGTGCTTGTTTAACAGAAAATGGGTTTCCACTTCTAAGCCAATTTGTAAACCCACTTCTCTTTGCAATGCTATCACCTGAATTTACTAACTTATCAGAGACTGATAGTCTGGAATTAGTAGCATTAAATGTTCCAATCAGGGGTGCCCCATCACCAACAAGTCCAGCAAAACTAATGACTTGAGCTGTATCCGATGGCAATTTCTGCCAACTTTCCTTTTCCAAAACCATTTTAAGTGCCTGAAGAATAACAAGAAACAAACATTCTCATCAAGTGTCCATGAATACCCAAGCATTTGGTGTCAGTTAAAAAAAGCAATAAAGTACACAGAAATTTAAACAACCAGCAAGTCAGTATACAATGGCATAGATGACTAAAATGAAAGCCAATGACTGCTGTCCAGAGAAGAAAAGGCTAAAAACAAAAGTCCTTATTTTTGGCTATATAAATATGATAACAAATAGCAATTGCAAAACAGTTTTTACTTTTAACAAGCATTGAGAAATTGATTTAGGAAAAACAGAGCAATATGATCATGAATTTTATGTAACAATGCAAAATCCATCACCTACTTCGAGAATGTGTATGATTGAATTACAAAAAAAACAATTAGAATCACCAGCAACAACTTACAGAAATACTTTGCAAGTGAAATGCTGCAAAATAATTCTCGCTGACATTCTTTAACTTCTGTCTGAATTCAACAGCTTCAACCCCACAGAAGGCCTCCCCAGCCAAGATGAATAGACTAAGATCTTCATAGTTTTTCAAGAATTGGTGAATGCTTGTTGAATTAACTGTGGTAGAAGAAAGTAATACTGATATCCGACTTGTGGTAAGTTGCCAAAGATTTTTCCTCCCTCTGTGCAGGGTTTGTGAAACATATACTGTTGCATCTTTTCGCAGATGATACCAAGGAGATTCACTGCTTGATGGTTCACCACCATCATCTCTAGCATCATTAATTGGATTATCAGAATATCTACACATAGAAACTCTACTTTCAATGGGTGCATTCAAAGTTGTAGTTGCAGTACATTCCTCAGGGCAAGGTAAGCAAGAGCTTTCAACATTTTGTTTTGGATTACAAGAAGGAACTGCTTTTGAATAAAGCTGCTGGGTCTCTCCAGAATCACAAAAGTTGTCTCTTACTTGACATGCAACATCCTGCAACAAAGAATAAGAATTATGCAACCAAAGTACTGGGAAACTAAGTATTTGAAAGAAATTTCTACAAAAATGTAGATAAAAACAGAACTTTCGAGCTCATGTCCAATCTCACAAATGTCAATATGCCTCGTAGACAAAATATGATAGTTGCTCATGCAAATCTTGGAAAGGTTTCCAATTCAAGGTGTTAATTGTTTCAAATTCAATTGGACTGAAGACACTGCCAGTTCTTGTACTATTTAATCAGAAATGTGTTATTCCTGGTTAGAGTGGCTCCAAAGAATTTAAAAAAAAGATATTTTGTCTACATATATTTCACTTCACCCGATTAATATCACAAGTCTCATCAACTGAAAAAATTTAATAAAATCATAAGTGAAGGCTATGTGCAAGAATCCTCTGCAGCATAGCAGAAAAGTTAAGAGACATCTGCCCAGATCAAATGATTACAACCACCAAGACAAAAATCCATCCATTTTGGCACAATTTCTGAATATAGTTTTGCTATCCGATTTCTGCCCAAAAAAAATAGAAACTAGGAACGAAATGTAACATGGTAAACTGAGTAGTTTAACAAACCAAGATGCTGAAAACTTTGACTTTCATGTAGCGGTGAGAAGAGATAAGGGCTCTCATATAAGCTAACGTGAGAAAGAAATGAACAGAAAAGAAGGGTACAAAAACCACTAAACAAAGCAGGGAAGATTAGAAAAACTTGAGCTTACCTTATTCTGGGGCTCAAAGCTCATGATTTCATGATAGGAACACATCAACCTGAACAATACAGCCAATGTTCTCAGCAAGCACTGCCTAAACTTAGATTCAGGTATCTGAAGGCAGAGATCGCTGTAGGTAAGTCTGCATAGATCAACATAAGTTATGAAATATGCCAACGAGTAAACAAGCTGCTATACAAGTATAACAAGGAACTAGAAGGTAATAGAAATACCTGCTATTCTGATGTTGGCCTTCCTGATCCTGCAACAATAAATGTCATCCATCAAGAAGTGGGATAATAACTTGCCAAAATTTTCTTCAACAAAAACAGAAGATTCAATTGGAAAAACTGCAAGAAGGTTCAATTTGAGTTTAACTTCCAGTACATTCATTAAGCAAACTAGAATAAAAAGAAAGCAAGCTACAATAACAGATTGTGAACTTAAAAAACACAATCACAATCAGTGGTTATTCTCTTGTTGCCACTTCTTCTCAGAAACCACATACAGTTGTGTAAATTATGCAAACATACCTCTTGCACTGTATTCTTCAACACAGAATGTGTCTCTGAGATAACTTCCTGCATGAAGAAGCTTTGAATCTTTTCTGCAAGACCAGAGATGTCTCCTATTAATGCATAAGCATCAACCACCTGAATATCATGTGAGCAGTCCACCATAGTCAGTAATGTTGCCAAAATTTCAAACAGAGCAATGCAATTGTAGATATCTAGCTTGCCTAGCCGAAAGGGTTCCACTACTGCTTCCAAATTGAGAAATGATTCAAGTAACAAAATTCTTGTCAAAAGACAAAATCATATGAACTTAATGTCAAACCGAACATCAGAAGAACAAGCTATCATTTCTTTGATCCTGTGAAGGACTATTAATGATGAGCCCTCCCCTTCCTGATGACTGATAGAAGAATTAGATCCCAGGGTTCCATCCAGGTGTGAAACTTGAATCTTCTCTAGGTCAGATATTTAGTGCAACAAGGTATTAATTGCTACTGAGAGTTCCACATTCTAGTAACATATGCACTAGTATGCATATAAGCATCATTTATTCAGTAACTAATCAGGATGAAAGTAGACAGACAATATAAACCTAATTGAAACACGCTCTCTTTATTGCCTAAACAGCAGGCAAGAACAGGCTTATGAATTGAACTATCTAGTTCACAAGGTATTAGTTTACCACAAACTGACAAACTTATTGACAATTCCTTGCATGTCCAAGCTGATACACTAAGACCAAGTGGACATCATTTAGGACAAGAGACACACTACTGCAATATATAACGCATAATGAAGCCCTGTAACCTAGCGTTCTTATGATCACGAAGAACTCGCATGACAATCAAAAAAAAAAAAAACCATAGCAGAAGATTGATGTACTGACAGTTAAATAACTCTCCGCCTTGAACTCCTGGCACACTCCTAACAAAAGTGAATCCAGCCTTTGAAGGGTCCGTCCCAACCAAACCTGTATAGATTTTCAAACAACCAATTTTGTGTAAAGTAAATATTGGTCATAACCTTCACCAGATCATAAGCTAGCATATCCGTGCTCAAATGTCAATGGGATGAATTATACTATGATCAGAAGAATTGTTGAGAAATGTCAAGACCCTGGGAACAATAAATCGCCATCGTTATGTACCTCAATCAGGTTTTTAAAAAAGAGCACCCATAGAGA